>SNVD02014099.1:0-600000 GCA_013180625.2 Boswellia sacra | reverse complement strand
TTTTTGCTCCAGAGATTTGACATTTTCACCCTTCTTGGAAATGGAATATTTTTCTATCCACAAAGTAAGACAAGAACGAGAGTTCTGAGTGATCAGATCAAGGATAGTGAATACAAATCCTTCAAGATGAAAGGTAAATGGAGAGAAAATATTGAGAAAATCCATTCCAAGCAATGAATCTTCTCCTAATTGATCAAATACAAAAAGCTATGCCGTTTATCAAATGGCAAGAGATTGATAGCTCTAATGCATTTGCTACTTTGAAATAAATCTCCACTAGCAACTGAAAACTTGACAGCTACAAGAATGAATAAAGATTTTGGAAGACAGTTGCTATGGGTGATAAAGGAAACTGCTCTTGTATCAGTAAGTGTAGAGAGAGAAACTTGTTATTGATCAGAAATTTGAAGTACCACTTTCACATATGGATAAAAAATTGGACCAGACTGCATAGTAAGATCAATAGGTATCTCACGAGGAATGGTCATGATGACTTCAAATTCTATGCCTATATCTTCTTCTAGATCATCTGGCTGAACTTCAATTGAAAATAAGGTATCTTTTGGATCTTCTGACCAATAATACCAATCATCAGAGAAATTTGGCTGACCAATAAGTTAAAGAAGTCATATTAGAACCTTCTTTCTCTTCTTCCATTGTTTGGCAAAATGTCGTTTCTTTTCGTAAATAAAACATTTGTCTAATTGCTTTGGAAACCCTCATTTTTTGACAAAATGATATTTGGAACTTCGGTGATGTTTCTAAGGCTTTGGAATTTCTTCTTAGGATTCTTCTCTTTTGAGTAGCTACAAGGAGATTGATGCGAACATCCAAATTCTTATGGCTTCTTGTTGTAATACTTTGTAAGAGAACTTTTCTCAATTTGCTTCATGTGATTTGAGATCTTGATTGAGACAATGAGTTTGAATCACTTCAATGGCTAACTGATATAGACTAGCAAGACTAAAAAGAGAGAGATCGGTCATGCCATCAACTTTTAGCTTTGCTTCAAGCATTTCTACTACTGGGCCTGGCATATTAAGAGTAAAAGTTCTTTTGATTGTGTTTGTCTACTTGTTGAATTTGAAATAGAGAAATTCCTACCGAAGAAAATATTGTTCAAGCATTCTAACATCACAGCATTTATTCTGAAGGTATTCTTTCTCAGAGATTTTGCTTTCACGATCTCGAGTACCAAAGAAATGAGCAACCATATATTTGATTAATTCATTATATGACTGATCATGACGAAGAGTATACTCCTTTTCTGGCTGAGTAAAAGTATCTACCTACCATCTTCTCAATGATCCAAGAAATCCTGAAATAAGATTAAGAGTAACTACTTTCTTGCTAAGATGTGGAGCACGTTGAACTTGTCTTCTGCTTAAGCTAGCATTTTTTCGAAATATGCTAGTCTTTCTTCTGACTTTAGACACTCAATATTCCAAAAACTCTTTACTGTTGGAGCATTGGGAACTTGAACATGGATATCCAGTTCTTCCTAATTTTCTTGATTTTGATTATCATTAGCATTTGATGTAGAAGAGACTCCTGATGTTTCTCCTTTGCTCATTGCTGGTATGAATTAAGGAGTCCTTTGCCTGAATCGCCCTGTAGTATCAACATATGTTAGAGTTAAGGAATATGAGGCTGCTCTATCATAACGGGCTTAACTACTGATGAAAAAGAAGAATCTAAGGGATTGTTTGATCCATCTAATGTAGAATCGGATTGATCATTATCCCATCCAGAAGTATGAATAGGCCAAGGCTGCACAGTTGGCATATCATAGTTTCTCGAAAAGCCTTTGATACTTTTGCTAGTAGGACTTTCTTCTTAAATATCAGAAGACTTTCTTGGTTTATCTTTCTTCAAAGAAATCTTCTTTTTCTTCTTTTGCTTAAAATATCTAAACTACTCCTCACGAAGTTGCTGAAGATAGTGGTCACTATCAACACTAATATTGACAATCATGTTGATTAGAGGAGGCTTTTCATGAGCATTTGAAAGTTGCTTAACTGTAAGCCTGTGAACCTACTTTAGTCTCCTACGTATCTCCTAAAGTTCTTGCTCTATCTGCTCCTGCTACTTAGCAATACATTCTAATGCTTTATTTTGTTCTAAAGCATCAGTATTCTACCAGTTTACCACCTTTTTAATAGGACCGAACTCTGTTGGGTCTAGCTTTTGAACAACCTAGCTTCCATCAACATAATTTTCAGAAGCTTTAGTGACAAAATCATTTTTTGAAAATTTGAACATCCTAATTGGTCTGCCATATCTGACTGACTAAGATCTGGGAAGCAAATGAGTTTTAAAATGAACAAGAGTTTTTAGTTTAGGAATAAAAGCATTTACGTCATAGAACTTATAAGGGTTGAGAGGATCTAGATGAAAAGGTTGCAGGGAGTTGCATCTAGTATCTAGTTCATACTTTGCTTCAAAATGGAAATTTGTGAGGGAACTAGAAGAAGAAGGATTTTTTGAAGAAGAATTTAGAGATTCAGTCTTGCTATCTCTTGGTTATCCATAGTCCTTATGTTGCCCTCATACACAGGTCTTACTACAAAAGGAGACTATAGATAAACTTTTATGTAGTAAAAGCTCTTTCACACGCTCCCTTAGCTTACCTAGGAGCAACACACTACTTGAAAAGTTCCCAATCTATATTTCTTCACTATGGACAGCCTCAAATGAACCCTAACTTCTAAATTAAAAATTGTAAGGTATCAAAATGATAAAATTCAATTGACAGTAGGGCCGAACTAAGAAAACTTTATTATTTTAGCCTTACTCTTCAACTCCTTTTGGGAGGTATAGCTCTAATACCATTGAAGAAAAGATAATTCAGAGATAGAGCTGGATACCATTAAAGAAAAGAAAGATAGATAGATAGTTCATAGATAGAGCTCTGATATCATTCATATAGAAGTGTTTACACTCAAATGACATATCTTACATTCCTTGAACACTCATCCAACTCTCTTTCAACTCTACTTAATAAAATACCATCGTATCCTTCATATAGACAAGGCAATGATGCTATGTTAGAATGCTTCCTTATCTCAATTTACTCCTTAAGATTTGCTGATGAATCGATCGTCCCCGTGCTTTAAAAAATATACAAATTAGTCCTTAATGATCCGCCAGATGACCGAATGTTAAATCTAACTAAAGAAAGGGTAAAATTGTAAACTCAAAAGTATTTTTTTATAAAATTAAAAACCAAATTTTACAAAATTAAAAAACTAAACCATCAACATAGTCGAACCTCAATTCATCATGTTGTTACCTTTGTACCACAACATATAATGTCTAGAAGCCACCAAAATCCAAACGCTAGTTTCACCTTTGGGGATGACAAATACCTAGGCCGAACAATGGGCCTCACATGGATTTTTATTCCCCATCTCTGAAAAATTCCTTTGTATTTAAATCTTGGGGTCGGGACGGGAAATTCATTTTGGGGTTTAAATCTCATGGCCAAACCACCAAATTTTACTATGACTGAACACCCCTTATTGTTACTTTAATTCTTTAGACAGTAATCACTAGTCATGCAAAAATTTTGCCAAGAATTTACACTACTTCTATTCAGTAATTAATGTTAAACTTCCAATAAATATCAGTTACTGTTTGGGCTCTAATACTTTCAAGAAGCTATAAATTGCTGAAATTATTGTCACTGGCTCTTTGGAGATCCCTACGTCATATACCAACACCAAAAGGTTTGAACATAATTAGAGTTAGCTTATAGATGGGATGGCATATCAAATTGAGGAGGAATACTTGAATGGACAATATTATTTACCCAATAATATCTATAAATAAATAATAACTTTTACTTAACTAGAAATAATATGAATAAGGAAAAGAAAATTAATGTTACATTTAGAAAATAAAAAAATTGATATAGTTTAATGTGATTAGTTAGGGATAATCTCACTAATAATCCTGAGGTTAGGCCTAATCACCAAATGACCCCATGTCTTGGAAATATACAGAAATGACCCTGCTGTTAGAAACTTATGTTTGATTTGGCGTAAATTATTGAGATTACGTTAATGCCCTTTAATAGTTTGAATTTTTTTTGAAAATGGGAGTTCATTGTGATTTGAACTTGGCACAATTGCAAGAACAAGTGAAGCCATAGCTACCAAACCAACTCCTTGTTAGCATTAGATCACAATTTTTTTTATTTATTACAATATTAACTTTAAGAAAAAAACCAAAAGAAAAAAAAAACCCTCTCCTTTCTCCCCCTCCTCTTCACCCTCTACCTCAATCATAACCATTTAGCTCTGTATTTTCTTCTCTTTCTGGATTCAAAGCTACACCTTCGAGGTCAAGTCACGTGCCAGGAATTTGCTTGTTCAAATCTTGGATAGGATTGCGAGTGCCAAAAGAAATTGATTCGAATAGGGATTTTCAAATAAATTGGATTCCGATGGGGATTTTGAAATGATGTTGTGATGTGTGTTAAAATGGTGGATTAAGTCCCAAAATTATGGAGAAAATTATGGGTTTGATGGTGGTGGCGGTGGAGGTGTGACAACAGTATTCGTAGAGGGTGGAGGTGTGACGGTGATGAAGGTGTAGAAAGGTGGAGATGCACTATGGTGGCGGAGATGGAGGTCTAGAGGTGTGGCGATGGAGGTGTGGAGGGGTGGAGGTGTGATTTTGGGTTGTGGGGGTTGGTGGCAAGGTTATTTAGGGGTGTTATTATGGTTTAGTTTTTGTTTTGGGGTGATTGTAGATTTGTTTTGTTTCTTTTATAATTAATTTTGAATATTTAATTATAAAATTTTATAATTCTTGTAATTAAAAATTTCTTCATTCATTTACCAACTTACCCCTGAAACATGTAACGGTTGAAGACGACCTCTCACTCTAGGGTTATAAGTGCCTATTTCCAAAAAGATTGGGTCATTTGTATATTATTAGGCCAAGCCTCAGGGTCATTGAAAAATTATCCGTATTATTTATTAGAGTAAATTCTAAAATAGACAATATGACAATTATATAATACTATAATATATATTCTTGTGTTTATAAGTGAGTTTATGTCAATGGTTTCTAAGTAAACTACAGATAAAAAATAGACAATGTAAAAAAAAAAAAAAAAGACAAAGAAACAATAACTAATATGGTCAAAATGATGATAATTAATTACAATAAATTCATAATTCACTAAATTCATAATTCATGTCATTCAATTTTAATCATCCATTAGGTTTCAGTAAAGGATTATAAATTAGTGCTAAAAAGAATCCATCACATGGCCCACTCAAAAGAACGCTCACATGCATCCTCTTTCTTTGTTTATGGACAGTTGGGATTTTTACGCTGCCACTCGTGTTTTGAGTAATAGTCTCAGAATTAATTAAATATTATTACTGGGGTGGGGTAGCCTTATTTTTGACCTTTATTGCATTTTACTATTTCATTGTCTCATCTCAAATCATTCCTCGTCAAAATTTGTTATGTTTGTGGATAATCTAATACAAAATTCTATATTAATTATAATTATTAAAAATCCGTAGACAAGTTTGTAACCATAAACATAGAGCAACTTTAAAAAAATAAAAATAAAAATAACATGACAACTAATAGTTTAGGGTCTTCTTATTCAATAAAAGAAAGAAATTAAGAGTCGTCATTAAATTTGGTATTCTTAATGTGTTGATTATTTTTGTTTTCCATATATATTATAAATAGAGTAATGGCATAATGGGCCAGGTAGGTCCACTCCTATTTTCTCTCTTTTTCTTTCTATTCTTTTTCTCATCTCTTTATCGTCCCATTTCAGCCTCTCTCTTTCTCTCATCTTCATAATTTTTCTTCTAGTGTGTGTAACTGTGTATGCATTTCATTGCGTCTCGAATTCCTGCAATAGTGATTACAAAAGGTGCCTGGACAATTGTTCGGCGATCCCTCCTGGATTTTTCTCTTGAAATGTCTGGAAATTGCAAGGAATTTATGTTTGCTGCATTCTTCCAAAGACTGATAAAGCCATTTTTTTCTTTAAATAATGCTACAATAGAGGCTTTTTATGCAACCTAATATAGCACATCCCATTTATTATTTTATCACTTATCTAAGGATAATAATTTTTTTTTTGGTTTGCATTAGTTCATACCTCCTAATTTAGTTTAAGTAAATTTTATAGGGACAATATAAAAAACTACTTTCAAATTTTAGCTTAATTTGAAACAAAAAACAACTATACATTTTTTATGAATTACAACTCTAACTTTTATCTACCTCCATCACCTGTTAGTTTCAATCCTAATAGAAGTATAAAAAGTCTTTTCCACCCTTTTATATCTAATTAATAGGATATTTTAAATAAAGTAAAATTAATGTTTAAATAAAAAAGTTTGACGATGGCCTCTCGCCCTAAAATCTCCTCCGCCATCCCCATCATCTTCCAGGATATTTTTTTTAAATGACCCCTTTTAGAGCCAACTTTTCAAATGTAACCCCCATATCAATTTTATATAAATATAGCCATTTTTTCATGTAAAAAGACATAAATATCCTCTTAAACTTATAAATGTGAGAATTTATAAATGTGAGAACTTTATAAGAATATCATCATTTTTTACACGACTAAGTTGTGCTACTAAAACGACTGGGTCATGCAAAAAAGTGAAATTCAGAATTTTGCACAACTGGGTTATGCAACTTGCACCACCAGTTCGTGCAGTAAATGGGAACTTTATAAGAATATCATTAGTCGTGCAAAAGTGTGAAATTTGAAATTTGGCACAACCAAGTCGCGCAATATTTGTGAACAATATAAAAATATTAGTATTTTTTGCGCGACCCATTCGTGCATAAATTAGCAACAATATGAAAAATCACACTATTGCTTTGATATTTTTATAATTCTTAAGGATATTTAAGTACTTTCACTTGATAAGAAGGGTTAGAAATAGTTATATTAGAAAATGGGGTTAGATGTGAGAAGTGGGCGTTGAAGGGGGTTATTTGTTGAAAATTTGCCTCACCTTCTAGAGCTACAATCACTCCGTCATCTCTCGGTCATCTCCTCCATTATCTCCATCGCCTACCATTTCTCTAACCCAATCGAAGCCCATTTTCTATTGATTTGGTGTAATACCTCTTGTCTCTGGTCGCAAAGGAGGTTGTGAACTAGATTGTTAAAGGTGGCACAATAACGGCTCTAGTCAAGCATCTACAGGCGTCGTCGACGAGTGAAGTTGACTAAGGTGTAAAGCTGCGTGAGCATGAAGTCGAGAAAGGAAGCGCTTTCGCTCTTGGACTTCTAGCTGTAAAGGTGATTTAATAATTATTTTATTGTTGCAAATATGTAGTGAATTGTAGCAATATTCTTTAAGAACTCTGAAGGTATCGTATAATTTCTTAGAATTAACCATAAGGAGAGGTGAAGTTAAGATTTTAATTGTTAAATTATTCTCATGGTATTTATTATATCGTGCATAATAGTTATTGGTAGGAGAGTGTTAGAGCATGTTTAGTTTCCAATGAGAGATGCATAGATTTATCAAATTTTGCATTGGATTTTAAGGAGTGTGAATTATCTTTTTAAATGAGCCTAGTAAAGAATGATGTTAATTTATTTTTTTATTTTTAAATCTAGTTAAACTAATTGTTATTTGGAACAAACCGCAGGATAGAAGGTGGGATTCCACCTCTTGTTGAGTTGATTGAATTCACTGAAACAAAGATGCAAAGAGTAGCTGCTGGCGCCCTTCGAACTTTGGGCTTTAAAAATGATGAAAATTAGAATCAGTAATGGGCTTTCATCCTAATCTTGCTTTTTGATTGGGATATTTTTTTTTAATGTAGCCGACTTACTAAATGTAATGCTCTTTTCAATTTTATGTATATGTGACCCTTTTTTCAAGTAAAAAGATATAAATATCCTTTATGATACTAGCTGACCACTCATGAATAAATTGATGAATTCTGGCTCAACTAATATTGATTTCTCAGAGCTTCCAATTGAGGACAAGTCACATGCACTCTTGGTACAATTTCTTCAAATTCAAGCTAGGAAGTTCAAGACTGTGGTACCAGTTGTAGATGTTGGTTGCTTAGGTGGGATTAGGAAAAATTGGAACACATCCGTTCCTGATAAGGTCAAGGACTTGATTCTGTCCATCAATAACTACGAAGATTATGGGGAAACATCTAATAATGGAGTCGAGGTATGTAATTTTTGTTTGTCTTGTTTTTGGCTTCGAAATTGATTTGGGTCTTCGTCGTTGTCATGATCTGTTGAAATGGAGCTGTTGTTTGATTTCTTTATCGTTGTTTATCGAATGGGTTGTGAGCTGTTTGTCAGTTGATGCTGAGAATGATGACATTTTTGTGAATGAACAGGCGGCTGACATCAAGAGGTTGAACAGATTGGCTACAGATCTTCAAACGTTTGCTTTGAAAACGTTGCAGACACTGTTACTAGGAAGACATCCACCATCTCCTTGTTTGTCTGATGCTTCTTCATCTTCGGGGTACAATTATAACACTCTTATCTCTGTTGTTTAGTTATTTTTGTACTTTTTGTGTGTAAACTTTTGTTTAGTACTAGAGTGAAAGACTTGTATGTTTGTTGTGGTTTGTCCTAGTGATGTTATTAGGAAGAAATGTTGGACCTAACTTTGATATGTATTGAATTTCTGGTTTGCATCAAGACTTATGTAAGTCTTTTTTTGTATTCTTTGACTATAGTTTCATACATTTGTTTTGTGCACTATATCTCTCTTATTGTGCCTCACTCTTTTAGTCCTTTCCTGAAAGTGAATCATCATTCTAGCTATTATCGTTACAGCAAAGAAATCTCAGACCCAATGTGTGATTTCTTATTTTTCACTTGTAAATCTTTCTTTTCATTGTATATACAAGTTCTTTTCATCTTCTTAAAAAGATTAAAAAGAAAAATTGAGTTTCACCTAATGCTTAATTTCTGACCTAGTTGATAATGGTTTGATAATGTCAGTCAACAATCCAAGAATTAGTTCACGTGCTAAGCACGTTGATTAAACAAAAAAAGCTAGTATTCTTAAAATTTTATACTAAATTTTCTTTCGCATCAAGCTTTCTTTCGAAGCCTACCCTAACATGTAAACATATTTGTCTCAAAGTTTTTTGGTTTTGCATCCATTTGTGCTTTCTGATGGCTTGTTTTGGGACATTCTCCTCATCTTTTACCTTTTCCATTTACTATGTTTTTGCATTATTTTCTTATTTGTGGTGCTTAATTTTGCCTGATTATGTTACTTTATGTAACTTTTTATAATTAGTGTTTATTTCTCCCTGTTTGTGTGCAAATTGTGACTACTGCAGCAGAATTCTCACATTTGTTTTAAAGTAGATTTTGTTTCAGCTTTTATGCACACATATTTTGATAGTATTTTGCCTATATGTCTAGTTGATTCTTGTAATTTTTTCAATAACTACATACATTTTTTTCTTTATGTATGAATTAGATTCCACAAAATGGATGGGATAAGCTCTATATATTATTTATTGCTGCTGATTCTGGGAAAGTAATAGCAAAGGCTACAAAAGCAAATGTGAGGAATGGGGCATGTAAATGGGCAGATCCAATCTGTGAGACTACGAGATTGCTCCAAGACATGAAAAATAAACAATATGATGAAAAAACTATATAAGCTTGTAGTGACAATGGTAGGAACTTAAATCTTTCATTCTTATACTTAAATAATTATATCTCTTTTCTTCCCTTTTTCTTCTATTGCCATAAGTTATCTGTGTTCTATTGTAGCCCCATTCCCAAATGATCATGCTTTAGCCAAAGAATGCTAAGATGTGAAAATTGATAGAATATATATTGGATCTTGCACTGATGAAAAATATAGAAAGTTTTTGGCTGCAGACAAAGTCTTTCTGGCTTCTATTAGAGCATATTCATTTCTTATTTCTAAATTGTACAACTTATTGATATGTATGAAAACAAGTGTTCGACCAATCCCACTTTGAAGAAAACATAACACAGTTGAAATGTGAATCTTGTTGTTACTAAAATTTGATCGTTGACAACTTGAAAACCTTTTGACTTTATTTTGAATGATGAGAAATTTGACTTGCTTTCTATTATGACTGTAACCCCTTTTTCATACAAAAAAGAATGGGCATGTTGTTCTTGTATGTTTGCTTGTAAATTAATGTTTGGAAGCAGAGAAAGTGGTATTGCTCAAGAAAATTAAAAGAGGAAGAGAAAGGATTGAAAAGATTTTCAAAATCAACAACATCAAAAATGTGACTTTGTATAAAAAATAAAAATTGTGACTATTGTATTGCTAATTAAAAATTGTTTATGTTTATCAGAATTATGTTTGACATATGTGACGATATGTTGATAACAACAAAAAAAGGCACAACTATGAGTAACATCGGAAAGAACACTATTGCATCACACAACTACGATGTGTTAGTGCAAGTCCCCATCATGCAAAGAAATTACTTTTGGAATTTCACACCCCTAAGTCGTGCAATAATTGTGAATAGTATAAAAATTGTCATTATTTTTTTGGATAACTATGTCGTGTTAGTTCACGACCTGTTTATGTAAAAAAAATTAATTTTGTCAATTGGTCGTGCACAAAAATTAAGATTGTGCAGTAAATGAGAACTTAATAAAAATATCAGGCAATTTTACATGACCCAGTCGTGCAAAAAGTGAAATCTATATTTTCGCACGACCCAGTTGTGTTGTAGATGAGAACCTAATAAAAATATCACGAAATTTTACACAACCTAGTTGTGCTACGGGATTGTGCCGACAATTTTAGGTTTAGTTACCATGCAAATGTGTTATTATAGTGTGTAGTGTTCGCAACTTATCAATGTATACTTTTTGTCAACACTTTTATAAATATGAAGTCCTACTAGCTTCTTATACAAAGTCTATCTATCCTGTTGGTCCGTCAGAGGAGTGGGATATGCCAGATGAAGTTGATGCATGTATAATATTACCTCGTACAAAGTCTCGCGAACAAGATCACCAAAAGAAGAATTGAATTTCGATTTAAGTGCTATCTGCACAACCAGTTCTGCAAAAAAGTGAAATTTGGAATTTTGCAAGACCAGGTCGTGCAACATACACAACTCAATCATGTAGTAAATGAGAACCTTATAGAAATATCACTATTTTTTGCACGACCCAGTCATGCAAGGATGTGCAATCTAGAATTTTGCACAACTCGATCGTGCAGTAGATGAAAACCTTATAGAAATATCACTTTTTTCGCACAACCTAGTCATGCTACTAGCACGACCCAATACTGCAAGAAAGTGAAATCTAGAATTTTGCACAACTAAGTCATGCAACTTGCACGACTTGGTCGTGCAGTATTTGTGAACATAAAAATATCGCTATTTTTTCAATTTCCTTGTCGTATTTGTGATATCATGCATATTTATATAAATTTTCTTACGTTCTAACGTGTTTAATTCCCCTATAAAACCATTGTTACAATTTTTACCAATACTAATATTCTTATACATTGAGAACCCTCGAGGTGAACAACTATGCATTGGAAATGCACTTGAGGCAGGCTCAGCAAGGCAGCTCCATACCTAGACGTTTCTATCCCGATGTCTTCTGATGAATAGTAGACAAAACAAATAGACTGGACAGAGAAATGGAAGCTTACCCTGTCTTCATTGATTTGCGACAAATGAACTACAATGTCAAAAGGATTTCACATTATGTTGGCCAAAGGTCTAGTTTTTGCTTATGGGCGTGTTTTAGTTGGATGGCCAATTGGGAACCATCTTCAAATTCTGTGACTCGAGCAAACACATAAAGTGTCAATCAATTTTCAGTTTGCTGTGAAGGATTAAAAGTTGAAAGTGTCTTTGTTTGTGCTATTTGATGGTGTTGTGATTGTATTCTCCTGTTAACTAGGCAGGAAAATTGATTTAATGTGATATCGTCATGAGTCATTAGCTATTCACATTCTACTCTATGCAATATTTTGTGGCAACTGCGTATGACGAAGTGTGTATGACTTTTGAAACCAGGATAAATGTATTGTTTTAGATGTTGATGGTGCAAACTTTGTTTATTCCTAAACTTTGGACAATAATGTCGTGCAGCAAGCACCACTTTGTCGTGCAAAATTCCTAAGAGCTAAAATTTTTACAACATAGTCGTGCTCACTATTTTTTGCACAACTAGGTAGGACGACCTATTCGTGCAAAAAAGTGAATTTTAGATTTTGCTTGACTGAATCGTGCAATTTGCATGACCATGTCATGTAATAATTGTGAACATAAAATGCTCCCTATTTTTTGCATGACTCGGTTGTGTTACTTGCACAAACCATTCATGCAGAAATATGTAACCTAGAATTTTGTACGACAAGGTCATGCAAATTATACGACCCATTCGTGGAGTAAATGAGAAGTTTAATAAAATATCACGGAATCTTGCATGACCTAGTCATGCTATTTGCACGACGTGGTCGTGCAAAATGTGTAATTTGGAATTTTGCACGACTAGGCCGTGCGAGTTGCACAACCCAGTCGTGTAGTAAATGATAACTTTAAACAAAATATCACAAAATTTTGCACAAATAAAATCTGAAATCTACACGACTGGGTCGTGCAGTTAACGAGAACATAGAAATATCACAGAATTTTGCACGACTAAGTCATGCTACCAACACAACCAAGCCGTGTAAGAAAATAAATTTGGAATTTTGCATGACCAAGTCGTGCAAGCGGCATGATAGTGTCATCCAGTAAATGAGAATTGTATAGAAATATAATGGAATCTTTCATGACTAGAAAAGAATGCAATCTAGAATTTTATTAAAATTAACTTAACATGGTGCACAAAATTCAGTTTGAGTTGTAATTCAAAGCCTCAGAGTGGGCTTCGAGAGTAGGTAAATACTTCAATTTTTATCCCTCATCATATTGTTGTCGTTCAGGAAGCCAACACCAACAAACAATTGGAGAATCGATTTTGGAACATAAATCCATATGTACTATCTATATCTTACAAAGACTTGGATATCTACGAAGGACGTGAGCAGGCGGTTGACCGAGGCACGAGGCAAGATATGAGCATAGCAGCGGGAGCGACCAGTAGAGGCAAGCCAATGAAAGCAGATATGTGTATTGTGATGTTTGGATAAAGGAGTTGAGTGACTACAAACAACACGACCAGGTCGTCCAGTAAATGAGAGCTTAATATTATCACGGGATTTTGCACGACTTAATCGTGCTATATGCACGATCCAGTCGTGTAAGAAAATGAAATCTGGAATTTTGCACGCATAGGTATTGCAATCGGCACGGCCCAGTCGTGCAATAAATGAGAACATGATAAAAATATCACTATTTTTTACATGACCCAATCGACCCAGTGGTGTAAAGATGTGAGAGGTAGAGGACTGATTTTGTTACCTTGTTATTTTTTCAAGTATTATGGGTATTTTAGTCCTTTCACTTTAAAAAATGGGTAAAAAATGATCAAATTTAAAAAGGGGTCACAAATATAAAGTGGAATAGAGAGGGGGCCATTTGCTAAAAATTCGCCTTTTCGATTGTTGGCTTCGGCCTCATTAATTGAAATTTAAGGGAAATTAGGTGGCGCTGGCAGTAGTGTTGGGCTGGGTTTTGGGTGATGATGGTGGTGGTGTGTGGTCGGATTTAGTCTGTGGGTGGCGAAAGCGGTGGCAATGGCAATGGTAGTGGTGCTTTGGATTTTTTTCTTAATTTTTATTAATTAATTTCAGTATTTTTAATCAATTGAAATTTTAACTTTTGTATGAAATTCTCATTTTACCCTTGTGAGTTAGCCTATTTTTTAACGGAATAGGTAAGTTGATTAAAAGTTAACAATTTCAAAGGTTTAATCAATAAAAATTACATAATCATTCTTTACTTGAAATTAAACTAAAACTCGAGGATAATTTTTGATATTATTCCATATTTTATATGTATAATTTAATTTATTATATTTTAAGTTTTATTTATGAATGACTAAATAATTTTATTATAAATTTAATTTTTCTCGTAAATAAATTCACATAATATTTTAAATTCTTATAGATAATTAGAAAATAAGATTAAATTTTACTTTCGGGTTTGATTTTCAATATATAATTATATTTTGAGGCTAATTTAATTTTAAACTCTATTTTTTCTGCGATATACTCATAATCCAAATTTTATTTGGAAATAAATATTTAAATCATCAGGGCAATTAGAATTTAGGCTCAAGTTTGTACTTAACCTTGTAACATTCTCTAAATCATAATCATGTTTAGAGGCTGAAAAAAATTAATCATTTTCATATTTTTGTCTTTTTAAATAAATAATAGTGTGTCTATGTTAGCAAGTTTGGTCTTCAATTAAAGACAAGATTGAATCGTATCAATAGCTAATTTATATTATTACTTTTAATAATAGAAATTGAACCATTATTATCATTACTACTTTTAATGCATGTTCAGAGGTTTGTCATTCACATAAACGTGTCCACGGCGAAAAGTTTTCGGGATATAATTTGGCGTATTGGCAATGACTTAATTATAAGTCTTATTAACATGTATTTTAATTAACTTTATTGTGAGATAAAGAAGTTGTTCAATGAATCCTATTTCATAACTCTGTGGCCCATTTCTCACGCGTTTGGCACTTTGTTAACTAAATTGCCCTAGGAAAAACGCGTAGCTTCATCACAAACTAGAGACTAGAGATTAGGGTTGTTTGTTTCGATTTCTCTAGCACAGATAATTTTTGACATAATATGCGAAAATGATATCAACACGATACAAAATTAATAGGTTTTGGTTGACCTTAATTATATTCGTGTCGAAGAGCATAACCAGTTTAATAACCGTGTCATATTCGTATTGATACATTCAATCCACAAAATGGCATGAATACATTTATGACATGAATATGCTTATGACACAAATCCGTTTATAAATGCAAACCCATTTATAACCCAAAAATGTCTATAATACGATTACAAAAGTTGATATGATTTATCTAATTGATTTTTAAATTTGAATTGTAGCTTGAGGCTATTTTTGTTACTTTGCAAATCATAATCGTATTATAATCATGTCAAACGTGTAAACATATAATAATCATGTTAGACGAATAGTATTTGTGTTTGATACAGAAATGACTGGTTTATTATTTGTGTTAGTATGTCGTGTTGTATTACTTGTGTAATAATTATGTCGTGCTTGTGTTGGGCCTGCTTGACACGAATAATAAACGAGTTGTATTTGTGTTGGGTCAATTTTCATTGCATTTTAGTTTGACACGATATGAACACAACACATGAACATGAATTGTCATCCGTAGGTTTCTCCAAGTAAAGCTTATTGAATGAGATCTTGCTACAACAGAGATGACTTTTTACGGCGGGCCAAAACCGCCGTAAAAAATCATTTGCAGTGGTTATGCGGCGGTTCTAAACCGCCGCAAAAACAACCACAGTAAAAGCTTTTACGGCGGTTTTGGCCAGCCGTAAAATCATTTTTACGGCGGTTTAGTTGTTCGACGCAAAAAAAAGCGACGAAACAGGATTTCACATCAACACACCTTTTTACGGCGGTTTTTGTCCGCCGTAAAAAGTACTATTTACGACAGACATAAAACCGCCGTAAAAAGTCAAAAAACCGTCGCAAAAAAGTTTATACAATTTTTGCATAATTGTTGTGGGTTGATGGAAAACCGCCGTAAATTGTTAGGAAATTTTTTTTGGGTCAACCGGAAAACCGCCGTAAATAGTTAGAAAAAAGTTTATACAATTTTTGTACAATTATCGTGGGTTGATGGAGAACCGCCATAAATAGTTAGAAAATTTTTTTTGCGTCAACCGGAAAACCGCCGTAAATAGTTAGAAAAAATTTTCAAATTTTCGCTGCGTGTGCTATTCTATATTTATTTACTGTTTACAAAATAATTAACATGTCTCAGAAAAATGTTTGATATAATTCTATAATCATTCATTCAATGAATATAATGAAATCAAATCAAATACAAAAATATCTCATATAATGGTTCAATCATAATCCAAGAAAACTAAATATAACGCAATCATCATCCACACTATTCAACACGTTATAATCAAACAGTTAAACAATATGTCAGTTAAATAGTTCAACAACTTTCATATATTTTAATCATCTGATAAGTAAATTTACACAAATCATTATAATTCAAACTTCTGATTAGAAAATTCACAAAAGAGTAATACAAAATATCTCTATTTTGTCAAAAGAAAACCATTATGGAAAATAAAACTTTCACACGTAACAAATAGAATGCCAAGTCTACAAGTGGAACTATCAGACCTCATTGGCAATGCCCTCATCATCCTTGTATATGATCTTCTCTAATAATTCATGTCTGGCAATGAGATTCAATCTCAAGCAAGCTTCACCAAGAGGTATCAATGACAATGGATTGATGCATGCATGGGTTATGATGCTAATTGAAATAAACTAATGTAAAGAGTGAACAGATGACTAAAGTAAACAGGTACTTCTATCAAGAAATGCACTTTCCATGAACATAATGGACCAGGTTTGAAGGAATATTTTAAGACGAGAAACTTCAGGTTCTTCAAGAAAGGAGTTTAAACAACTATATGCCTCTGCTTCTTTCTGAAGTGACATGAGAGCAGTAACTAGGGACTTTACATTTGGTCTCTCATAAGCTTCATACTGGAGACAACGGGAAGCTAACCTCATTCACTCAATTCCATCATCGTTTGAGAAATGGCCCTCCAAAGCAGAGTCCATTAACATCAGGATATTCTTCCCCTCGAATCAAGTCAAGTGCCTGTAAACACATAATATGGGTCTTAAGTGACTACAAAATAAAATTGCAACCCAAGACAACTTCATGCTAATAACTCTGTTAATTATTTAGTTTTAGCCTTGCACTTTGTAATTCCAATAGGAATTATTAAAAAAGAAGAAACTATTAGATGGAGCAGGACCACCTTAATCTTAGAACACATTTAAAATAAAGTTTACATTTTTTTCATTTAGTTCTTGGACCCCGACTCGATGTAGTATCTTCAACTGTGGCCTAATGCGATGATTATGAGCTGCAACGGCTTAACTTTTGTGTAAAACCACATATTTTGGCAGATTTAATTGGTCAGTTTGGTCATGACTACTGAAACAGCTATTAGGCCTTGCCATGATCTCCTTCACTAAATTCATACTTCTCTGTATGGCAATAAAGTTCATCAGATGGATTAGTTCTATAGTTGATTGAGAAGTGACTTATTAACCAGTTTAATTACGCAATTGATTGTTACAAGTTTGTTGCTTTCAGGTTCAGTGAACTTACACAAACAGAAATAGGTGTGCATGCAACTTTCATAGGGACAAAGGGTCCAGAAGTTAGAATACAACAGTAATGCATAGAGTAAAAAAGAAGAAACCAGAACAATAAGGGAACGCAAGCTTCAATAATTCGAATGCAAATATTGACCTCAAACTGAGACATTACCAGTGCCAATGTCTTCAGTGATCATTTGCTCTAGTAGTTTTCCTAAGCTAACTCCGAGAAGTCCTGAAACCTGTAAAACATATTAAGTAAATAAGGTCGATTTCACCAAAAATGGGATAAAATATTATATCCAAAGAAAATGATGCCTCCCATCGCCAAAACGTACAAAACCAAAAAAATTAAATGATAAAGCACAAACCTTTGCTTCAAGCAATTGCTCTGAAAGAGAAGCCAAAGCAAATAGAGTAGCTTCTCTCATCTGCAAGAAGTTACAGTGCAAAAAACGAGTTAGGAGGGAAGATATAAATGACCATATTTATATTAATTTTTATTATAGAAGATATAAAAGAGTTAATTCCTATTACAGTGCAAATTGTTTGATTGCATATATTAATTTTTATTTTACCGTAAATCTCTTAATGTGACATACAAAAATTATATTACAGGTGAATAATTTTATCTTACATGTTAAAATTATTATTACAAAGCAAATAGAGTAGCTTCTAGAACCAACAATCCTTTTCATCTGACTTCATCTCTAAAAGGCCACAGTCATGTTGTGACATGTTTAGCTGCATGTAATAATAATAATACAAAAATTATAATAATTTTATCTTAGATGGCATATAAAAATTATTTATGAGAAGTATAAAGATTCGCCTCATCATTTTATTGTTTTTATGAATCCATCCAACCAAATAATTTGTACAATTTTTTTAAAAATAACTATATATACATTGACACTTAATAAGCTGCATGAGTATTAATTCTCCTTAAACACATGCTATATGCTGCATGAGTATAAATTCTCCTTAAATACATGCTATGTAGATCACGTGATGATGCTGATGCCTTTACTTTTAATTCTATAAATTAATTAATTGAATTTGAAGTTAAAGATGTATCATATAGATAATATTAAGAGGAGTTAAAAAAGAAAGGAGCCAATCCATCAGGTAGGTTCAGATTCAAGTTCAGGGGTCACGTGCTAGGCGTGAAACCTTCTAATCATTTCAGTTGCCTTCTTCTTTTATTTTTCTTTTTCAATCGTCTTTTTTAAAAAATTTAAAAATAAAAAAAAGCAAAGAAAAAGAAGAAACAAAAGATGTTAAAAAGAATAGGTTGATTTTTTTTTCAATTTTTTTTGGCAAAATCAACACCTGAAAATGTGGCCAAGTTCAAATCTCAAAAGATTAAACGAAAAGTTAAAAAGAAAAAAGGTCCAACAAACATTTAATATGCAACACCATTTCCAACAAACATTTAATATGCACACCATTAAATATAATAACTTATGATGAAATATGAACAATTTTGGTTTCGTAACCATGGGATAAATAGTCTAATTAATTTCTGGTTATAGCCACGTTCACACGTTACACATATATGGCTTGTTTTCTTATTTATTAGAGCAAGATCTCTCAAAATAATTTCATTTCCGTTGGATTGCATCATTTAACTTTTATCATCAAATGTATAAGATTACATTGCATCAGAAGCTATAGAATGTAATGTGGATGATTGATAACTTGACCTCTAAGAGCACAACAAAAATGTAAATTTATCAGACAAGGAGTGACTGTTATTTATTCATAAGCATACTCAGTGAAGTAAACAGAAAGTTCATATACTACTCCCAAATTCCAAAGAAACTGAATAAAAAAATAAAAATAAAAACAAGAAACTGAATGATGCGCCTTGACAGATCAGGCTTCAGCTAGAACTTAAGTTTTGGCAGCTACCTGTATGAAGTAGAGACGCCCATGCTTCGTTACTAGAAACCTCACAAAAAAAACATACACTCACACCCCTGTATCCTATCTATTGATCTGAATACCAAACATTATACAGGAAGCAAATAGAATAGTTTCCATGCGCATGTGGACTTGAATTTGTCCAGGACATAGACACTAGAAGAAAAAAAAACATATATATATATAATTGAAGTACTATGTATTCTTCTAATGCTTTAAATATTGAGAAACAAGGCAAAACCGACCAAAGATTAGAAATTTATATCTCTAACCTTGGCCGAATGATGTCTGTTCTAGAGATAACAATAGATGATGCTCTTCCATGATATGCAATAGGAAGGTGAAACCTGGAAGAAGGGAGAGTCTCTGAAGTTGGAAATGAAATCCGAGTAGCCACATACCAACACTTTATTTTCAAACTACTTACCAGTTTGGAGGAATTGGGTCTGGGGTCCGTGAAATATTGTCTCGCAGTTCTTCGCATGATGCATGGATGAAAAGAAGTCCTTATAATCCCCAGTATCGGTAGGAAGAAGCAATTCTACCTTGCCCTGAAAATACAAACATAAATTCAACATTATAAAAGAGACATCCTCAAAAGCCAAATATTGAAGGCCACGTAAAGCTATTACCATTGGGACAGCAAGCCAAGCATGTAAAAAACCTTGTGCTCTGCCAGCCATTTTATCATCTTTGGGCTTGCTCTGAAGCTGAAGCTCCTACTGAAGGAGTAGTTGCTACACTGCTTGTGGACCCATTCTCAACAGGTGGAGGCAAATGGGGCATGCCTCAGCCTTCACACCCTCATGAATCAACAACGTGGCATCACCTCCATCATCCACAATAAGATCCGGGCCACCACCAGGGCCCCAGTCGAGGGCTCTCGGTACACCACCAGTACTCCTGCAGGGTCTCACCTTTCCAGGCGAATACAGTAGCAGAGTCCCGGGCGATGGCGGTAGCAGCATGGTCCTGGGTGGAGAAGATGTTGTAGGAGCACCAGCGGACCTCAGCGCCGACGACAGTGAGGGTCTCGATGAGAATGACGATCTAAATGGTCATGTGAAGGGGGCCAGCGATCTTGGCTCCCTTGAAGGGTTGGGAGGCCTGAACTCGGTGCGGCACGCCATGAGTCCGGGCATTTCCACTTCGGCTAGCTCGATCTCGAGGTGGCCGAAGTCAGCCTGGGACAAGTCCCGCACCTTGTACTCATGGCCGCTCGTGGTCTTCTCAAGAAGAGAATCTAATATAGCTTTGTTTGATTTTAGAAGGACTGGCGTTTTTTTAGTTGGCTTCACGTGACGCCTTGTCAACCGGTACCATCGAAACGTCGGAGTCCAAAGTTGCCATTGTTTTGGTCTCGAGAAATGGTGAGGATAGTGAGTGAAAGGGAGTTATAGAGAGATCTAGGATGATTTGAGAGAGTTTAGAGAGAGATGAGAGAGCTAGAAATTGAAAGATTGGGCAACATTAGGGTAAATGATTTTGGGGTTTTCAACACCCTTTATACGGCGGTTTGAAAAACTTTCGTAAATAATATGCGCGTATCACTATTTAACGCGGTTTTAAAAAACCGTCGTAAAAGGTCGTAATATATACCTCCTCCTCTTGTAGTTTATTAGAGTAAAACTCATAAAAATAGGGTTTTTTATATATAAAAAAAATTGTAAGATGTTGATTGAAAAAAATATACAAGTATTTATTTGTCTTAAATTATCATAATAAATTTTTTTCAAACTTAAGGATAAAGCAAATCTTTTAAAATATGATAAGGATATATTTGATATTTTATAACTTAGAAAAAAATTCATAAAAAGCTTTTTTTTAAAAAATTTAATTTTGAGCTTCTCTACGTAAAATAGTTTTTTTAATCACTAATAAACTCTTCTCAAATAATAGTTAAATAATCTAAAAAATTAAAAAAAATATATTAAGTTTTTTTCATCGATGAAAAGGCCCAAATAAACGTGTTGCTCTAAGAGGTCTACGCAAATTCAATGTGGCATGTACGAAAGAACGACTTGCAAGGAAAGGGGAAAGAGAGAAGCCGTAGGCTGAGATGCGAGAAGGTCAAAGTATTCTGTGGACATTAATGTAGAACTAAATATTTAAAAACGAAACTTAGAAAGAACATTTTAGAGACTAGCAATTAAATAACATTTCGCGTGTAACAAACGAGTAGTGGAATGGACCGATTCATTGACGTCAATTAGGTAATGAGCTAAAAATCATGAACGTTTCTCACGTTCGGTAGTTACCAAACAAAATAGCTTCATTATTAACTAAGACCCAATGCAAAATAGTCCAGGAGACAGTTTTGTAAAAATGTTAAGCACTATTGTTCATGACAAAATAGTTTATGTCACGGAGTGATCCATTGATGTAAGAAGTCCAGGATCAGTAAACATCATCATCGACCTAACAAGCATGGACGAAGCCACTAAGGGACAAGGAGGGGCAACTTTTTTTAACAAAAATTTATTATTATAGCCAAATAACCCTATTACATTTAAGAATTCTCAAATTTATCCAAAATCAAAATAACTTTAATACTTTCCTTTCTCTTTTCTTTTTATCATTCAATTTTTTTTTTAAAGATAAAACTTAATAATTTTCTTTTAGTTCTTAGTCACTTCATTTGTGGTCCATCTATAACAAGTGTTTGATATTAGAATTTGATAAAAACTTAATTAATATTAGAATTTCATGTCTATTTATAGATATAAGTGTTCTGTACTTTTTAATTGGTGTCTATTAGCAAATATAAATGTTCATTTCTCTTTTTTTACATTTTGTCTTCTTAACTGTATCAACCCATATACATTGAAAGCTTTAAGAGAGTATGCTTTTACTAACAAATTTTATTAAGGAATGACAATTTAGTTTATATTATATGGATTCTAAAAATAATATGATCAATTGTCAATATTAAATATCTATTGTTTTGAATATCATTTGCTAATGGAACTTATGCCCCTCCTAATTGAATTCTCTAGCTCTGTCTATGCTACCAAGTGATGATTTGTGAATTGTCATCATGTATGTATATGATATCTTCCACACTGATTACCACATGCATAGAACCATGATATTATTATTATTATTATTATTATTATTATGGATGTGTAGAATCCACCACAAAGGGAACTCCAAAAGGGATTTTTTCAAATATTATTAATGATCCATTGATAATAAAAAATGATAATAAATCTATTTATAACTAAAAAAACCATAATTTTTGTAAAACAAGTAAACTAATAAATTAAGAAAAATAAAATCAAAATAAAATTATAATAATGTTTATTATCCTAAAATGCTAAAAAAACCTAATTGTTTGTGTCAACGTGCATATGCCATGCACATGAAGAATTTTGTCCAACTTGTGATAAAATAAGAATATTATTTTGTTTCTTATTTTACTGTTTCTAGAATTATATTTTAGGAAGTATTTAATTTATAATAAATATCTCTTTTTAGATTAAGATATAATATCTTGTATCCTACTTAGAATAAGAGAATATTTATTTTGTCCTAATTCCTTTAGGAGTTTAATTATATTCCTTCCTATTTTATTTCTCTTAATCCTAATATGATTTTGATTAGACTTTTTACAGGATTTCTAGGAGATTTCGTTTAGGCATACCATTATATATACAAAGTTATTTTTACATAAGAAGTATACTGATTATGTGGTGTGTTGTGTGAGTGTTTGTTTCGGCATTCCAACAATAAAGGAAGAGAGCTTCAATGCAAAGAGGAATGTCTTTATTGTTTTGATTTTATGAGTCTTTGATACATGTATGAGAGATAGAAATCGTACATGAGTTATTGATTACGTATGTGTGAGTTAGTAGACATTTAAGATAACTTGCGGGTTAAGTGTTTTTGTAATTCAGTGTCAAATATCGTTTGCTATCTATAATTTAATAGTGTGTTGTTAAGTTATCTGTGATAGAGAATGGGTAATGTCACTAGAGTTTAAGATCTTTGCGAAGATTTTGTTTCACAAAGATTAGGTCAGTATGTGAGGGTGAGTCAGCACTGTAAAAGGTCATAAAGATTGTACAAATAAGAACTTAGTGAATCGCAGCTCTATAGCTATCCGTGGATATAGGTTTTATAACCGAATCCTCCTGTGCCGATTTACTTTACAGTTTACTATTATATTTCTTATAACTGTATACTTCCAGAACTTACAATTGGTATCAAAGCAGGTTCATTGATAGACAAGTGAAGAAAACGATCAAGTTGATATGGAAGAATGGAGTTTATTCGCAATGGAGGCCGGAACACAACCACGTATTCTTGATGATGGTAATTACCCATATTGGAAAGTAAGAATGATGATGTATATTAAATCTCTTGATGACAGGGCATGGACTAGTGTGCTTAAGGGATGGACACCGTCAACAAAGTTGAATGCTTTTGGTGATTCCGAACCCAAACCTGAGGATGAATGGACTGATGAAGAAAACCGACGTTCCAGTTGGAATTCAAAGGCTCTCAATACAATATTTATTGTAGTAGACTTAAACAATTTCGGACAGATTTCTAGATGCAAAGTGGCCAAAGAAGCATGGGACATACTTGAGGTAAAACATGAAGTTACAACATCGGTTAAAAGATCTAAATTGATGAGACTTAATTCTCAATTTGAAAATTTAATGATGCATGAAGATGAATCGATTTCTGAGTTTTACTCTAAGATATGTCATATCACAAATTTGGCATACATGCTTGGAAAAACCTTCACTAATGCAAAAATTGTTAGCAAAATAATTAGGTTTGTCCCAGATAAATTTCAACCTAAAATTTCAGCCATTGAGAAAGCTAAAAACACTGATGAGATGAGGGTTGATGAACTGATAGGCATTCTTCAAAACTTTGAAATTAATCAGAGTACTAGGAAGCAAAAAGGTAAAAGCATTGCATTTAATATGAAAACTGAAAAATCTGATGATGAAAGTAATGATGAGCTTGATGAAACTGATTCTAAACAGATTGCTTTTCTAAAAAGAAATTATGTCAAGTTTATGAAAAGAAATTTCAGGAAAAAGAATCAAGGAACGCTATCAAACTCAAGTGATAAAAAATTCAGAAAGTTCAACAAGGAGAATGATAAGAAGAAGCCAAAACAGCCTGAAAAGAAATAGCAGATTCAGTGTTATGAATGTTTTGGTTATGGGCATATTCAGTCTGAATGTGCTAATCTCAAGAAGAAGAACGAAGGACTGACAGCAACATGGAGTGATGAATCAGAATTGGAGTCATAAGATCAAGAGTGCATTAGCAATTTTGTGGCATTTACTGCATCTATAACGGATAAAGGGAAAGCTGTTATGTCTGACATAACAGAAAACTATAGAATCGGTGTTGATTATTCTGATAAAGAAGATGGACCAGAATACTATGAAGAGTTACAAGAGACATACAACACACTCTATGGTGAATGGCTGAATCAGAAGGAAGAAATCAAAATCTTGAAGAAGAAGATTGAGGTGCTGGAACATGAAAAATCCTATGCTAAAAATCATATCTCGGAACTGGAGACTGTTTTGACAGACAAAACAACACATATTGAGAAAATCACAACAGAACTGGTTGAAAGCGAAAAGTGTGTTGATCAACTCAAAATTGGAGTAGCCAAACTTGATTAGGTCTTGAGTCTTGGAAGAAACAACTCTAACAAACATGGATTGGGGTATACAGAAAGTAATGTTGCATCTTCATGAAAAAACTGTGTTTGTAAAAGCTTCAACATCAGGTAAGAATTCTGAACTTAACTCTTTAAAGTCAAGTCCTAGTTCAAAGAGTAATGAGACATTTGTTTCTTCTTTGAGTTCTTTCAAATCTAGTCCTGAAAAGGTAAGGAAATTCATTCCTACTTGTTATTTTTGTGGTAAAAAGGGACATATTAGGCCTAGATGCTTTAAATTGTTGAATCTTTTGGATAAAAGATCAAAACAGTTCAAACTATTACCAAAATCACAACTGCAGTGGGTTAAGAAAGACAAGACAATATGCCATACTACTCTTGAACATACCTTTAACAGTTTGTGGTATTTTGACAGTGGTTGTTCTATGCACATGACTGGAGATAAACAATTTTTAATAGATTTTAAAGCGTGCAAGGATGGTAATGTCACCTATGGAGATGAAGCAAAGAGTAAGATCATTGGTAAAGGAACTTTAAATGTCAAAGGCCTACCCAATTTTCAAAATGTCTTGCTGGTCAAAGGTTTGAAAGCTAATTTTATTAGTATTAGTCAGATTTGTAATGACAAGTATATTGTTAATTTCATACAAAACAAATGCATGGTCTTAGATAATTTTGGTAAATGCGTTCTAGAAGATAATAGATTTTCGGATAATTGTTATTTGGTAAAGATTGCATTTCAAGCTAGGATTTCAGATTTAGAATTGTGGCATCAAAAATTAGGACACTTAAATTACAAAGACTTGGTTAAATTAACTAAGTTAGGTGCTGTAAAAGGAGTTCCTAAACTTGGTGACAAAGTTAATGGAATTTGTGGACCATGTCAAATGGGAAAACAAATTAGAAGTTCATATAAGTCAAATCCACATCTTAGCACATCCAAAATACTTGATTTGCTTCACATGGATCTTTGGGTCCTATGCAAATTGAAAGCATTACAAGTAAGAGATACATATTTGTTTGTGTGGATGATTTTTCTAGATATACTTGGGTTGATTTCATTAAAGAAAAATCTGACACTTTTGAGGCTTTCAGGAATCTCCATGTTAAGCTTGAAAATAAGCAAAATAGGAACATTGGTAGGATTGTAAGCAAAAGAAGTGATCATGGAAAGGAGTTTGAAAACATTAGCTATGCTGACTTTTGCAAACATCATAGAATTGGTCATGAAATTTCAGCTCCTAAAACCCATGAATAGAATGGCATTGTCGAAAGGAAGAATAGAACTCTTCAAGAGATGGCTAGAGTGATACGTAATAGCAAAAAGTTGACCAAGAGGCTATGGGCTGACGCAATAAGTACTGCTTGTTATATTTCAAATAGAGTTTTTCTTATACCTGGCACTAACCAGACACCTTATGAAATTTTGAAAGGTAGAAAATTGAATTTGAAATATTTTCATGTTTTTGGATGAAGGTGTTACATCTTAAATGACAAAGAGTAGTTAGGAAAATTAGATCTAAGAAGTGATGAAGGAGTCTTTATGGGATATGCGCAAAACAGTAAAGCATTTCGAGTTTACAATCTAAGAACTGAGGCAGTCATGGAATCTGTAAACATAGTATTTGATGATCTAGACGATTATGCAAAGTACTCACAAGAGGAAAGATAACTAGCTTCACGGATGATACAGAGAAGTCAGATTCAGACAGCAACAATAAAGAAGATTCTGTTATGAAAGAGAAAACAACTGCTGTTACACCCGATGTAATAGTAACATCTGACAACTCAGATTTGAACAGAAATTCAATCAGGAATGAAGATTAAAAGAAAGATCTACCCACATGGATTCAGAAGGCACATCCAACAAGTTTTATCATTGGAACACTAGATGGCATGATGAAGACTTGGACCAAGGTTAGAAATCAGGTAAGATTTGTATGTTATGTTTCTTTAGTTAAACCAAAAAATGTAAAAGAAGCCTTAAAAGAAGATGTGTGGATTCAAGCTATGCAAGATGAACTTAATCAATTTAAAAGGAATGAAGTATGGGAATTAATTCCTGGGCCAGAAAATGCAAATGTCATTGGAACTAAATGGATATTAAAAAATAAAACTGATGAAAGTGGACAAGTAGTAAGAAATAAGGTTAGGCTAGTTGCACAAGGTTACACACAAGTAGAAGGCATAGACTTTGATGAAACCTTTGCACCAGTAGCTAGACTTGAGTCAATCAGATTACTACTAGCAATTGCTTGTTTGCTTGATTTTAAGTTGTACCAAATGGATGTTAAAACAATATTTTTAAATGGCTATCTCAATAAAGAAGTCTTTGTTGAACAGCCTAAAGGATTTGAAAATCCTAAACATCATGATTTTGTGTACAAATTACACAAAGCTTTTTATGGTTTGAAATAAGCACCTAGAGCTTGGTATGAAAGGTTGACAAATTTTTTGGTCAACAGAGGTTATAAAAGAGGTAGCAATGATAAGACTTTATTTATCAAACATGCATCTAACTATTTTATTCTTGCTTAAATATATGTTGATGACAACTAACAAAAGCAAAACTAATGAGTTTGTTAAGTTGATGCAGGAAGAGTTTGAGATGAGCATGGTAGGAGAATTAAATTTCTTTCTTGGATTACAGGTTAAGCAAATGAATGATGGGATATTCATATCTCAATCAAAATATGCTAAAAATCTTGTAAAGAAATTTGGGCTTGAGAATGCCAAACCAATGAAAACTCCTATATGTACTAATCTAAAACTTTCAAAAGACAATGCAGGTAAAGATGTTGATGCAAGTTTGTACAAAAGTAGTATTGGCAGCCTGCTATACCTCACAGCAAGTAGACCAGACTTGTGCTTTAGTGTAGGATTGTGTGCAAGATTTCAAGCAAATCCCAAATAATCACATCTTGCAGCAGCTAAGAGAATCATCAGGTATGTTCACGGAACACATCATTATAGAATATGGTTTTCTAAAGATACAAATGATTATCTTGTAGGGTTTAGTGATGCTAATTGGGCAGGAAATACAGATGACAAAAAAAGTACCTTAGGAGGATGTTTTTATCTAGGTACTAACTTAGTTTCTTGGCACAATAAAAAGCAAAATTCTATTTCTTTACCTACTGCTGAAGCTGAATACATAGCAGCAGGGAGTTTTTGCACACAACTATTGTGGATGAAGCAAATGTTGAGTGATTATGGTATTGAACAAAAGCCCATAACTGTGTTTTGTGATAATACTAGTGCTATAAATATTTCCAAAAATCTTGTTCAACATTCTAGAACAAAACACATTAACATAAGATACCATTTTATAAGGGAACTAGTAGAGTATAAGGTGATACACATTGAACACATCTCCACTAATAGACAATTGGTTGACTTGTTCACTAAGGCATTAGATACAACAAGATTTGAAAATCTAAGAAATGCTTTAGGCATCTGTCAGTTGTCTGAATAAACACTACTTCCTGTTATGTTATTTGTATCTGTAATATCATACGTTTTCTTCTAATTAAGCATGGATGAGATGTGATATAAAAATTATGTGAATGATAAAATACTGGTTAAAAAATAAAAAATACAGAGAGGGCTACTAGTAAATGATGTGTGAAAGCCATCCATTGAGAGTAACTTTATTGTATCTAGGAAATGTGGTGAGGTCACCCACTCAAATGGAAAAAGGCTACCTCTATACATGTGTGAAAGCGACTTTATTTATTTATAAAATTCACATTAAGACTAACTTTTGTGTGTGTAAGAAGCATGCTCAAGTTAATCACTCAATTGGATTAAGTGATAAAATTAATAAAGGTAAATAATCAGCTGTGGAATATGCTTTCTTAGAATGATTCATATGATGTTCAGATATTGTTGTTATGTTATTGTTAACTATTTCTGTTACTTTTTTCTTAACATACGATGCTCTTTGTGCATATCCGAAATTTGATTTTCTTGTATGTCCATGTGTCAAAAATGCCATGTCAGCTGTATTGAATTGAGGGGGAGAAGTTTCAGTGGTAGGAATCATAATTCTATTAGATTTCTTTATTCAAATGGGAAACAAATTTGAATTTTTGTCCATTAATGTCAGTTATGAAACGGTTTTGGAAATGGAATTAACATTAAATTTTGTTAAAAACAAAATTGTTTTAAATTCGGCCTAGTATATTATGAATAGTTTTTGGGCTTCTCCTGTTCATACCATACTCCAACTTCAGTTTCTCTACTATCCCTCGTCTTTTTTCTCTCTTTGTTCTGGAAACTTTGGTGCAGCCAGTAAGCCCTAATAATGGCGACGAACATAGAGTCATCAAAATCCACAAGTTCTTTATCTTCTCACAGCAACTCCAGTTACGACAAGAGCAACGGTGTGCCGTCCTCTCTAACGCAACAAGCACATATAGAGGTCGATGTTGATCCCGCCATGAGGAGGATGAACAAGTTCCAATAAAGAAGATGCAAGAAAAAGTTAAGCCGAAGTACAATAAGTTTCTCACAGCTGACATCAAGCAGAAGTTCGAGAAATACACTTCACAAAGGAAGTTACAGATGAAAAGGCCGGTAAAACTTACTGATTTCAACACATATGGCCTGAGTGAGTTGCTTGAGTCTATATACTAGACTCGTACAGTAAACAACTTCCTACCCCCTATGAAGTCTTTAATTCAAGAATTCTATGCCAATATCTCTACTGCCATTGATGATCCAAAAAGTTTTCATTATCACAAAGTTTATTGTAGAGGAAAGTTTGTGAAATTCTCTCCGAATGTCATAAACACTTTTCTGGATATTCCTATAGGCAGTCTGCATTCTTTAGATGACAAATTTAACATGGCCGAAGTGATTCAGGAATTGACTGGTAGAACAGACATTGAATGAAAACCAAGAGATGGCATAGATCAGCAATACCTTATGAAGAAATATTGAGTGATGCATAAGATAGCTCAGTTCAATTGGCTTCCCTCTTCCCATCAAAATCAAGTTCCGGAAGACAAAGTGAAATTTCTATATTGTTTAAGCACAATCGACCAATTAACTTTGGCTTACTAGCTTATAGATCAATTGTTCAAATTGGTTCATATCACTCTGATTATTACTTGCTTGTATTTCCATGCTTGATTCAAGGGATTCTTGCACAAAATAGTATCCCTATAAGTCCCAAGGAATAGACAAAAATTCTGTCTAAGTCCATTACAAAGGGATTTCTTCAAAGACTACATATAAGATTGACTTGCCTGTACCTGAACCGAAGCCTCAGAGAGTTAGGAAAAATCAAATGAAAAATGTTGAAGAGCAGATTGCTTTGATGAACTCTGCTTTAACTAAGATTGTGTAGGATTTGAAAGTTATCAAAGAAAGATAGCTTGTTTTGGAGGCAAGATTTGCAAGTCAATATGGTACAGGAGAAGAGTCACAGCCAATAGAGACTGAACATGAGGCTCCTGAGAAGTCAGCTGAGCACACACCAGTTCCTGATGCTCCTATGCCTGCTAAAACTGAACAAATGGCTGAAGCAGGACAAGCTACACAAACTACTGTTGAGACAGACATAACAGCAGAACAATAGCTGAAGCAAAAGTAAATGAAGTCAATTGCTAAGGTAAGAAAATTGAAGAGAAAAAGGAAAGATGAAAAGGTGAAGAAATCATTTGACAACCTGAAGAAGAAAATTAACTCCACAACTCCAGAATTGCAGGATGAGTCATTGTCAAATGAACCAACAAAAGTTGAAATCGAGATAAAACAATCTTCACCACTTGCTGAAAATGATCCTCCTGTTTCTTCAATTCTCGAAGCAGAGCATCATGATTCCTCGCCACTTGAAGCTCCAACCTCATCCCCTACCGCATAACCAGAGGAAGAACACATTCAGGCACCCACTTTTGCCGAAGATACAACTACCCCAGCCACATCTCCACCTTCTCCTCTTTAAAAAGTTCCACTGGTTCCTCCTCCACCACCTGCTATTGAGTTAACCACAATAGAAACCAGTGTAGAAAGATGTGACAGGGAGATTCAAAGAATTGTAGTTAAAGTCACTGCCACCTCTTCTGACACAGCTGAAGAGTAACGTGCTCCTACAGCTTCTGAGCAGCCAGCACCTACTACCACCAAGAAGCGATACAAAATGAAGGCTGGCAGATCCGAGAGGCGCCCTACCAATTCCTCTTCCCCTCCAGTTCGAAAATCTCCAAGACTTTGTTAAGTGCTTTTGGCACTTGTGCTGAAATCAAAGGGGAGAAGGAGTTTTCTGATCTTGTTGTCTGATTTTTTTGTTGTTTCTGATATAACTGTATTTACTTATGTTCTATGGGATGTAAGTAAGGAGTAAGGGGGAGTAAGAAGAACTTAATATGGTTACTTTGTGTGTGCATTTGAACTATTTTGATACTTTGTGTTTTTACTTTGTTTGTGTGTTTGTGATATCTTGATTTGATGAATGGTTTGCATGATCTAATTTCATTGTTGATTTGTTTTTGCTATGATCATGATTTTATTGTTGATCTGATTGCTTAGATCATGAATTGATTAATGTGTTGCTTGATCAATTTGACAACTTCATTTTGTTTGCAGGATATAAATATTCTAACAGTGTTCTGTTTTGAGATTTGTAACAGCACACTAGATAATTCTTTACACATGATATTTTCTGTTTGCTATTTAATAATAGCTTATTGTTATGATTAACTTATCATGTCTATTTTTCTTTGATCAGAAATAGCTTGGTGTTTTCATCACAAGTTACCAAAAAGGGAGAGACTGTTGGTGTCAACGTGCATGTGTCATGCACATAATGAATTTTGTCTAACTTGTGATAAAACAAGAATATTATTTTATTTCTTATTTTACTGTTTCTAGAATTATATTTTAGGAAGTATTTGATTTATAATAAATATCTCTTTTTAGATTAGGATATAATATCTTGTATCCTAATTAGAAAAGAGAATATTTATTTGTCCTAATTCCTTTAGGAGTTTAATTGTATTCCTTCCAATAATATTTCTCCTAATCCTAATATGATTTTGATTAGACTTTTTACAGGATTTCTAGGAGATTTCGTCCAGGCATACCACTATATATACAAAGTTATTTTTACATAAAAGGGTATGCTGATTATGTGGTGTGTTATGTGAGTGTTTGTTTCAGCATTCCAACAATAAAAGAAGAGAGCTTCGACGCAAAGAGGAATGTCTTTATTGTTTAGATTTTATGAGTCTTTGATACATGTATGAGAGATAGAAATCATACATGAGTTAGTAGACATACACTTGGGATAACTTGCAGGTTAAGTGTTTATATAATTCACGTCAAACATCATTTGTTATGTATAACTTAACAGTGTGTTGTTAAGTTATTTGTGACAGAGAGTGGGCAGTGTCACTAGAGTTTAAGATCTTTACGAAGATTTTGTTTTACAAAGATTATGTCAGTGTGTGAGGGTGAATCAGTACTGTAAAAGGTCCTAATGATTGTACAAACAATAACTTAGTGAATTTTAGCACTATAGTTGTCCGTGGATGTAGGTTTTATAATCGAATCACGTAAAAATCCTCCTGTGTCGATTTACTTTACAGTTCACTGTTTTATTTCTTATAATTGCATACTTCCGAAACTTTCACCAATTAATCTAGAAAATAAAATTGAACTTCCTAAAATAGTTTATGTACTAATTAAAATTAGAATTTGACTCAAATTATGCTATACCAGCTTTGCTCAAAAAAGAGAGTTGGCAATGCTAAGGTGGGTGTTGAATTCACTTTTGTTCAGTATCTAGTGAACTTGATCTACGCCAGTAAACTCTTCCAATGTACGTACTCTCAATTCCTAATAAACATCTATCATCTGAAATATAAAATACGGAAAAAAATTTTGGGTCGGTTAAGATGGAGGAAAAATAAAGTAAAACAAAAAAACCAAATAGTCATAGCTGTAAAGCAATAATAAGAAATTTTTTTATAAAGTAATCTTTCCGTTCGGAGATAAGATTAATTAACATCTAAATAAATTTGAATTGATCTTAATTTAAGTCAATATTAATTAGGTATGAAAACAAGACTCTAAATAAATTTTTTTTTTAAATTAACATTTACATATGAAATGTCTTGAATCAATATTTTGACATGTATATGTTATAAATGTTTATTATATATATTGATTCTGCTTGTAATACAAACAAAATTTGCAAATCAATTAGTTGTACCATAAGATGAGTAGTTTGATTAATTAATCATTTTGATAAAGAGTAAATATTAGAAAAATTACACTATTTGCTTTGTTTAGAAAAAATTAAATTATGAGGTTTATTATGTTGATAAATTATGTAATGTTTTTTGAAGAAGCATTGTTTTACTTAAATAAGTAGCTTTGATCAAGATAATTTATCACTTTTCTTACCAAAACTCTCTAAGCTTCAATCTTTGTAATCATTAATCAAAGTAACATAAAAATCATAAAATAAAACTTATACAATAATATATATATACATATATATATATATATATATATGGAAATAATTTTGGAAGGAGAAATATGATAAAATATAAATCATGCATACTTTTTCATGACATAAAAATATTTAATAATCAAGGTTAAGTTAAGAAAACAAAAAAATCAAAAGAAATATTCTCTAAGCCTAATGTGTTACAATATAGAAGTATGAATCATATATATGTTTATTTTTCTTTTTTCATAAGATTTCACAAGAAATAAGAACATCTTTGTTTTTTGCAAAGTATAAACTATAAAAACTACTAACTTAACATGTATGACTTTCTTAAGTATTCTCAACATAATATATTTTACAAGTTAGAGAAACATTTGCAAATCATTTTGACAAAATTAAAATGAAATTAGGATCAGATAAGTTAATGACATAAGAGGCTGAGAAAGGTAAGACAAGATTACAAAAATATAGAATAGGAAATAATTAAAATCAATACAGGTTACTAAAATAATTAAATTAAACAAGTAATTATGTTGGTAGTATAAATTAATATAAAGACAAAAGTTTTTTACTAGCCTTTCACATTTGAGTTAGTTATACAAGAATCAAACTTCAACTAGAAAACCCAATATATTAAATATCTTAAATGTTGGAGTAGATGTGAAATTCAAACTTTATATAAAAAATAAACAACCCCTAATTGGAAAGTTCCACATATTATTGGCAAAGATTTAAGATTAGCTTATCAATTTTGTAAATACAATCAATGACGTTTGTAAAAAGCATGAAGGACAAGACATATAATTTTTACTTACAGTAATGCTAGACTTATAATTTTCAAACAATACAAAGTGTACAACTTGATATAGCAAACTACATGGCAAAATCCTATTGAAGATGTAACTTCTGTCATTCTTTTTTTTCTCCTCTAGTAAATTTTTGGCATATTGACTATCACATCAAGTTGTAAAGTTTAGGATGTGTGTAGGCTGTAAGTCTAGCATTATTGATTTACTTAATCTATGTCCATTTCAAATTCTGTAACACATGATAAAGAAAATTTTTTAATTGAGGTTAGGTTGAAAATTCCTCAAAAGAATGTAGATTTGTAGATGCTCTAGTAATTAATGTTAGAAATACTCGTTAATGGGGGGATCATTCTCCCATTGAAATTTAGGACTTTATTGTTGCATTTATATCTCTTGTTCCTTTTGTACGTCACTTTATTCTTTTATTTAAAAAATAAAATTCTATGATATTAAATAAAATGAGTAATATTAAATCTATAACCAACTTTTACACAACCTGAGTTGGCAAAATATTACTACATGGATAAAAAATAAAAATAAATTATGCATGTATAAAAAATAAAAATAAATGAAGGAGGTTAAATTTGATGACATGATAATTATTCTTTCAATAATATTTTGACCAGCAGTCTTAGACTTATACCTACCCAAACTTTACAATATGGTGCAGGAGTTTACATAATAAAATTCATTAAAGGAGAAAAAAATAAAAAAGGTTTGAGGGAAGTTATATTTTTAATAGAATTTCGCCATGCTGTGTATATAGGTTGTAAGTCTAGCATTACTCTATTTCGACAACTCAAATTATAAAAAAAATAGTTGTAAATGAGTTGCATGTAGATATAGAATTATTCAAAAAAAATATCATTATTAATAAGAAGAGAAAACTAGATCTTTGGATTAGATAAATGGTCTATCATGAATAAAAAAAATAATTTTAAAAATTTACCTGTTAAACAATCAGTTGAACAAGTATGGTTTGATTTGAAGACATCTTTCTATAACCAATTAAAATTATTGTTGCCGCTTCAAATAATAAAGCTAATCTTAATTTTTAAATAATCATCCATATTATTTTCTCTACATTGTAATCCTCTCAAAACCTAGAGGAAAACAATAAAACTCTAACTTAGTCAAACGGAAGTCATAAATGAGTCGATTATCCAATGACAAAGTCTAAAGTTTGAAGTTAATCAATCTAAAGCCAAGCAAGGAATCAAAAGTCAGCTAGGGAGTATTTGGAATGTGCAAGTTTTGTGTAAATTTTTTCTTAGTTTCATGAATTCTATATTTTGGTTACTTTGTTTTTCATGTAGGTTCCATAAAATTTAGCAATTTGTGTCTTGATTATGCAAAGTAGTGTTATTTGATATTATTAGTTGTGTAGTAATATAAGAATTTAAAATCATGTGAGAAGAAATGTCTATGGAATTTAATTTGTTGGGCGGATTCAAATGTTGGGATGATTATGATTTTTTAATATTTTCAATTAAACTTATTATTGTTTATATATTGTATGTAGGCTCTTCAAGTAAATATTTATTGCAACAATGTTTTTCACTTAAAGGTATTAGTTGTAAGATTTATTTGGCCCACATGACAATTAGGTCCACATGATTATTTATTTATTAGACTTTATAATCAAGTTAAATGTTTTTGGAGAAGTTTCCCGACTTTATAGTCATGTAAATGCTTTTAAAGAAGTTATCCTATTTTTATGAAAAATAGAAATTAAAGTTAGACCAGGAAGCTAGTCCTCTCTCTGCTATAAAAGATTAGAGCCATCACATAATGAAATATCTATCAATCTATCTATTAAAGTGAGATTCTAAAGAAAGTCTTAGAGACAGAAACAATTTGCCTTTAGAAATTTGTTTGAACATTGGCATGTTGGCTTTTATATGGAAATTGAATATTATGTTTTGATGCAAGTCTATTCAAACTCAAGCCAAGCCCAAAGAGAAATCAATCAAGCCTAATACTCCATTAAAGAAAGAAGTCTAAGCTCATGACAAATTAACATCATCAAAAAGTTTACAGAAGAAGAAATCAAAAAGTGAACAGCTTAAGCAATTAATGGCACTTACTTAACAGATTTCAGACAGCTCATCAGATAGTATTCTAGAAAATCCTAAAGAAGATGCATTTGGTGGACTATTTTTCCAAGACCCTAATAATTTGCAAGCAATAAAATCAAGCATATCCAACTCACTTTCTATAAGGACGGTAGAAAAGTAAAGCAAGCAAGCTTATCTCATGCCAAAAGAAGACAAATAAGAATGTCCATGTTTCTTTGATGTATATTCAAACTTATCAAGAATAGTAGAAAGTATATTATTGAGTCAAATTGTCAAGAATCATAATTAATGTATTTTACATGTGTTATACTTATGTGTGTAATAGTCAAAGATATTTGAAAAATGTAATTATTATAGTGGATATCAAAAGTTTTGAAATCCTTCAGTAAGTCTATATAAGGAGTCTTGTAATCAAAAGAAAGGGATCGACCAGAAAAGAGTGAGTCCTTGCCTTACAAGTTCTCTTGTAATTTTCAACAAAAGTTTGCAATAAAGTAAGTTTTTATTCATCCCTTGTTTTCAACAATTTTAACTTGTTATTTAAATTATTCATTTTACTTATATGCTTTCTTATTTATCGATCATGTTTTCTCATTTGGTATTAAAGCCATAAGGATAATAAAACTCTAAATAAATGATAAAGAAGAGTGAATTAAGAGAACATATGAGAAAACATAGAATTGATTATAAAAACATACAAAATTTTCTTAAAAACAATTGGTATGATATATCATGTGAAGATAGATTAGATTTAATGATAGAATTAGATTGGCTCAAAGATCATATCTTAGATTTGGAAACAAACTATTGGACGCTTTGTGAAAGAGGCAGAATTTAGAGAAACTTTAAGTATAGATATCATTCTAGAATTTTTTAGTAAAGGAAAAACTTTAGTAAACAAGATTTGAAGGATAGGGCTAGGTAGCAATGAGAGCTGTGTATACGTTGGTAAGGCAAGTGTTCTCGACAGCTAGGAGAGAGCGTGAGACTGTTGGTAAGCCTTAGGTGTTCCTGTAGCCTTCCTATCCCAAGAAGATTGTGTGCTAAAATTTGAAGTTATTAATAATTAAAAAATGGCATCTACAGTTAGAAAATGTCTAAATTTCAAATCTAGAAAAACGTCCAAGGTAATTAGTTCAAGAATAATGACAAAAATTGCTAATATTAAACAAAATTTAAACAAAAACACATTATCCAGCATTTCACCAAATAGTATATATGAAATAGAAACATTTGACTTTAAAACTGCTTATTCAATAAAAGAACACGAAGAAATTTTAACTTTACAAAATGAATTTGAAGAGATAAGATTGCTTAGTCAACTAGCAACAGAAAATTATAAACAAAAAGGATTTCATTATATACACTTTGGATTAATACAAATAGCTATTAAACCATTACAAAAAATAGAATAGATTATCCAGTATTAATGTTATTAAGAGATAAAACACTATTAAAATTTCAAGATTCCTTATTAGGAATAAGGCAGTCAAACCTTTGTAACGGTGCTATTTATTTTAATCGTGCCCCAAACTTTCAAGTTAGTCTTCATGATCCAACAATACTAGGCACATTAGTTTTAAATATTTATTTACCAGAACCAGTTTTTACACAAAATAGGCATGGGTATTTATTACTTTATAGGATATATTTTAAACAAACTAGTTCAGAATTTAATCAAAGATGCAGATTACAAAATATTAGAGGAGAAACTACAATATTAACAGTAGAAATAGAAAAAAATACCCCAACATCAACTTATACACCAAAATTACTTAAATGGATTGAAATTACTATGGCAGAAGTTTGGCCAATAGATAATCCATTTCCATCTAGGAATATAGCACATAAGGAAATAACACAAATTACTCAAAATCCATAAGGAAAAATATTATTAAGATTTAATTCCTTAAGCTGTTCACTTTTTGATTTCTTCTTCTTGGAACTTTTTCATGATGTTGACTTGTCATGGGCTTGGACTTCTATCTTTGATGGAGTATTGGGCTTGATTCATTTCTCTTTGGGCTTGGCCTGAGTTTGAATAGACTTTTTACCGGACTTGATCCATTACTGAATATTTTGAACGAAACATCTTGAAATATCATACTTATCCCAGTATTTAATTCAAAATTCTCTAACTAATAATAAATAGCAATTTAAATAATAGGACTCAATAGTATATGACCAAGATAAAATCCAGGGAATTTGAAAATCTATATGGAAACTGATTTATTGGATAAAAAGGTTGGTCTGGGACATAAACATGTTTTTTATAATAAGAAAATGATAATTGATTAATTTGTTCTGGAATAAATTGCTGGATTAGGTCCTAAATAACACCATCATCCTAAGAACCGGGATGGATAAAACTTTTAACACCCAGTATCAAAATGAATGAACCGAGAATGATCAAATGTTCTAAGATAAAACATATTAAACCAAGCTTTTTGATAAACTGCATAATTATAACCATTTGGTTCACAAGGAATTGAGAAAGAAACATTGGTCCAGATGGATTGGGTGCCAAAATTCTCTAGGGGTTTTGACTTTCTTTATTTTACAAGTTGAATAAGAAATTTGGTCAGGATTTTTAGGATCTTTATGGTGCGTTCGAAACTAGCAAGTATACTAGTCGCACAAGTAATAAAGTGATGAGTAAGATATCGTTCCCACGAGGATTGATTCTAATTGAATTTATTATTTTCCAGCAACAATAAACTACACAGGGGGGGTTTTGTTGAATGATTAACTAAATGAAATAAGAATGCAAATTAAAGAATAACAAAACAGAAAGTAAATTTGAATGAAAAATCAATGGGAGAAAGCTGGTTAAGGGATCCTTCTCTACCACAAGATATGGATTTGCGAATTAATCGTAGAATTGTCATCCAATTACAGCATTGAAGTTATCAACCGTAGATAATAACAAGCTCTATTACCCCAATCTTTCCTTACTATGTTGTTAAATAAAACAAGCTCTTTATTTAATCTCTATCCATTAAACAACCTAGAATAAGCTCTCTGAGTTTAATTCAATGGAAGCAGTACAAATAGCAACAGAAAATTATAAACAAAAAGGATTTCATTATATACACTTTGGATTAATACAAATAGCTATTAAACCATTACAAAAAATAGAATAGATTATCCAGTATTAATGTTATTAAGAGATAAAACACTATTAAAATTTCAAGATTCCTTATTAGGAATAAGGCAGTCAAACCTTTGTAACGGTGCTATTTATTTTAATCGTGCCCAAACTTTCAAGTTAGTCTTCATGATCCAACAATACTAGGCACATTAGTTTTAAATATTTATTTACCAGAACCAGTTTTTACACAAAATAGGCATGGGTATTTATTACTTTATAGGATATATTTTAAACAAACTAGTTCAGAATTTAATCAAAGATGCAGATTACAAAATATTAGAGGAGAAACTACAATATTAACAGTAGAAATAGAAAAAAATACCCCAACATCAACTTATACACCAAAATTACTTAAATGGATTGAAATTACTATGGCAGAAGTTTGGCCAATAGATAATCCATTTCCATCTAGGAATATAGCACATAAGGAAATAACACAAATTACTCAAAATCCATAAGGAAAAATATTATTAAGATTTAATTCCTTAAGCTGTTCACTTTTTGATTTCTTCTTCTTGGAACTTTTTCATGATGTTGACTTGTCATGGGCTTGGACTTCTATCTTTGATGGAGTATTGGGCTTGATTCATTTCTCTTTGGGCTTGGCCTGAGTTTGAATAGACTTTTTACCGGACTTGATCCATTACTGAATATTTTGAACGAAACATCTTGAAATATCATACTTATCCCAGTATTTAATTCAAAATTCTCTAACTAATAATAAATAGCAATTTAAATAATAGGACTCAATAGTATATGACCAAGATAAAATCCAGGGAATTTGAAAATCTATATGGAAACTGATTTATTGGATAAAAAGGTTGGTCTGGGACATAAACATGTTTTTTATAATAAGAAAATGATAATTGATTAATTTGTTCTGGAATAAATTGCTGGATTAGGTCCTAAATAACACCATCATCCTAAGAACCGGGATGGATAAAACTTTTAACACCCAGTATCAAAATGAATGAACCGAGAATGATCAAATGTTCTAAGATAAAACATATTAAACCAAGCTTTTTGATAAACTGCATAATTATAACCATTTGGTTCAAAGGAATTGAGAAAGAAACATTGGTCCAGATGGATTGGGTGCCAAAATTCTCTAGGGGTTTTGACTTTCTTTATTTTACAAGTTGAATAAGAAATTTGGTCAGGATTTTTAGGATCTTTATGGTGCGTTCGAAACTAGCAAGTATACTAGTCGCACAAGTAATAAAGTGATGAGTAAGATATCGTTCCCACGAGGATTGATTCTAATTGAATTTGTTATTTTCCAGTAACAATAAACTAAACATGGGGGGTTTTGTTGAATGATTAACTAAATGAAATAAGAATGCAAATTAAGAATAAAAAAACAGAAGTTAATTTGAGTGAAAAATCAATGAGAGAAACCTGGTTAAGGGTTCTTTCTCTGCCACAAGATATGAATTTGTGAATTAACATAGAATTGTCATCCAATTATAGCATTGAATTTATCAACCGTAGATAACAACAAGCTCTGTTACCCCAATCTTTCCTTACTATGTTGTTAAATAAAACAAGCTCTTTATTTAATCTCTATCCATTAAACAACCTAGAATAAGCTCTCTGAGTTTAATTCAATGGAAGCAGTACAAAAAGAAAGACAGGTTGATCTAAGCAATAATCACACAGGTTCGGATTATTTAACATAGGTTGTATTTTCCAATTGCAATCTCTGATCACAATTTTGCTACTAATGATTGGAAATTCAAGACAATTACGGATCAAGATTTCTAATCTAGCAATAGACAACAACTAGATTATATTCAGTTGGCCACCCTAAATACAATCAGCAAGCAATCATAAGCATTAGATATGGGAAAATACAAGCAACTTCAATTATAGAATTGGATAACAACTTCTAACACAATCAACTCACAAAAACCATATCAAGGGCTTTGAAATCACCCTCAACCAATTCAGATTTAGTTACACATATTCAATCAGAATAACAAATACAATACAGAGAAATTTCAGAATTGAAAAGGAAAGAAAAAACTTAGCAAATTCTTTGAAAATCTTCTTTGTAGATGAATCTTCTTGGAATTGTAGTTCCTCCTCTTTCAAAATCTTCTTTCTCCTTCAAGAAATCCAAGGGATGAGAGAAATCAAGAAATGCAGCCTCCTCCCACGTTTTCCCCTCTTCAAGTTATGAAATAAAACCCTAAAATGTGTTTAAATACTCTGCTACAGTAACGTGCTACAGTGTCCGTATTATACATGCTACAGTGATGTGTGGAATTACATTTCTACACTTCTTACACTGTTTTGATTACAACTTTTGGAACACTGAATGGATTCATAAACCGTAAATTTCTCCAAAAAGTAGACTTCGAGAGCTTTTCAACGGTATATGATATGTCATCGGGTTCATTGTATATCAATACAATTAAATCCGAGAAGATGGTTGACCAGCAGAGGTGAAAATGAAGGGTTTTACTCCATTTTTGTGCAAGTTGCTCCAAAACTCCTACAAATATCAAAACCACACAAAAACATAAAAAATACCAAGGAATATAGCAAAGAAACATGGACGAATTGATATGAAAATGATATATAAATAGACACTTATCAAATTCCCTCACACTTAGACTTTGCTAGTCCTCGAGCAACTACGACAATATGAAATAAAACTAAACCGAAACAGAATCAACAAAAAATTAAAACACACAAATGCTTAATCTTGCAAATAGGCCTCAAAGATTGTACTTAATTATAACCCAAGGAAAACTTCAAAATAATGCACTTGATCAAGAATTTTATCTCAAAATTAGTTTCGCTTCACTTCAATTCCTCAAGTGTGTGTGTGTAGAGCCATTCTCACCTAATCACTTGTAACCCGGATGAGTTTATGCATAAAAATGAATCATATTTAATATTGAAGATGTGTGTATAAATGAACTCCATAGGCCTGCTTTTCAAGTCACTCTCCACTAATGTAGACATGCACAACACCAAGGATCAAGTAGGACTTTATTAAGCTTGTAACGTTTGGCTTGGGTGAAGGTATGATAAAGGATAATAATTTGGCTCAAATCACCCACAAACACATAAATCATTCAAGACTATGTAGAGCTCAACCCTATAACACAACTTCATTTCAATTCACCAGGTTACTCCCCCAAACTTATTTAGAACACTCAATCTTTTTTTTTTTTTTTGCAGAAAACAAAAGAAAACTACACCCCCACACTTTGTTGTTTCATTCTTTTTAAGAACACTTAAGGGTATAGATCTCTTATTCTTCTTCTTTTGTTCTCTTTTTTTTTCTTTTTTTTCTTTTTTTCTTTTTTTTTTATTACACTTCCCCTCCCCCACACTTAAACAACACATTATCCTCAATGTGTAAGTACGTGGACGATAAGTACAGATTGGCTTTTTTTTCTTTTTTCTTTTTTTTTTACAAACACAATAGGAACTCACTTGCATTGCTCATGACACATCCCAACCTCCTCGAACTTCCCAAAACCAGAACATAGCTCAAGAATTTAATTGTGAATGATCTACATGCTCATAGGTAAGGGATAAACTGTTTGGAATAAATTCATTTGAGGTTAGGAAATCTTTTAGTGAGTTAACAAAGAAAAAGGCTTACAGAGGCTCAAAGGGGTAACTAGGGATCAATTTCAGTCAAGGTTGGCTATTAAGGCTCAAACGGTCCAAAGATGGCCTAAATCATTTCCCCAATGTTGCACAGCCTAGGATTTCGCCTCGAGTGACCATCAAACAAGTTCTAGAATTCATTGAAATCTGAAGAAACATTTAAATTACATAAACTTTCTCTAAGTGAACAAATAACTCAGTGATAATAGCTCAGTGCTCAATGTTGCACAAGGAATCAAAGGCAAAGCGAAAACCAATAAACATTTCAAGCACACAGATCCATGCATCATTTATCATTTCCAAGAGTTATTCTTAATTCAATCATTATCTTATCATCGACCCACAAAATGCAAGAAAAGAGGTACGTGGCGTTGTTACACCTGAGTCAAGATTGTATATTTCAACAATCCTTAGGACCAGTAGCCCGCAGACTTAAGGTTTCCAGCCTATATACCTTTATTATGAAAGAACAAAACAAGAAACAAGACACTTCAAACAACATGAAATAAACAAACTACAGATTTATTGAGAGAGAATGCGTTTCAAGAGTTAAGAAAAACCCCATATTCTGCCATTCTCAGGTTTTTCCACAATGTTTTTTTTTCGAATCGAAACTGATAAAGACAAAAACACACAACAACTCGAAATTACATAAAACTAAACTTACTCAGAAAATAATAAAGTCCAACAAATCAGCAAACACAAACAAGTCAGTTAGAATGGGTCTAAAAAGTTTAGAAGTTAGCCTCCTTATTAGCCATTATGGATTAAAGAAATCCAGAATGCGTTTCAAGAGAACTTGAACTTTTTAAGCCACCACTCTAAAAGCCAAGATTAGAAAATATTACCTGGGGTGAAAGAAACAACCTGAAAAAAAAAAACCAACTCAAATAAACACAATAAAGAGGAAGCAAACAAAAATGAAGCAAACCAGCAGATAGAGATTACAGATGGAGCGTTAAATCCAGTTTACGCCTCTTATTGCCTTCTCCAAACCAATCTATCCGAGATATTGTTGGATCAGGCGAATAGACGAATGCTTGTAATTTGTCAATTAACTCCCCTGCAGTTGAAGTTGTAACCAGGATTTGCCTCGCTGATTGTGAGATGAAGTTTTTTTCTACTGCTTGATCAAGAAAAGACAACAAACCATCAAAAAAATTATTGACATTTAACAAACCAATGGGTTTCCGATGGATGTTTAGCTGTGCCCAAGAGGTGATTTGAAATATCTCCTCTAATGTACCATAACCACCGGGCAAAGCTATAAATGCATCAGATTTAATGACCATATGTGCAATACGCTCATGCATACTAGAAACCTGTAACTCTTCCCCTATGGTGTTGCCTACGATATCTCGTACAGCTAATGGTTTAGGGATAATGCCGAGAACTTTGCTTCCTCCTAAGGATGCAGCTGTCGACACACACCCCATTAACCCAAGACTACCCCCTCCATAAATCAAATTAATACCCCTCGCAGCTAATGTCCTACCAAGATCAAGAGCTGCTGTGGTAAACTCTCCATCTTTACCAAATTGCGATCCGCAAAATACGCATATATTGCGGAATCGCCGAATTGGTGTTTTCTCCATTTCTACAAGTGCTCTAATCTTGTGTAAGACACGTTAGATATTATGCTTTTCAATTGCAAGACAGGTTATGGAATGACATATGAAAATATGCAGAATGTATATATACACCCATAAAACTCTCAAATTTTGACACATGAGGACATACTTTCGGTGGGGGTTGCTCGATGCAGATTTATCGCCCCAAGATTTGAAAAAATGAGATATGCTTTCGGCGAGGTTTGACAAAACCTACACACTTGTCTCCCACGTGAAGCATGGAAAATGGAGATATACTTTCGGTGGGGTTTGACAAAACCGCCACACTTGTCTCCCACATGAAGCATGAAAAGTAGAGATATACTTTCGGCGGAGGTTGACAAAACCTCCACACTTGTCTCCACGTGTGCTTATGACATGGGATAGTCATATGGTTTGTTAAAAAGAAAACTGAAAATTAAAACAAACAAAATCAACAAACAACAAAAACACAAAAACAACATTGATAATCAGATCAAACGAAACAAGAAAGAAATAAAATTCGACAACAACAACACACATTCAAATATACAAGTAGTTGTGATTGTGGCTCACATCTTCCTCTGGTTTTACGTCCAGTAACGGCTGAAACGCCTTCTATGAGTCGGGGATTTGCTTCCCATCCAGTTTTCTTATAAACTGGCAAACAGGGTCGTTTTTAGTCAGATTCCCTAGACTATAACACTGCAATTCATCACGAAATTGTGTCCATAGATTAAGCAATTCACGCTGAACAAGTCCACAAGAATGTGACTCGAGAGTTAACAAAACATTATCCAGCGACTCATTACTCAAACCAATCTTAATAAATGAAAGTTTATCTTCTCTATTCCTGGACGCAAAACCTAATGAACGACAAGTCTGGTTACAATTCCATCTAGCACATTTATAACATACTTGTAACCTTTTCGCTCTTCGCCTTTTGGCGTAGTAGCTTTTTCCTAGACCAGGCATGTATTTTGCGAGATTAATGTCCGGCTCACCGGACAATCTCACCTTGGCTTCGATAAGCCATCGGATATCCTTACACAAATTTAAGAGCATCAATACCCAAAGTCTAGTCATCCGTACTTTATAAATTTTAAACACAGCATTTTGAGGAAGTGAAGGGAAAATATTTACGAAGGTTCGACAGAAAGATATCGGCATCCATTGAAGAAGAGAAAAGGAGAGATATTACCGATAATACGATTGAGTTTGTTCTTCTCCCAGATATGCACGTTTCAAACCTTCGGGCAATGGTTTCAGCTCCCCTTTGGATGTTTCCTCAAGCTGTTACACAAATGAATTCAAAGTACGAAATAATCAAATTAAATAAAAGGAAGGAAAAGAAGAGAGCAGAAATGAAACTAAATACACATAAAAGAGATAACAACACAATAACAAACAAAAGTCAAAAACAAGTAAAAACAAATAAAAACAAATAAGACAGAAGTCAAAGAGAGATAAAACCTGATCAATTTGATGGCCTACGAATGGAATCTCGAGACACAAAAATTGATCATTACTACCTTATTTTATTTTTTCTTTTCTTTTTTTATTTATTTTTCAAAAACATTGGGTTGCTTCCCAATAAGCGCTTGGTTTAATGTCCTCAGCCCGACGTTGGTTCCATCATGGGAGGATCCAATCTCCGTTGTGCTTCTCTAGTGGGGTTGGATCATTCTTCGAACAAGAAATGGTGCAAGCATATGGCTGGGCCTTGGATGTTAGCAATCGTCCACTTAATAGCTGTTTTGTGAACTCTAAGTACTCGGACACGTTTCTCTTCTTGTAGTGGTGCAAGGCCCATTTCTATTGTAACTAGCAAAGGATCTTTGTCATCCAAAAACACATGCCTCAAATAATCTGGAAGTAGCTTAAGCTCCAAGGTATTGGCCTTCATCACAGAAGGAAGAAGTTTCTCATTAGATAAAGGCAATTCAATGTACGAAACATCATACCTGTTTGTGATCATAGCTATAGTCTCATCTAAGCATGCCATAGCTTCCTCCATTTCTTTGGACACTTGCATCAACCTTCTTGGTTCTTTGGAATTTTCTGTCCCTATGTGCTCACTAATAGCCATTTCCAATCCATCCTTGCGAGTTAACTCAAAACATTGTTGCGACAAAGAATCAATAATGTCAACTGCAAAAACAGAATACAAGTCACTAGGGTACCTCATTGCCTCGAAAATATTGAAACAGATCACTTTGCCATCAAACTCCATGGTGAAAGTGCCATCATGAACATCAATCTTGATTCTAGCAGTTTTCGAGAATGGTCTCCCTAAAAGAATCGGTGTTGGATTAGGAGATGTCTCATCCTCTATTTTAAGGACATAGAAGTCTGCTGAAAATACCAATTGATTCACTTGCACAAGCACATCTTCCACAACTCTTTTGGGATATGGATTAAAATGATCAGCAAGTTGAATGGTAATATCAGTTTTCGCAAAAGGTCCAAGATTTAAAGAAGCATAAATAAATGGCATGGCATTAATAGCTGCTCCTAAATCTAACATAGCTCTTTCAAACTTGGTTTTACCAATGGTGCATGGAATGGTGACTGTACCCGGATCATTGCATTTCGGAGGAATTTTTCTTTGTAGTACAGTTGAAACATTTTCCCCTACACTTACTTTCTCATTTCTTTTCAACTTTCTCTTGCTAGTGCATAACTCCTTGAGACATTTTATATAACGAGGTGCTTGCTCGATAGCATCCAAAAGTGGTATATTTACCTCGATTTTCTGAGAAGTTTCCAGGATTTCTTGTTCTTGTTCCTCCTTCGATTTTGCAAATCTACTAGGAAAAAGTGGAGAAGAAACATATGAAGGAATGGGAGTTATAGGATTTACCTGAGAAGTTAGTGTTTTGTTCATGGTGGAAGTGGTGTCATCTCCTTCATCAGTTTGTGATTTCTTTGGTAGGACATCTAATTGCTCTCCATTTTGCAAAGTTATCGAACAAGAATTCTCTCTTGGATTGATCACCGTTTGACAAGATAATTCTTCTGAGCCTTGGCCCTCGAATTTGCTCATGCTAGTGGCCAATTGTCCCATTTGATTTGCCAGGTTTTGGATACTTGCCCCAGTTTTCCTGCTGGAATTGCATTGTGTTAGTGGCAAGTGCATTAACAATATCTTCGAGAGACATACCTGAGTTGTGTGAAGCTGGTTGTGGTACTGGTTGTGGCATTGGTGGTGGTTGCATTTGAAATGGTTGCTGCACTTTAGGTTGATTAAAACCTTGTGGTTGATTTGGTATGGCATTTGGGACGATTGGTTGATGATTCTAGTAATTGAAATTAGGGTGATCTTCCCATCCAGCATTGTAAGTGTTAGAGAAGGGATCATACCATTGCCTTGTTTGTCTTGAAAATCCATCCATGGCAATAGCTTGTTCCATATCTCCTTGCAAAGTTGGATACATGTCGATTGGATGCTCCATGGTAGAATATACCTCACATGCATAAGATTTCTGCATATGTCCTATAGCCATGTTTTCCACAAGAGAAGTTAACTCAAAAAGTTGTTGTTCAATGTTCGGAGTGCTTACCTCATTTACTCTCCAATGTAATTGTGGCTCAAATTGGCTACTGAATTGTTGGAAGTTCACTGCCATGTCGTCTAAACACAAACAATCAGAAAAGAAAAACAAACAAAATACGAATCAACAATGAAAACAAAATAACAAATCGATTAGAAGATCAATCCCCGGCAACGGCGCCAAAAACTTGGTGCGTTCGAAACTAGCAAGTATACTAGTCGCACAAGTAATAAAGTGATGAGTAAGATATCGTTTCCACGAGGATTGATTCTAATTAAATTTGTTATTCGAAAGCGAAAACAGAATAAATGGGGGGTTTTGTTGATTGATTAACTAGATGAAATATTAATGCAAGCTAAGAATAACACAATGCAAATTTAAACAGATTGAAAAATCAATGCGAGAAACCTGGTTAAGGGATCCTTCTCTACCACAAGATATGGATTTGCGAATTAATCGTAGAATTGTCATCCAATTACAGCATTGAAGTTATCAACCGTAGATAACAACAAGCTCTGTTATCCCAATCTTTCATTACTTTGTTGTTAAATAAAACAAGCTCTTTATTTAATCTCTATCCATTAAACAACCTAGAACAAGCTCTCTAAGTTAATTCAATGGATGCATTAGGATAAGAAAGATAGGTTGATCTAAGCAATAAACACACAAGCTCGGATTATTTAACTTAGGTTATATTCTCCAATTGTAATCTCTGATCACAATTTTGCTACTAATGATTAGAAATTCAAGACAAGTACGGATCAAGATTTCTAGTCTAGCAATAAATCACAACTAGATTATATTCAGTTGGCCACTCAAATACACTCAGCAAGCAATCATAAGCATTAAATATGGGAGAATACAAGCAACTTCAATTACAGAATTGGATAACAATTCCTTACACAATCAACTCACAAAATCCATATCAAGGGCTTTGAAATCACCCTCAACCAATTCAGATTTAGTTACACATATTCAATCAGAATAACAAATACAATACAGAAAAATTACAGAATTGAAAAGGAAAGAAAGAACTTAGCAAATTCTTTGAAAATCTTCTTTGTAGATGAATCTTCTTGGAATTGTAGTTCCTCTTCTTTCAAAATCTTCTTTCTCCTTCAAGAACTCCAAGGATGAGAGAAATCCAGAAATGCAGCCTCCTCCCACGTTTTCCCCTCTTCAAGTTATGAAAATAAAACCCTAAAATTTGTTTAAATACTCTGCTACAGTGACTTGCTACAGTGGCCCGTATTATACATGCTACAGTGACTTGTGGAATTATATTTCTATACATCTCACACTGTTTTGATTCAACTTTTGGTACACTGAATGGATTTATAAACCGTAAATTTCTCCAGAAAATAGACTTCGAGAGCTTTCCAACGGTATATAACATGTCGTCGGGTTCATTGTATATCAATACAATTAAATCCGAGAAGATCACTGACTAGCAGAGGTGAAAATGAATGGTTGTACTCCATTTTTGTGCAAGTTGCTCCAAAACTCCTACAAACATCAAAACCACACAAAAACATAAAAATACCAAGGAATATAGCAAAGAAACATGGACGAATTGATATGAAAATGATATATAAATAGACACTTATCACTTTATGATGGACTATTTCTACACTATCAGTATCAACTAGAATCAACTCATAAAATTGACAATTTTTCAATGGGTTATCTATAATATATTGATAATTTGGGAGGACTAATCTTTGAGTAAAGGTTTTTAATTCAGTTAAAGAAACTGGCTTAGTATGCTAAGTAATTTAGAGATGTTGACATTGACTGTTAGTTATATAATTGGATTTTTGAATAGACGAACCTACCTGGGTAGATGACCTAATTGCTAATTGAATATCTGGTTGGGTAGATGACCCAGCTACAGCTTGCGAAAATGATAAAGGAGGATATTTAGCTGAAACTAAATAATTGTTTGAAATGGGGACTTTGCCCACACCTGCAATTTGAATAAACTGATCACTTTTTGCCATGATGTAATCACTAGCCTTCATAATCTTTTTGTCTGACATTTTGACTCTTCTCACCAAGTGTTTCACTCTTTGATTTTGTCTTGTACAAATTTTCTTGTTAAGAAATCTGGAATAAAACTATTTTCTTCTTTAATAAATTCAATTTCAAAATCAAATACGGATAAAATCGCTTGCCATCTTGCAAAACTTTGTTTAGAAACTAAACTTTTAACATCTTTTTGTAAAACTTCTTTTGCAGATTTGCAATCAATACGAAGTGAAATTTTTTTCTTGAATAAATCATCTTGAAATTTTGTAATACATAAAACAATTGATAAAATGTCTTTTTTAATAGTTGAATAATTTTTTTGTGGTCTGGGCTATAATCTGAATAATATCTAATTAAATCTTCTTTATTTGATTATGGTAATTTTTCCCTAAGAATACCTCCATATCCTATTTCGGAGGCATCTGTTTCTACAATCATAAATGCATTAGGATATGGAATTCCTAGGCAAAGAAGTGTTACGACATTTTTTTTAGAATTTTGACTATCCTAGTATGTTCATCTGTCCAAGACAAAGGATTCTTTTAAAGTCTTTGGAATAAAGGTTTGTATAGTTTTTTAAGATTTGGAATGAAATCTGAGACATAATTTAAAGATCCTAAGAATCTTTGTAATTGATTTTTATCTTTAATTTCATATGAAAATTGTCAGCAAATTGTATTACTCTTTGAACTGGTTTTATTGTTCCTTGATATATGTCATATCCTAAAAATCTTATTTTTGTTTGAAATAATTTTATTTTAGGGGTAGAAATTACTAAACCATTTTTCTTTACCACATAAAAGAATGTTTTTTTAAATGTTTAAAATGTTGTTCTATTGCTTTGGAAAAGATTAATATATCATCTATAAACACAATAATAAATTTTGTATAAGCATTGAGTGTATCATTCATGATATGTTGAAATTTAGATAGAGCATTTTTTTATCTAAATGGCATCACATTCCATTCATAATGCCCAAATGGGACTGAGTTGTTTTATATTTGTCTTGCTCTACAATTTGAATTTGCCAAAATCCATTTTTCGTATCAACTTTTGAAAATAATATTGCATCATAAAGTCTTTTAACTAAATCTTGTTTATTAGGATTAGGGTACCTCAACCTTTTTAATACTTTAGTTAAAGGTTTGTAATTGATTACTAATCTTGGAACTCCACTTTCTAATTCAACTTTTTTATTAACATAAAACGCTGCACAACTCAAAGGTCATTTTGATTATGTTATTAATTTCTTTTTTAATAAATCTTGTATTTCTTCTTGACAATATTGTAATAATTTTTGATTCATTTGAATTAGCCTAGCTTTTGTAGGAATTTATATTTAATTAAATTCTTTAATAGATGGTAAAATAACTATATGTTTTTTCCTATCCCAAAATTGATTAGGCAAATCTGAGCATACTTCTTTTCTAAATTTATTTTCAATTTCTTCTATATCATCTTTAATATTAGGTTTCTCTAATTGTTCCTCAATTCTTTTATATTTAATTACTTTTTGTAGATAATTAATATGATGTTGTTTATTAATTATTAAATTGATTTGTTTAGTAATTGCATTCTGTTGCAGTAAATCAATCTCTTTAGTGTCTATTGGTGATAAAAATTTAAAACTTATTTTTGTTCCCATAATTTTAGTATGAATTCCTTGACTATCAACTTTAAATAGATATATTTGTGTTCAAAATGAAGTATCTAGGATGATGTTTTGATTAAGATTTTTTACTAATATAAATGTTGTTTTAAAACAATATCCTTCTTAAGTTTATATTTTTTACTAAGATTAATATATCATCTATAAAACTTAAGGTATTGCCAAGTACTTCCACCATTATTTAAACTAGTTCAACAAAATAATACACCAATAAGCTTCCTAAAATAGACTTAATTGATCAAATCAATAAAAAACTTAAGGTATTGCTAAGTACTTCCAATATTTTAATATTATAGATCAAAATCAATAAAGTGACATTCAATCTATTATGAATGGAATTGGATGCCATTTGGATAAAAAAAATGCTCTATCTGAATTTCAACATATCATGAATGATACATTCATGATATGTTAAAAGATAATAGATTGAATATCACTTTGTTGATTTTGATCTATAATATTAATATATTCGAAGAACTTAGCAATACCTTAAGTTTTTTATTGATTTGATCAATTAAGTCTATTTTAGGAAGCTTATTGGTGTATTATTTTGTTGAACTTGTTTAAATAATGGTGGAAGTACTTGGTAATACCTTAAGTTTTATAGATGATATATTAATCTTAGTAAAAAAATATAAAGTTAAGAAGGATATTGCTTTAAAATAACATTTATATTAGTAAAAAATCTTAGTCAAAACATCATCCTAGGTACTTCATTTTTAACACAAATATCACTTTGTTGATTTTGATCTATAATATTAATATATTGAAAGTACTTTGGCAATACCTTAACTTTTTGATTGATTTGATCAATTAAGTCTATTTTAGGAAGCTTATTGGTGTATTATTTTGTTGAACTAGTTTAAATAATGGTGGAGATATATCTTGAGGAAATGTAATGGGTTGTTTTAATTTAATATTATCTATATGATATTCTATTCTTGTAACTTGTTTAGACACAGTATGTAGTAATTGATTGTGAAAATTATTTTGTTCATAAATTTTTTTTTATATCTCCTAAAGTTGCATTTTTATTATCTGGTTTATTCGATCCCTTTTAAATAGGGTTGCTAAAATCTCTACTTCATTTATTTGAATCTTAATTTGTTCCAAATGTGGATGTATTGATTGAATTATTCCATGTTGTACAGTTTTTCATTTTTTAAATTCATTTGTTTGAATATTGACATGTTGACTTTTATATGGCAATTTAAACCAAATAAAGAAAGGAATGTTGACTTTTAATCTTTTCATCTCATTATACCATTCTTCTCTAATTTCTTCAGTTCTCTGTTTAGTAAATGCACTAAAATATCATTTTCTTTTAAAATTATTTTCTTCTTGTAAAAAATCATTTCTTAAACATTCTTTATTTATTTCAAAGTCTTCTTTTTGAATAGTATTAATAGTTTGAAAATCTGATTGTGTAGGTGACATTGGTGGTGATTGGTTAACTGGTCCTGCTACAGGTGTTGTGTAATTTATTGAATAAGCAGGACTATTATTTCGGTTATTGTCACAGACCTCCCCTGCCTTTTGGGCTTATTTCATCAATATGAATCGTTTGCATTTTGTCATAAATTTAGTCCCTACGTTTTCAAAAAGTTATCACACACTTCCATTCTGTTAAATTCACTGTTAATTGTTAGTAAATATATTAAATTTGAAGGGTTATAATAGTCATTTATAAGTATTTTAAAATTAAAGAAATCTGAAATTGTTGAAGTGGTGATTCGAACCTAAGCCCTCCAGGACCTCTTATCCACACTTAACTACTAGACTAAGGAACTTTTTTAGTTTTAATTGAACAAAACGCATTTAAACCAACAGATCGTCATCTTATGCTAGGCACACACGCAGAGCCAGTTCTTCTCCCTCACGCTTATCAACATCAATGGCATAAACATGAACCATGCACCACCAGTGCCTCTCTCTTTCTCCCTCCTTCCCTCACCAACCCGTGAACCACTCTTCCTCCTTCATAAATCCACCATCGTGTCTACCAACTTCAACCCCTTCTCCAATTCAACCATCTCCACCCGAACCCAATTGCTTCATCTCTCCCCCTTTCTCTCTCTACCCAAATATCACGCCACATGTCTCTCCCTCCTCCATGTAATTTGTGTTGATTTGTGTTGTTGTGCTTAGCGGCCATGTTGTGTTTGGGGGTGTTTCTACAGTTTGTAATTTTTTTCTTTAGACGATGGTGCTTGATTCTAGGATGCTAGCTTGTAGGATGACAATGGTGGGGTGTTAGGTTAGATTTTGAGTTTGTAGTGGTGGTGGCTAAATTTTTTTTAGAGGTGATGTTTGTAGTTTAATTTATTTTGGGGTGATTTGAAATTTTATATTTTACCTTTAATTGAAATTATTTAATTTAATAATTTTTCAAAAGGTATTTAAGTAATTACAGAGTATTTGGACGGAAATATGATGTCATCTAACGGTGGACTTAGCAAAAGGGAGGAGTGTGACAACTTTTAAAAAACATAGGGATCAAATTTATGAAAAAATACAAATGGTTCATATTGATAAAATAAACCCAAAAGGTAGGGGAAGTCTGTGACAATAACCCATTATTATTTATTTCACTTGCTTGTATGCATCTATAATTAAAACTACTAGACTTTGGTAATGAAAACGAACTTCTAGTAGATTTAATATCAGATTAACTTGATAAAGTTTCTCCTATTCTTAAAGAATTAAATCTTAATAATATTTTTCCTTCTGGATTTTGAGTAATTTGTGTTATTTCCTTTTGTGCTATATTCCTACGTGGTAATGTATTATCTATCTGCCAAACTTCTAGTATAGTAATTCCATTCCATTTAAGTAATTTTGGTATATAAGTTGATGTTAGAGTATTTTCTTCTATTTCTACTGTTAATATTGTAGTTTCTTCTCTAGTATCTTGTAATATACATCTTGATTAAATTCTGAACTATTTTGTTTAAAATATATCCCATAAAGTAACAAATATCCATGTCTATTTTGTGTAAAAACTGATTATAATAAATGAATATTTAAAACTAATGTGTCTAGTATTGTTGGATTATAAAGACTAACTTGGAAGTTTGGGGCACAATTAAAATAAATAGCACTGCCACAAAGGTTTGACTACACTATTCCTAATAAGAAATTTGAAATTTTAATAGTATTTTATCTCTTAATAACATTAATACTGGAAAATCTATTCCTATTTTTTATAATGGTTTAATAGCTATTTGTGTTAATCCAAAGTGTCTATAATTAAATCCTTTTTGTTTTCAATTTTCTATAGCTAGTTGAATAAGCAATCTTATATCTTCAAATTCATTTTGTAAAGTTAAAGTTTGTTCGTGTTCTTTTATTGAATAGGCAGTTTTAAAGTCAAATGTTCCTATTTCATGAATACTATTTGGTGAAATGCTAGGTAATGTGTTTTTGTTTAAACTTTGTTTAATATTAGTAATTTTTGTCATTATTTCTCCTGAATTAATTACCTTGGACGTTTTTCTAGATTTAGATTTTAGATTTTTTCCAACTGTAGATGCCATTTTCGAATTATTAATAACTTCAAATTTTAGCACACAATCTTCTTAGGATAGGAAGGCTACGGGAACACTTAAGGCTTACTAACGGTCTCACGTCTCTCCTAGTTGTCGGGAACACCTGCCTTACCAACGTATACATAGCTCTCACAACTAGCTAGCCCTATCCTTCAAATCTTGTTTATTAAAATTTTTCCTTTACTAAAAGTTCTAGAATGATATCTATAATTAGAGTTTCTATAAATTCTGCCTCTTTCACAAAGCATCCAATAGTATGTTTCCAAATCTAAGATACGATCGATCTTTGAGCCAATCTAATTCTGTCATTAAATCTGATCTATCTTCATGTGTATATCATATCAATTGTTTTTAAGAAAATTTTGTATGTTTTTATAATCAATTATATGTCTTCTAATATGTTCTCTTAATTCACTTTTCTTTGTCATTTATTTAGAGTTTTATTATCCTTATGGCTCTGATAACAAATGAGAAAACATGATCGATAATGAGAAAACATATAAGTAAAATGAATAATTTAAATAATAAGTTAAAAATGTTGAAAACAAGGGATGAATAAAAACTTACTCTATTGCAAACTTTAGTTGAAAATTACAAGAGAACTTGTAAGGCAAGGGCTCACTCTTTTTTAGCCAATTCCTTTCTTTTATTGCAAGACTCCTTACATAGACTTAGTGATGAATTTTAAAACTTTTGAAATCCACTATAATAATTACATTCTTCAAATATCTTTGACTATTACACACATAACTATAACACGTGTAAAATACATTAATTATGATTCTTGGCAATTTGACTCAATAACATTTACTTTCTAATGTTCTTGATAAGTTTGAATATACATCAAAGAAACGTGGACATTCTTATTTGTCTTCTTTTGGCATGAGATAAGCTTGCTTGCTTTACTTTTCCACCGTCCCTTTAGAAAGTGAGCTGGATATGAGTTGCATATACTTGACTTTATTGCTTACAAATCATAAGGGTCTTAGGAAAGTGGTCCACCAAATGGATCTTAGTTATGATTTTCTGGAATACTGTTGGATGTGTTATCCGAAATCTGTTGAATAAGTGCCATTAATTGCTTGAGCTGTTCATTTTTTGATTTCTTCTTCTTGGAACTTTTTAATGATGTTGATGTGTCATGGGCTTGGATTTCTATCTTTGATGGAGTATTGGGCTTGATTGATTTCTCTTTGGGCTTGGCCTGAGTTTGAATAGACTTTTTACTGGACTTGATCCATTGCTGAATATTTTGAACTGAACATCTTGAAATATCATTATTATTCCACCATTTAATTCTAAATTCTCTAACTAGTAATAAATAGCAATTTGAAGAATAGGCCTCAATAGTATATGACCAGGATAAAATACAGGGAATTTGAAAATCTATATGGAAACTGATGTGTTGGATAAAAGGTTGGTCTGGGACATTGGCATGTTTTTTATAATAAGGAAATGATAATTGATTAATTTATTCTGGATAAATTGCTGGATTATGTCCTAAATAATACCACCATTCTAAGAACTGGGATGGATAAAACTTTTGACATCTAGTATCAAAATGGATGAACCAAGAATGATCAAATGTTCTAAGATAAAACATATTAAACCAAGCTTTTTGATAATCTACATAATTGTAACCATTTGGTTCATAAGGAATTGAGAAAGAAACATTGGTCTAGATGGATTGGGTGCCAAATTCTCTAGGGGTTTTGACTTTCTTTATTTTACAAGTTAAGTAAGAAATTTGTGCCAGGATTTTTGGGATCTTTATGATGGATTATTTATACACTATCAGTATCAACTAGAATCAACTCATAAGATTGACGATTTTTCAACGGGTTATCCGTAATATATTGACAATTTGGAAGGAATAATCTTTAAGTAAGGGTTTTTAATTCAGTTAAAGAAACTGGCTTGATATACTAAGCAATTTGGAGATGTTGACGTTGACTCTTGGTTATATGATTGGATTTTTGAATAGACGATTCTATTTGGGTAGATGACTTGGTTGCTAATTGAGTACCTGGTTGGGTGGATGACCCAGCTACAACTTGAGAAAATGATAAGGGAGGATATTCAACTAAAACTGAATAAGTGTTTGCAATGGGGACTTTGCCCACACCTGCACCTTGAATAGACTAATTAGTTTTTGCCATGATGTAATCACTAGCCTTCATAATCTTTTTGTCTGACATTTTAACTATTCTCACCAAGTGTTTCACTCTTTGATTTTATCTTGTAAAAATTTTCTTGTTAAGAAATCTGGAATAGAATTATTTTCTCCTTTAATAAATTCTATTTTGAAATCAAATACGGATAAAACTGCTTATCATCTTGCAAATATTTGTTTAGAAACTAAATTTTTAACATCTTTTTTATAAAACTTCTTTTGCAGATTTGTAATCAGTACGAAGTAAAAATGTTTTGTTGAATAAATCAACTTGAAATTTTATAATACATAAAACAATTGATAAAATTTCTTTTTTAATAGTTGAATAATTCTTTTGTGTTCGAGTCAAAATCCTGAATGACATCTAACTACATCTTCTTGATTTGATTATGGTAATTTTTCCTTAAGGATACATTTATATCCTATTTCGGAGGCATCTGTTTTTACAATCATAAATGCATCACGTGTGGAATTCCTAAGCAAGAAAGTGTTTTGACATTTTCTTTTAGGATTTTGACTATCATAGTACGTTCATCTGTCCAAGGCAAAGGATTCTTTGGAAGTCTTTGGAATAAAGGTTTGCATAGTTTCCTAAGATTTGGAATGAAATCTGAGACATAATTTAAAGATCCTGAGAATCTTTGTAATTGATTTTTATCTTTAATTTCATCTGGAAATTTGTTAGCAAATTCTATTACTCTTTGAACAGGTTATATTGTTCCTTGATATATGTCATATCCTAAAAATTTTATTTTTGTTTGAAATAATTTCATTTTGGGGGCAGAAATTACTAAACCATTGTTCTTTACCATATAAAAGAATATTTTTTTTAAATGTTTAAAATGTTGTTCTATTACTTGGGAATATACACAATAATAAATTTTTTATAAGTGAATATATCATTCATAATATGTTGAAATTCAGATGGAGCATTTTTTAATCCAAATGGCATTACATTCCATTCATAATGCCCAAATGGAATAGTAAAAGTTGTTTTATATCTGTTTTGTTCTGCAAATTTGAGCTTGTCAAAATCCACTTTTCATATCAAATTTTGAAAATAATATTGCATCATAAAGTCTTTTAACTAAATCTCGTTTATTTGGAATATGATACCTAATCCATTGTAATACTTTATTTAAAGGTTTGTAATTGATTCCTAATCTTGGAACTCCTCTTTCTAATTCAGCTTTTTTATTAAAATAAAATGATACACAACTCCAAGGTGATTTTGATTCTCCTATTAATTTCTTTTTCAAAAAATCCTGTATTTCTTCTTGGCAGTATTGTAATAATTCTTGATTCATTTAAATTGGCCTAGCTTTAGTTAGAATTTGTTTTTAATTAAATTCTTTAATATATGGTAAAGTAACTTATGTTTTTTCCTATCCCCAAGTTGATTAGGCAAATCTGAGCGTACTTATTTTCTAAATTTATTTTCAATTTCTTCTATATCATCTTTAATATTAGGTTTTTCTAATTGTTCCTCAATTCTTTTATATTTAATTTCTTTTTTTAGATAATTAATATCATGTTATTTATTAATTATTAAATTGATTTGTTCAGTAATTGTATTTTGTTGTAGTAAAGGAATCTCGTTAGTGTCTGTTGGTGATAAAAATTTAAAACTTATTTTTGTTCCCATAATTTTAGTATGAATTCCTTGACTATCAACTTTAAATGGATATGTTTATATTACAAATGGAGTACCTAGGATAATGTTTTCATTAAGATTTTTTTACTAATTAAATGTTGCTTTAAAACAATATCCTTTATTACATATTTTGACTTTTGATAATTTATACTTGACCATGGAATTTAATTTCTTGGGCGGATTTAAATGTTGGGATGACTATGATTTTTTTAATATTTTAAATTAAACTCATTATTGTTTATGTATTGTATGTAGTCTCTTCAAGTAAATATTTATTGCAGTGATGTTTTTCACTTAAACGTATTAGTTGTAAGATTTATTTGGCCCACATGACAATTAGGTCCACATGATTATTTATTTATTAGACTTTATAATCAAGTTAAATGTTTTGTGGAGAAGTTTCCCGGAGTTATCCTAGTTTGATGAAAAATAGAAATTAAAGTTAGACCAGGAAACTAGTCCTCTCTCTGCTATAAAAGATTAGAGCCATCACATAATGAAATATCTATCAATCAACCTACTAAAGTTAGATTATAAAGAAAAGGCTTAGAGACGGAAACAATTTGCCTTAAAAAATTTAGCAATTCACTGGTGGATCAACGTACGTACAAATCACATAATTTAGTTTATGTTATTTAATTCATAAATCAGATCATATATTCATATAATTGTTAAATGGTATAACATGTGGTATCAGAGCCTGGTACGAGAATCTGACATGATTAATTATAGTGATGATGTTTTTCTTCGGTTTTGATTATATATATTTTGTGTCAATATAATCTGGAAGCTTGAATATCTAGCCGTTTTACATCCGAATTATGTGTGTGTGTGTGTGTTCTATACATACATACATACATACATACATATATATACACACACACACACACACATATACGTATATACACATTGATCAAGCCGTCACTAAGTTGTAACATACGTATTGATTATAACATGTGTGAGATTATTGAATTTTGTACGTTAATAACATGGCATCATCAGTCATGCTTCAAGCCATGTGATCAGGTCATATATGTGATTGTCGAATTGTCTTATGCAAGTAACATGGCATAATATTGTTCTCCCTCGACAAACTTAATTGATATTATATGTATATGGCATGAATTTTTTTGTAACATCACTAGCTTAATGACTTTTATTCATGACATGACTTACGCTATTTCCTCTAAATAAAATGTGTCAAACGCATTATTCAATAACATTTTTTAATTTAAATAATCATGGCATCATTGTGACTTATTTTAATCCCTTTATTGTCTTATAACCTTGGAATTTCTTATAAAATCGTAAAAGTCTTATGCCAGCTTAAATTAAAATATTGTTATTAAATTGCTAGCATGTTTGATATAAATACGTAGGTTACATATTTGATTTATTTTTGTTAGCGGTATGTTTCTTATATAAAAATAGTATATCTACATATCATTTGACAAGTGGGATTTATGAATTTATATAATTATGAATCCATATTATGTAATGTTTTGTTAATCACTAAACTGGCCAAAACAAGTAAGTCTATTTGGATTTTAAAATTGTATAATTTATTTAGTCAATTATCCATAATTTTATAATGCATGTAATGACTATTTATGTATGGGTATGATTAATCATATATTATATAAAATAATATAATTAATTGGGGTAATAAATATTTGTTAATTATATTTGTTTTGGATATCCAAAGATAAAAGACTTATCTATTTGACAAAATATAAATTACCTATTAAAATTTATAAAATTGCATTATAATTTATGTTTGATATATCATAGTTTCTACCCTAAGGTAAACTTTGATATTTATTTATGTTATTATTTGAATCTAAATTATGTTTGTAACTCAAAGCGATGTAAATAAATTACTTCATTATTTTATTATCATTTTGCAGTTACTTTTCCTATTCATTCCAATTCACATGTGTTGTCTATTCCTATATTTAATGGGCTGAAATTCCTCAGATTGGAAAGAACAAGTTCTATATCACTTAGCTGTTAATGATCTTGATATAGCACTTGAATTTGAGAAACCTTACTAATGCAAGCAGCAATGAAGAAAAGGCCTTGTACTGAGCTTGGGAAAAATCAAACAAGTAAAGCCTTAGGCTTATGCGAATGACTATTGCCAGTAATATCAAAACCACTCTTCCTGAAACTAATGATTTTATGGTTTTTATGCAAAATCTGGAAGATCGCTTCCATAGTGCTAATAAGTCTCTTGTTAGGACATTAATGGCTAACTTGACCACTATGAAATTTGATGGCTCACACAGCATGCATGAGCACATTATTGAGATGACAAATTTATCTGCAAAGCTGAAAACCTTTGGAATGTATGTGGCAGATTCTTTCTTAGTGCAATTCATTTTGAATTCCTTGCCTCCTCAATATATGCCTTTTCAGATTAATTACAACACTATTAATGATAAGTGGAGTCTGAATGAGTTGGCTACTAAGCTTATCCAAGCGGAAACAAAGCTTAAGCATAAAAAAACTCATGCCATCCATCATACTAGTCAAGGAGCTAGTATAAAGCATGGGAAAAAGCCTAAAAGCCTCATGAAGCAAGGACCACCATAAAATAAGGAATTTAAAGTCATTCACAAGAGGCAACGAAAGATTGATAGATGTTATTTATGTAAAAAGACTAGACACTATCCAAAAGATTGCCCAAAATGTAAGGCTTGGTTCAAGAAGAAGGTAAGCCTTGTGCTTTAGTATGTTTCGAATCAAATTTAACTGAAGTTTCTCCTAATACTTGTGTAAGCACCCAATTTTGGCTTATAGTTTAAATGTCCAATGATGATAGTCAAGACACACTAATTAGATGCATAATTAAATCTTAGAAGCACCATAACTCTAAAAAGAGACCCCAAGATGAGAGAAAAGTGGATAAAACAGTCATTAAACATGGTTAGGAGGCAAAAATTATAGTTTGTTTAGAATTCAGAACCTAATTAGGGATAGGTGTTTTGAGATTTTCTTCACAATTGTCCAGCTGGCCAAAAATTAAGGTTTTATCACTACAAGAAAAATAGCAATAGATGACAGGAATAAACAGTCATAAACAAAGGTGGATGATAGAAAATCCATAAGTCATCTATGTCACTGTCACTCATTCATGATAGAGAAAAAGTCTGTCATGAATTTTATGATAGTTTTTACATGTCATATGTCTGTCACACTAGGAAATTAATTTTTAATTGATTGCCTTGATTTTTTTTTTTTGCGGGAAATTGATTTTTTCTAAAATTTGAATATTTTGGCGGGAAAATTGATTTTTTAATTTCAATTTAATTTTGACATAAAAATTAACATTTGATTTTTGGCACAAAAATTAATGGTTAATTTTTGACATGTGAATTATGTTGTTTGTGATAGAATTAATGATTCTCTATCTCTGTCACAATATTTAAATTTAGTTTTGTAAAATTATGATTTTTTTATTTAATTTATGCATTCTTGTATTTGAAATTCATTTAGAAATTCAATATGAACTAAAAATTAAAGTGCACTTCCAATTGAGTCCAAAAACACTTTATAGTAATAACATCCACATAACAATGTATAGGACAAGTTCCATATATCCAAGTATATCATTACCAATACATAAGCTAAACCATTAGTAACTATCAACAACAAATTATTATTCTAATTCAAATCCAAAGCTAACAGCACATGATAGCCAACCAGATCAAAATTGAAGTTTACATGACAAATTCCTGCAACCAGAGCAAATATTTTAAATTTGACTAGCTAAGTGAGCAAAACTCCTCCTATATTCTCAGCAAAATCTCCAGTAGAACTCCTCATGTTGTCAACAAATAACCAGCAAAACTCCTCCCATATTCAGCTAAATCTCCAGTAAAACGCCTCTTGTTGGGTTTTATAAATTATGTTAAAATTGCAGCTCAAACATAATAGCCTTCAACTTTTCCACGTTTTCTCGGTAAACTAACATAGAAAACCTAAGATAAAGTAACTTCATCAATTATCTCATTCATACAATTACATAACAAAGCAATCACAAATTTAAGCAAACAGCATCCCTATACACATGCAAAGTCAGGGACTCAATTGAACATTGAAGTATATCCTAACTGCCGGTAGGAAAGAAAATCACAACTCCTAACAACAAAATATATTAGGATGTAGAGCTCACCATCCGTTTGCTAATATAAGGCTACTAGTAAAAAAGTTAATTTTCAGTTTATAATTAAGAATTGATAAAAAGAAAGCAACTAGAGTAACTAATAAGAATATTGGGAAAAACAAAATTAGAACAAAATAAAAAAAAACAAAAGAATTACTGCAATCTTGACACCTAATTAGCCTACCAAATTTGAAACTAGCATATATACACATTTTCCAAAATTTTTTTTTTACAAAATCATCAGCAAAGTACTTTATTATGTTTCCTTAAATGCTAACAACAGTTTGCCTAAATTACCAACCATATAATAATAATCATTAATAACTATGAATCTCCCAAATGAAAGCATAACATTAATAACTTTAACTGCAAGAGCACATACCTTCTGGAAGTAAATAACCATTGTTTAATGCAAGTCTCTCATCAGGTGCAACCTGAAAGGAATTTAGCAAACTTTTTTATCCAAGTTTAAGTGCATGAAGGTATATTGTTTTAAATCCCATCATTACACACCATGTAACATGGTTTGTATAGCATTGAGCAGAAAGTGAATGAAGATGTAAAATAATCAGTTGTGTATTGGGAAGGGTGGCAATCAGTTGAAGACTAATGGGAAGCTCATATGTGGTATTCTCAGATAAATTAACAGCAGAGATTTGTGAACCAAAAGAATCAACAATTGCTACATTTAATAGAGTAGTATCTACATTTCTCAAAGAAGCACTAATAGGACAGCCAATAGGAGTTTCAGAAGAAGACATTTTAAAGGCAGTAAATGTAGGGGCAGTCCTCAACAGCTTTTCTACACTGATTTCATTACGTACAATCCTTAATGATCCCTTTGGTGCCACTCCACAGTAGGCAAACATCTGATCACGTTTCTCATCATGGTAATCCACAATTGACATGTCTAGTATTGGTGCAATGTTTTGAATAGGACGAACATGCAGTAGCCTCCCATTTTCCACTTTCAAGACCATTCCATCCCCCATTTCTGCAAGTGCGGCAAGGAAATTACCTTCAACCCACAAAAGAGACTTGCATGGTAAAGCTTTGTAGAGACATTCCGATAGATTAACTTTAACACCATCAGACTCAAAAGTAATATCAATAATAAAAAACTCCCCTGTATCTAAACAGAATATCATTTTGGGACTCTTAACATTTTCTGGTTGCCAACTCCATTAGCACACATATTTGGGGGGTGATTTTACATCACCACCATCACCATCTATACACATGGGATCATAATCGCCCAGCTCCAGTAAGGCACAGGTAGCAACATTAAACAAACCTTCATCATCAACATCATGTACTCTACAAGACTCTTCAACAAAATTGTGTTCCTCCATTGCTGGGGGTAAAAAATTAAAGTTTGTTCTATAAATGCAACAGGGCCTCTGAGGATCTCTAATATCCATTAACAAGGCATCACTAATCCTCAACAGAAAGGCAAATCCATAAGAATGGGGAACTTCTACAATGCTATGTGCTAGTGGTCCAACTTCAAAAAAAAAGGTTTAAAAACACATATAGCATGATCCCCAATATTCCATCCCATTAATAGCAGTTCGTTCAGGAGTGGTCCTCTCCTATTCAAAACAATGACTAGAACAGGATTATGCTCCTTACTTGGTCGGCCGGGATCTCTCGAAATAAAGCATATGCTCCATATGGTACCATTAACACTAGGTCTGTGGACGCCTCTAGAACTACTTGCATCATCTTCACCTTTCGAAGGATATAATATTTTCTTATCAATAATATCACCTCCAGAACACATCGAAAAGGAAAACAGAACCAATAGGTCTTCATATGCACTAACAGCAAGGAAGACTTACATTCTTACTAATGGTTATCATGAATTCAAAAATCTGGATACCCAAACCCTAACCCGTCAATTTTTTTTAAAAGAAAAAATCTCAAATCCTAACCCGAAAGCATGAAATATTCCGTAAAAAAAGCCAATATAACACTAATGTTCAAAGATTAAGAGCATACAAGAAATAAAATCTACCTTTGAAGTATCGTAGAGTAATTTCCAAAGCTGCTTCAACGTCTCCATGAACAATTGAAGAACAAATTGTTTATAGAATGGTGAAAGAGCAAGAGCAAGGTGAGATCGAGAGCTATTGTTCAAGGGTGAGAGAGAGCATGGTGAGATTGAGAGGCGTTCAACGATGAGAGGGGGGATGGTGAGATGGAGAGGAATGGGGACGAAACAAAGTCTTAAATGTGTTTATAATCAGCCTAGACGACGTCGTTTAGGTGTTATTTGGAGCACCGTTTATTTTAATTTAATTTCAAAAATTAATTTTAAATTAAATCATAATAATTAATATATCTATATTAAACCATAAATTTATATTATTTAAATAAAATATTTAATGTTGATAAATATTTAAATTTTCAAAATTCTAATACTATATAATTTTTTAAAATTCTAATTTAGTTAAATTTTTAATATTAAAAATTTTAAATCTAATATATCTATATTCAAAGTTCAAAAATATTTAAACTTTTGAAATTCTAATATTAGTTAAATTTTTATGTGACATTTTTAATTCTAATATATCTATATTAATGTTCAAAAATATTTAAAATTTTAAAATTTCAATATTAGTTAAATTTTTAATATTAAAAAATTTTAATTTCAATAAAATAAAAAGTAAATTATAAAAAATTACAATTAGACATTTTGCAATGTGCGGGTTGAGCACGTTGCTAAATCCGATAGTTGTATCAATGTGCATTTTTGCAACATGCATTATATGCGTGTTGCTAAAAAAAATTTATTTGACTAAAAAATGCTTTGTTTTTATTTTAATTAATAAAATATTAATTTCAAAATTGGTCAAACATGGTCCATTATAAATTTATGTCACAAAGTTTATGATAGAATTAATTTCTATCATTATTCTATCATAAATTCTTGATAGACAAAAAATATGTCATATGTACATCATTAATTTTTTGATAGATCATAATTCTATCATAACTTTGTCATCTTTTTATGATATAATGATGTTTATCATAAAGTGTCAGTCATCTATTCCCATTTTTCTTGTAGTGTATACTTATAAACTCATAAACAAGTGCACGTTTGTCAGCTAGGGCATAACAGATGCATGCCTGTTATCTTAGATCCCACATTGATTTTGTATCATTTTACGTGTTTTTGTAATGCCTATATAAGGAACTATTATTGTTAGTTAAAGGCATAAAATCTATTAACTTTCACATCCTTTTGAGTGTTATTAGAGAGTCTAGAGATTAGGAAACCAAAAGGCTTTGAGAGTCTTCTTGCGGTGTTTCTTGGAGGAGTTCTTAGTGCTCAAGGTGTCCTTTGGATTATTCTAGGGTGCCTATCAAAGTGAATATTCTGCTTCTGGCAGCGCCAAAATTAGGGTAAGTCTTGAGGACATCCTATGTTTTCTTGCTTGTTTGCTTAAAATCATGTTTAGGTTTCTTTATGTGTTTGGTATTTTAGTATGCATGTTTTAGGCCTATGTATGTTAGAATCATGCTTAGGTTATTCATACTTTAATATTATGCTAGGATTGTAAGTGATAAGATGTTTAGAATCGTTTCAGAAATAATATTACTTACAACTGTTGGTGAGAGACTATTACTTTGAAGTGAATTATGCTTTAATTTTCTTTCTACTTCTACTCTTTCTCTTTGTTCATTTATGCATGAGGCTCACAATTGATGGTGCGGAATTATCATGTTGATATGGATTATGTTTGAATCTTGTGAGTATAACATGTTAGAATCATGCAAGGTTTGATATTATTATGTTTTCTATCATGTTATTGAAATGAATTATGATTGAATCATGCTTAAGTGTTATGTCATTGCTTATTTAGTGTGAGATGCCATGTTGGAAGCATGTTTAGTAGAAATTTGATGCGGTTATACATGTTTTTATTCTTTTCCTTTCAATGATAGAATCACAATTGGTAAAACATGTTTCTTTTCTTCCTCTTTTCTTTTATTTTTTTAATGAGAGTTGATAAGTAATGGCAGACTCATGTTTGATGTTGAGGAGTCATTATTCTGATAATATCTCATTTATTCTATGATTTATGTGATTGCCATGATTATATTATGAGTGATTATATGACAATGAAACAAATACGATATGGTGATTAGTTTACATGTCAAGAATTTGTTGATATGATGATTACGTTGCATGTTAGGAATTTGGCAATTTTTTATATGCCATGTTCTTTTCTTTGATATTTTTATGAGTTGGAATCAAATGATGAGTAAATGGACCCACAATTATTGGTGAGGGATTTATTACTTAATTTGATTTCATTTCTTTGTTTTTTGTCGTAATTCATGAATGATTTGTTTTTAATGATTATGTTTAGTTACATGTTTTATATCTTTTGTTCATGCTATTGATGTGATTGATGGAAGAATGTAAGTGGATGATTTTCCACAACTTTTTACCTTTTCTTTTATGTTATGCATTTATAGAATTGATGTAATCCATTTCCCTATTCTCCTATGTTTTTTGGAATTGTAACTCTATTCTCCTCCCTACTTTCTTTGAATGTATAACATGCTCACCTCACATGCTAATAAAGATAAAACAAGTGTGTTAAAATGAACTAGGATCAATGGGATAAAAATTAATATAATAAAAACTTTGGCCTTCGTAAACAAGAATAGAGGCTAGATTCACATCTAAGCGAGGTTTAATCTCATACCTAACTTCTAGAATCCGTCTCTGAAGGGGTAAAGGTAGTTTAGGTCCAGAAGCAAATGTTCAAACTATGGTCATTCATAATTTTTCTCATGATTAGACATGGGTGACTACTCCATTTCATTCTCGAGGCTTGCCTTTGTGGTTTGTTCTGTGTTCCTTTAAGTCCTTAATGGGCTTTGACATAGTATCGCGGTCACAATTGCTCTGGCAGGATGAAAGCCTTGTTCACAACTTGGCGGCTTGATTATGGTGTGACCACTCATGTTGCAAATTTGATGCAAGGATTCCTTCCGATCTGAACCATAAATCCAAATGGAAGTTTTCTTTTTATGGGAATTTGAGTCAAAGTACCCATTGAAGGTATTAGAACTTATTGTTTAGTTTTGGATTTTGGTTATCAATTGGATTTGTTAGAAACTCTTTAAGTTCTTTCAGTTTCTCACAACTTAGTGTCATTGTCAAAACTTGATGTTATTGGCTACACCTTTAAATTTGGGAATGGAAATTATCTTATTTAAAAATTCTAATTTTATTGGTTCTAGGCTTTAAATGATGGTTTATTAAATCTTGACAACTCTTTTATTGAGACATTTTTAACCTTTCATCAAAATATTGGAACTAAGAAAGGCATACTTAATGAAAGTTCAGCCTTCTTGTGGCATACACGTTTAAGTCATATATCAAAAGAAAGAATAGAAAGATTGGTAAAGAATGAAATTCTTACAAATTTAGATTTTAGCAATCCTGATATATGTGTTGATTTCATTAAAGGAAAGCAAACAAAACATATAAAGACATGGGCTACAAGAGGTACACAACTTCTAGAAATTGTTCACACCAATATATGTGGACCTTTTGATTCTTCATCTTTTAATGGAGAAAAATATTTTATCACTTTTATTGATGACTTTTCACATTACGGTTATATCTATTTATTGCATGAAAAATCTCAAGCATTGAATGCCCTTGAGGTGTACATTAATGAGGTTGAAAGATAATTAGATAGAAAAGTTAAAATCATAAGATCCTATAGAGGTGGTGAATATTATGGGAAGTATGATGAATCAGGACAATGCCTAGATCTGTTTGTCAAATTCCTAGAAACACGTGGCATATGTGCTCAATACGTTATGCTAGGCATGCCACAACAAAATGGTGTGGATGACAGGCGTAATCATACATTAATGGAAATGGTTAGGAGTATGTTAAGTACTTCCACTTTACCCATGTCATTATAGATGCAGGCACTTAAAATTGCCATGTATCTATTAAATCTGGTTCCTAGTAAGGTAGTTACAATGACTCATTTTGAATTTTGGACTGGAAGAAATCCTAGTTTAAGACACCTACATGTTTGGGGTTATGCAATAGAATCAAGAATTTATAGTCAACATTAAAAGAAATTGGATTCTCGTATAGGTAGTGGTTAATCTATTGGTTACCTAGAGAAATCCAAAAGGTATAGGTTTTACTATCTTAATCATAGTCCAATAATTGTTGAAACCGATAATGCTAGGTTCATTGAAAATGGTCAAGTTAGTGGGAGTGATAAACTACAAAATATGGTTATCCAAGAAGTTAAGGTAGATATTCCTTTACCTATAACTTCTTGAAATTTAGTTCCTCAAATTGTTGAACAACATGAAATTGTTGAAAAACAAAATAATGACAATCCACTTCCTAATAAAACTATCATTGATGGGCTATGAACCATAAGAAATACTATTATGAAGATCCCAAAGGGAAAGAAAAAGTGTTATTTTCGATGACTATGTGGTATATCTACAAGAGTCAAATTTTGATATTGGACTTAATAAGGATCTGATAACATTTTCAAAAGCCATAGAAAGAAGTGATTCTACTAAATAGATTGAAGCAATGATGATGAGTTGAAGTCTATGGAACAAAATAAAGTCTGGGATCTCATTGAATTATTGAAAGGTTGTAAATAGGTTGGGTATAAATGGGTCTTTAAGACAAAACTTGACTTTGATGATAATATTGAACGATATAAAGCTAGACTTATTGCCAAAAGTGTTCACCTAGGAAGAAGGCATTGACTATATGGAAACATTCTCAACTGTCTCTAAAAAGGATTCATGTAGAATTATTATGATATTAGTAACTCATTTTAACTTAGAGTTACATTAAATGGATGTAAAAATTGCCTTTTTGAATAGGAATCTGGAGGAAGAAGTTTATATGTTCTAACCTAAAGGCTTCTCAATTAAGGGAAAGGACCTCATGGTTTGTAAACTTAAAAAGTCAATAGATGAACTTAAACAAGCTTCTAGACAATGGTATCTTAAGTTAATGATACTGTTGCATTTTTTTGGATTGAAAGAAAACACTATTGATCGGTATATATATATATCTAAAGATCAATTGAAGCAAGTTTATATTTTTGTTTCTATATGTTGACGATATTTTGCTTGCTAGTAATGATCTTGGTATTTTGCATGGTATTAAGAAATTTCTTTCTGAGAACTTTGAAATGAAAGATATAAGAGAGGTGGCCTATGTGATAGGAATTGAAATATTCTAGGATAGACTACAAGGATTGTTGGGTTTGTCTCAAAAAGCTTACATCAATAGAGTTCTTGAAAGATTTGGGATGGAATCTTGTTCATCCTGTGTTGTCCCAATTCAGAAAGGAGATAAATTTAGTCTCCTCCATTGTCCAAAGAATGAGCTGCAACGTAAGCAGATAAAAAGAATTCCTAATGCATCACTTGTAAGAAGTTTAATGTTTGCCCAAACTTGCACTAGACCAGACATTAGTTTTGCTGTTGGGATGTTAGGAAGATATCAAAGTAATCCTGGATTGGATTATTGGAAAGTTGCAAAGAAAGTCTTACGATATTTGCAACGAACTAAAGATTACATGCTCGTATATAAAAGATCTGATCATTAAGAAGTGATTGGTTATTCAGATTCAGAATTTGCTGGATGCCTTAATAGTAGGAAATCCACATTTGGTTATTTGTTCCTATTAGCTGGTGGAACAATTTCATGGAAAAGTGGTAAACAATCTATCATGGCATCTTCTACTATGGAAGTAGAATTTGTAGCATGCTTTGAGGCTACAATTCATTCTTTGTGGTTGCAAAATTTTATTTCAGGACTTGGGGTTGTTGACTCTATTGCCAAGCCATTCAAAATTTATTGTGATAATTTTGTAGTTGTTTTCTTCTCTAAGAACGATAAATTTCGAAGGGTGCTAAACAATGGAGTTAAAATACTTTTTTATTCAAAAATAGACAATCTTAATAGATCACATAAGTACTCAACTTATGATTACAGATCCATTAATGAAAGGGCGATCACCTAAGATTCTCCAAGAGCATGTTAAAAAAATGGGTATTGGGATGTAGTTTTGCTCATAGTTTATGCGTGGATTTTGCATAACGTTTATTATTATTTGACATTTTGAGCTCAATAATATTTTTGTTTCTAATTAGTTAATTCCTGTTTGCCATTATGTTATGTACATGAATGTTATTTGGTGAATGATAGCAAGACTTGTGTAAGCGTTATTGTCAAACCTTATCAAACTTCTCACTAACAGACCAAGTTAAGTTGATTGCTAGTGTTTATAGTAGTTGGAAGGAAGTATGTCAAGTTAATGATGCATAACCACCAAGACTTGCATTAGTATTTTGATTGACTTTGGTGTTTATGTAGCTAATTTAGATTTTCGATTGTATTGCGTGCCTAATGTTTTATTTGTTAAACCCTTAAGTAAATATGTGTCATATGGACCAAGTGGGAGAATGCAAGATTTATTTGGCCCACATGACAATTAGGTCCAAATGGTGATTTATTTATTCGATTTAATAAATAATTAAACGGATAAATCTTTATGTGATTAGTTATTAGACTTTATAATCAAGTTAAATGTTTTTGGAGAAGTTATCCGACTTTGTAGTCATGTGAATGCTTTTAGACTAGTTATCCTATTTTGATGGAAAATATGAATTAAAGTTAGAATGGGAAATATGTCCTCTCTTTACCTATAAAAGATTAGAGCCGTCACATAATGAAATATCGATCAATCTACCTATTTTAAAGTTAGATACTAAACAAGGCTAAGACGAAGAAATAATTTGCCTTTAGAAATTTAGCAATTCACCCATTGATCAAGGTACACACAAATCACACAATTTTGTTTATGCTATTTAATTCATATATCAGATCATGTATTCATATAATTGTTGAATGATATAACTTTAGTATCTATTGCTTATTTATTATTTTTTATTTTTTATTTTTGTAAATTTCTGTGAATGCAACAGTTTAATTCTTTAAAATGTGAAAGATCTAATTATTATTAGGATTACTAAAAACTGTGAAATTGAATAATATTTAATTAAACTATTAAACAATTATTTTATAACATTAATTTTTTTAGAATATATTGTGATATTGGATTACTTATGCTATATAATTTTAAAGTTGTTTTGCCCTGGAGTTAGTTTATTGCTTTACTTGCAATTAATTTCAATAAAGTTTAGGAAAATGATGTTTGAAGCAATATTAATTAGCAGGGAAAAGATTTTTAAAAAAATTTTCGTTAAAAAAATTCATGTAATGTAATTGACTGTTATAATTGTAATTGAAATTATGTTTTATAATTTCTACTAAATCATCATAGAAATAATCAGGTAAATAAGCTGTCTAATACATTTAAAATTAGGACTATATACTTGTACTATGGTGTTAGCTATTACAATTCTATAAATATTAGCTTTTAGTTTTAAATTTAAATAATATTAGGTATTATTTGACATTGAGATTTTGTTCTGAATTGTAATATTTATTTTCAAATATTGCTATTTTATATAGAATAGCTTATAAGTTTTGACACATATTTTGTTAGCCATGTGTTAGGTTTGTGTTAGTCATGAATATATAGGTTTAGAATTTTTTATAATATTTGTTAAGTTTGTTTTATTTGTAATTTATAATAAGATAATTACATAAATAACATAAATTTTTTTTTAAAGAATGGGTTATGATGTTTAAATTTTTTTCTAATATTTTAAATTGGTATGTATTTTTTTTCAGGTTTTGTCGATTATAAAAATATAAAACAAGTGATATGAAGTTGTAGTCATTTACTTGTACATGTATTTCACGATAAATTTTCTAATATATTTTCTTTAGTTTTTTTAAAAATTCTTAATGTTTATCACATTCAAGCATATGGATATGAAAGGGAAACATGGAAAAAGCAATTGTGAATTCATGAAAAAACTATGAAAACAAAATAAGACGACATGAAATGCTTTGTTAAACTTCCTATAAATTTGTGTTTTATTTTAGTGTGCTTGACTACGTACAATATAATATAGATTTAATTTCGATGTGGTGAGTTATTAACAATTTTTTTTTGTGATCTAGGGATATTGTGTTTCATTTATTGAAAGAAAAGGGTTAAAAATGCAATAAGAAAGTAATTACTATATATATTGGTATAACAACTTATTAATAAAAATCTTATTAATAAATGTGCAAAATTAATTAATATCGGGCATATTTCTATAAGACTATTAGGAATGAAAAAGGTATTGAGAAGTCGAATAGTTATAAAGAGAGGTTTTGGGTTATAAAGAGGATTTGCCAAAAAGATTAGTATTTTGGGTTGGACAGTTAGTTCCCCAATAGTGATAACACTATTAAATCCACAAACTGTCAATGCACTACAGCATGAAGGACCTTTTACGGTGGGCAAAACCTGCCGCAAAAGCCCTTTTACAGCTGTTCTGTGGCGGTTCACAATCGCCGTATAAGCAACTGCAGTAAAAGCTTTAACGGTGATTTTTTCTATCACAAAAATATTTTTACGACAGTTTTGGTGTTCAACGTAAAAACGGATGATAAAACGCAATTAGCATATACCACACCTTTTCGAGACAGTTTTAAATCGTCGTATATTTTTGTCTTTTTACGACGACCACGAAACCACCATAAAAACTTTCCACGAAACCACCGTAAAAGGTATGGAAATCACTGCAAATAGTTTTTACAAAAATGATTTAAGTTAGCTAATAAATCATCGTAAATAGTTGCCCAAAATTTTTTGCGACGATCAAGAAACCGCCATAAATGGTTTTTTTTTGGGAAAATTTTTTGTTATTTAATATTATTTACTGTCTCAAGATTAAGTAACCTGTCTCAAAAAAGTGTTTTGATATGTTTCTTCAATTATTCGATGAATGTAATGAAATCAAATAAAATATCAAAACTGTTGACCCAGGTATGGCAACCCAAGAGGGGGGGTGAATTGGGTTTTTATTTATCAAAACGGATTTAGAAAACTTTTCTTGAAAGATCAAAATTAGTTCACTCTTTCTTTGAAAATAAAGGTGAAGAAGATGAAATTAGAATTTATCAAAGATGCAATCAAAAGAATAATAATGATGAACAATCACAAGTGCAAGTAAATGTAAAGAGGAAAGGGATACAGAGAGTGCAAACTCAATTTACGTGGTTCGGCAAACCTTGCCTACGTCCACGGGCTCCTAGCTCCACGAGCTAAGCTTTTCACTAAGTTGTAGAAATCTTTACAACTTGCTTGATGAACAACCTCACCAAGACTTTTTCTTCCAACTCTTGATAACACCACACCAAGAGTTCTTCTTGATGAACAACCTCACCAAGGCAACTTCCTTCAACCCTTGATAACACCACACCAAGAGTTCTTCTTGATGAACAACCTCACCAAGGCAACTTCCTTCAACCCTTGATAACACCACACCAAGAGTTCTTCTTGATGAACAACCTCACCAAGGCAACTTCCTTCAACCTTGATAACACCACACCAAGAGTTCTTCTTGATGAACAACCTCACCAAGGCAACTTCCTTCAACTCTTGATAACACACAACAAGAGTTCTCTCAAGGATAACTATTATCCTTTACAATAATATCTCACTCTCACCACAATACAAGAACAAAGATAATTTTTACAACAAAAGTATAACTCTCTTCAAAGAGTAGATAAATAATATAAAAGCTCTCTAGACTTGATATTTCTCTTGCTTTTTGCTTGACAAATTGCTTCTCTTGCACTACTTGAATGCATGGGAGAATGGCTCCTTTTATAGGCAAATGAGATGAACTTAATCAAGTGAAGACACCAACTCCAAATTTTCTGCCCACCATAAAAACCGTAATCTTGTCTATCATTTTTTTCAATGTTTCGTTTGAAATTTGAAAATATTCAAAACATAAAAGATCTGAAAATTTGAATAAGCTTTCCAAACCATCAAGAATCAAGTCATTTAGATATCTGTAGCTCATGATATGGCCAAAACACCATTCAGTGCTCATGTGACTTGATTTTTCTTTCTTGTGTCAGTCCACCAAATTGAATGATAATTCTGTCAGCCTTCCGTTTGAAATTTGAATTTCTTCAAAACATAAAAGATCTGCATATTTGAATAAGCTTTCCAAAACATTAAGAATCAAAGCATTTGGATATCTCTATCTTAAGATATGGTCAAAATACCATTCGGTGCTCATGTGAGTTGATTTTTCTTCTTTGTGTCAGTCCACCGAATTGCATGTCAATTATGTCGGCCTTCTGTTTGAAATTTGAATTTTTTTCAAAACATATGAAATGTTCTTCATTAAGTCATCTTTCCAATGCCGCAAGAATCAAGTCATTTTGATTTTTTTAGCGCAAGATATGTCCAAAGGAGTATTCGGTGCTCATGTTAGCTGCTTCCATTTGTCTTTCAATTTGCATGATGATTTGGACGACCTTGCACTTGAAATTTGAATTTCTTTAAAACATATTAAATGTTATAAATTGAGTAAGCTTTCCAATGGCTCAAGAATCACATCATTTGGACATTTGTAGAGATATATATGACTAATTGATTGAACATTGCTCATGTGTCACATTCCTTAAGTCAATCCTTGTTCTTAAACTTTGGTGCCTTTAACATGTAGTCTTCTCCTTAGCTTCAACACTTCATTTTAATAAGCCTCTTCTTGATTTTAAAATTATTTCAATGATCTTACTCTTGCACATAAATAAACATGTTAGTAAATCTCAATTAATCAATGTGTATTGTTATCATCAAAATTATCATGTAGCCTTAGGGCTAACAATCTCCCCCTTTTTGATGATGACAAACCATTGATTGCTTTAAAATATAATCTAAAATCAAGAATGAAAATAAAATCAACAATAAACAAAAAAAAAATGGCACTTGTTATGAATATAAGCAATCCACGTTATGAATATAAGCAATCCAACAATTTCTCCCCCTTTTGTTATCATCAAAAAGATTTAATCAAATTAATTACTCCCCCTAAATATATTCTCCCCCTTAACATATGCTACCATTCAAAGATTATCATATAAAAGTAAAATTAAGACATATCCAACATGCCTAATTCTCTTCTAATTATACAAAATCTATCTTGACTAAGGGGTTTAGTCATATTTGGGTCTATGGACTAATTCCCAAACTTGATTTCTCTCAAATTGATTTATTTCTTCTTGCATAGCCAAAATCTAACTTTCGTCATTTTCGGCTTCTTTAAAAGATTTTGGTTCAAATTGAGAGACAAAAGCAAAATGGTTACAAAAGTTTTTAAAAGAAGATCTAGTTTTCATACCTTGTGATGGTTCACCAATAATGAGATCTTTAGGGTGAGCTTTTGCATACCTCCATTCCTTTGGTAATTCTTGGGAAGAATCATTTACTTCCTCAAGCTTTTCTTGTTGAAGTTGTAATTCATCTTGGCTCTTTTCATCAAGCCTTGATTCCTTGATTTGCCTTTCTACCTCAACAATATCATCATCTAAATTCTTTGAAGAAATAACATTAGTTTCATCAAATTCAACATGCATAGATTCTTCAATAGTAAGAGTCTTTTTGTTAAAAACTCTATATGCTTTACTATGGTTGGAGTAGCCAACAAAAATTCCAACATCGGCTTTTGCATCAAATTTTCCAAGGTTATCCTTAGTGTTTAAAATAAAACATTTACATCCAAAAACTTTAAAAAATCCAATGTTGGGTTTTCTTCCTTTCCAAATAGGGATGGCAAAATCCGGGTGCGGGTGCGGGTTTCGCATTTCCGCACACGGACCGGATTAAATTTTTTCCCCCCGGAACCCGGGTTTTCCCCGGATATTTTGTATACGGTGCGGGTGCGGGTTTACCTGGATTTGTGATTTTCCTCCCCGCACCCGGATTTTACCCGGATTAATTACCCGGATTTACCCGGATTTAACCGGATTTATAAAGCTTTCCTAAAGCCTTTCCAAAGCCTGAAAGGAAATTCTGCAGCCTGGAATGAAGAAATGTCAGCCGCAGAAGCTGAAAATTGGTGTATCTCATTTGTAATCTGAAAATTCTAAAGCATTATATCAATTACAAATTCTAAGTATTGTAAAGAAAAAGATGCAATAAAGCTGTAATTAATTCATCAATTGCACTGTATCATTCATTTGTAATCCACCTATGTTTTAAAAATTGACAGTTCACACATTGTAGCAGGCTGTTACAAGTTCTTTTTCCCTAATGAAACAACACTAATGACACACTTTCATGTGCCACGAAACAACACAGTTTACACTAAAAGTGATGAGGTGCAGAGGTGCTACTAGCAGCCTTCATGTGCCATTGAACAACTGACCGAAACAACACTAAACTGACTGAAACAAACAACACTAAACTGACTGAAACAAACAACACTAATCACCATGTCATTGAAACCTGCAGTAAGCTATCCAATAAAGTGCAAAGCCAAAAAAAAATCTGCCAAATATCCCTACAAATATGAAAAAAAATCTGCCAAATATCCTTACAAATATGAAAAAAAATCTGACAAATATGGCAGGTTTAAAAAGAGAAAAATCTACCAGTATTGTAAAGCAAAAGATGCAATAAATTGAAACTAAATGAGATGCAATAAATGTTTGGTCCTACTCCAACAGATTGAAACTAAATGAGATGCTTGTATCATTCTATGTTAATTCTAACAACCTTTTTTGTTCTGCCCGAAGTAGCACTAGTCCTAGCTTCATTGTCTGATATTACTCCAGCATTTTGGACTCGCTTAGTAGATGGAAGCATCCAGGCACCCCGAGTTGTCTTCCTGCTTCGTTCATCACCACTTGAACCTACAATGACATTGAACCCCAAAGTTTCAAACAAACAGGAATATGTGATACACTGAATGAAAATCCCATATGCATTTGAATTTGTTAATAATTGCACAACAAAAGATTAAAGGGTAGAAGCACGTTGTTTGGAGTAGTTATAGCTACCACCAGAAGGTTTCTAGATGATGGGCATAAGAAATGAGGTATTAGGCTTCAAACACAAGATTCTGTTTCCTATCCACATACAGAAAACCTCAAAGATTTAAATATCAAACAGGGTAAATCAATCCTGCTTACTACTCAAGGGAGGTGGCTAGTGGCCAGGAAATGCAGTGGCTACACCATAATAATATAAAACATCATTCCTGGTAAGTGGTTCCAGCTATTATAACAAAGGGTCTACACACGAACCAAACCCCAAAATAAAAAAAAAAAGACCCATATCAACTTATTGTATAGGGATAAAACAACAGTTACCTGCATTACGATAAATATCGAATCCACCACTCCAACCAGATTTTGCATTCCCTTTCCATGATTCTTCGAAACCAGCAAGCTCATTTGAAAAATAATTTCAATTGTACCTTTGTTAATACATACATTCAACATTACACTTTCAAAAACCAAATAACCACAATGGGTATCAGGAAGAGACCTTCACTCAAATTGTGTAGGGTTTGCACTGTATCCACCTTACCATCTGAATTAAGCTTCCTTGTAACTGAATGTCCCTGCATTCGTAATAAAACAACCTCAGTCATTAGAAGTACTTTAAACAAAAAAAAGAAAAATTAGTTCAACAATAAACAAAAAAACGTACCTGAAGGTCATTGCAAAGGAGAGTGATACCATCAAGTAGCACATTCTCTTGGGGAATATGCTAAAGCCTGGAATTTCTAAATTATTCTTCATAATTACCAGCAAGAGTCAATTTCTATGTGCTCACACAAATACTAACTTAAATTCTAAGTTTTAAAACATGAATGGCTATTCAATAAGTCAATGCTCACATACAAATAAAAAGTCCCAATGTGTAATACAAATAAAAAGTCCCAAAGTCTAACACAAATAAAAAGTGCCATGATACAAATTTTAATCAAAAAGAGACATTGAATCCTCATTATCAAAATCATCTTCAGTTAACGATGTTAAAATTCCATCTTCATCTCCATCATCATCTTCCACAATCTCTTCTCCAGTGAATATCTTATTTTCAGGAATGATGGCAACTAAAATAAGAAATACAATGAAATAAAGTTATTAGTCAAACGTTATATAAATATACAACATAATATAATAATACAATTGAAATTTTTTTTACCTCGCAATCCAGACCACAACCAATTCTGGGTACACATCAAAGCCTCCAATGTTTTGGGATGAAGTCTACTACGATGTGCACTTATATGTCTACCACTAGTACTAAATGCAGACTCTGAGGCAACTGTAGATACTGGGATAGCCATGATATCCTTAACAATCTCAGACAATATAGGATATTTTCCCCTATTTGTCTTCCACCAATTCAAAATCTCAAAATCTTCAGAATCCTCAACAGTTTTTTCCTTAAAGTAAGCTTCTAACTCTGACACCTCCTCAACTTCATCTTCCTCAACATCTTTAAATGATTTCCAATCTGAATCTAACTTAGTACGTTTAGGCAATCTTCTTGAAGCTAATAGAGGGTCAACAGAAGACTCACCTTGTTTTTCCAAAGCTACACTTGCCTTTGTTGGTAATGATTTAACTTTTGATTTGTATTCTACCACCAATTTTTGACAAAGAGTTAAAATCTTCTCCATATGAATATTGCCATTCTCATCTCCATAGATATTACGCAATGAAAACTTAAGATATAATTTCTTATACCTAGGATCTAAGACAACTGCTACAGCCAAGACCCCATAAATAATATCCCAATATTTTTTAAACTTCTCTATCATCTTACTAGCCATTTCCCTTATCCGCTCATTTGGTGACTCAAGCCATTCTTCCATCGAAACTCTTATATTACAAATCAAAGGGAAGAAAGTATTAGCAGTGGGATACTTGGTACCTGAAAAGATCTCTGTCAAGTTGTAGAAGGGGCTCAAATGGTCACACAAAGCTGCAGCCAACAACCATTGTGCTTCATTCGGCAAACAACTATAATGAGGCTCACGCTGTTTCATACGAGAAAAAACTTCTTTATACTCCAATGCAGTCGTCAACATCAAGTAAGTAGAGTTCCACCTAGTTTTGCAATCAAGCACCAGTTTTCTACTACATAGAATTCTCATTTGTCTCGCTGCCTCCTCAAATCTTTCAATCCTTTTAGGTGTTCCAGTCCAAAATGACACACTTTCCCTAATTTTGTCAATTCCATCCGCAACCACTTCCATTCCATCCTTGACAATTATGTTCAAGATGTGTGCACAACATCTCATATGAATAAATTCCCCTTTCAATATCAATGAATCCTCATTCAATCTTGAAACCAATGTTCTAATCATAGCATCATTTGTTGAGCAGTTATCAACAGTGACAGTGGATAATCTACGATCCACATTCCAATCCATCAAGCATCTTATTAATGCCGAACAAAGAGCATCAGAACCGTGTGGACTTGGCACATATATAAACCTAGAAAATTAACAAAAATATATAAGAAAAATCATAATTAGAACACAATTATAGTATATAAAACAGCAAACAATTGAAAACACCATGAAAATGTAATATTACCTCAAAATTCGGCTTTGTAATTGCCAAGAATTGTCAATGAAGTGTGCCGTAATAACCATGTAACCTTTTTTTTGGTTACTAGAAGTCCACATATCTGTTGTGACTGCAACTCTACTACTACAATTCTCTAGAGCCAATGCCGTCTTACTTTTCTCAACCTCATACAACTTAAAAATTTCCTTTTTCAAAGTATTCCTACTCATTGTGCCAACCAATGGTTGCACATAATCCACAAAATCCCGGAAAGCTTCATATTCTACAAATGAAAGAGGCAACTCATGCATAATAACCATCTTGGCTATCTTCTCCCTAGCAATGCTCTTGTCAAAGTGATCAGGAATAAATTTTTGCAGATCAATATCTCCATCTTCTTTCTTCTTGGCTTTCAAAATTGTTTGCCTAAGTGTTTGTTGTGCTCGTTGAGAACAACTCTCATAGTGTTGTCTCAAATGTGAAGTTCCATCCTTATAATGTCCACCCAACCTTTTCTTACAATAGTTGCACACAGCCTTGACTTGATCTTTAATAGTCTCTTTTTTAAAATGCTCCCAAACCCAAGATGCTTGCCTTGGTTTACGTGGTGGTGGAGGCTTTCTTGTTCCCTTCTTTCGTTTACTAGTGGTTGATTCCAATTCATTATCAGTACCAAGAATAGGATTTGTATCTGCTTCATTGTATGACTCATGTTGCTCCTCATCACCATGAGTTGGAGCATCACTTGAATCAATTGGGAGCTGTGCTGAAGAAGACATTTTAATCCTACAAAAGTAAATATTTCACATAATAAATTTTAGAGTTAGGTTGCACATACAAAAATAATCTAGCTAACATCATGCCAATTACTGGAGGACAGGTATTAAACTATTAATCAATGCCTAATAGCAAAATTAAATTATGCCAAATTTGGATGTGTATCTCAGGTTGTAGGAAATGGCAAACATATGTTATATGGGTCTGTCTGTCTTTTGGTTCAAACCCTATGTCTGAAATCCTCTATCACCAAACTATTGGGATTTTGGAATTGACAAAAGTAATTTCTACCTAATTTGATAGTTCTATGATTTTTCCATACTGTTAGAACTGGTTACTGAATTAGCCAAAACCTGGACTTATCCTTACAGTTCATGACTTAATTGATGTGCTTCAATTTTAGAGCACTGGTTAACTAAGATAGCTAAATTAAAATTTGTTTGTTAATATGTAGAATCTTTTAATCCAAAAGTGTGTTGTTATGACATGAACTGTACAGAGCGAAATAGAAGAAGGCTAGCCCGTAGACTCAGTTATATGTTTTAAGACTGTGAAGCATTAGATTTTAAGAAATTGAAATCGAGGGACATGAAGAAGTTTTGTAAAGTCTTTACCAGGTAGGCTACAATTGCAAGGTATCATATAATGTCCCTCAGTTTCCATTGCATGCTCAGAACAATTAACAGTGGTACATTGTCTCTTGAATATGATAAGATCAATGCAACCAAGGAAGGCTTTCACAATTTCTGGATTCAAGTTCATCAAATCTAATGTCTGGTCATGCAATTTAACTAGGCACCTATAGCATATAAGAAAGTGATTGCTTCTGATTTTATTGATGGTGGTGAAATCAGAAACACAATAAGCTGGGATGATGGTTAGACACCCTGAAGGCACTCTTTTTTTCCTCTGAAAAAAATGTTCTTTTTAATACCAAAATCAGACTTTTTGCTCTGCCAGGATAATGAGAAGAGGATGTGATATCACATTCACAAATGCTGAATTAAGATAATTCAGGAGCATAATTCTGATAAATTTGTTTAATGAGGTGGAAAGACAATTAGTGAAGTTACATATTCTCATCAACCTAAATATTAACATTAAACCAAAATACACAGCAAGAATGGACCAGGAGAAATTAGTGATTAATTACTTGGTCAAAAGCCAAGATTGCTATTTTTCTTTCCACAAAGGAAAAAAAAAATCATAACACATACTTTTTTATTTTTGGTCTCATCGAAGACTTTCTCATATTTTGACGATAATCTGAATTGCCATGCCATGCATGCATAAACACATAATAAAAATTAAAATTTGAAAAAAAATATATTAACTTTCGGTTTAGGAGTGCCAATTACTTCGATTAACTGCAAAGCCTCTTAACCAAAACCAGCAGCAACGGGATGGTTTAATATACAAATGACGAATGAAATGGATTACTCCTTTACATGATAACTTGAATTCACAAATAAACAAACTTCTAAGCACATATAACTTAACGTGGATTCTCAAATCAACGGCCTGACCTGTTGCAAATCGGAGCTTCTGTCTGGTCTGGTCTTCTGCCGGTGACTGACAAGCAACAGGGAGAGGACAAGGTGGCCGGCTGGCTGCACTGATGGAGAAGGATGGAAGGGCTTTCAGAGGCTGAGTTGAGAGTTGTGGCTCCTGACCAGTGAACGGAAGACGTGGCCGTAGCGAGAGAATGACGACCGTGACCGAGAGAGACTGAGAGATTGAGAGACTAAGAGACCGTGACTAAGAGCCGAGAGGCAGAGGATGAGGGAGGATGAGCCGATTTCAGGAGGCGGCAGCGAGAGAGGAGAGACTGAGAGAGGCAGAGCCGCAGAGCAGAGGCTTAGCGTGCGGTGAATCGGTGGTGTTAGGGATTAGAGAAATTCCCAATAATTTATATTTTATAAATAATTTTAATTTTTTTAAAATTTTTTATATGTTCCAGTACGGATGCGGGCCGGGGAGGATGAATACCGCACCCGGACCGCACCCGGATTTTAATTTCTGTTTTCTACCCGCACCCGCATTTGATACCCGCAAATCCGGGTAATTTTGCACCCGGATAATCCGGGTAAAATCCGGGTACCCGGATTACCCGGTTTTTTTTGCCATCCCTATTTCCAAAGTTCATAAGGAGTTTTCTTCATTAAAGATCTAATATGGACTCTATTGACTATAAAGCATGCGGTATTAATGGCTTCGGCCCAAAAATATTTTGGCAAATTATTTTCAAGTAACATGATCCTAGCCATTTCTTGGATAGTCCTATTTTTCCTCTCAACAACACCATTTTGTTGTGGAGTTCTAGGTGAGGAAAAATTACGCTCAAAACCATTTTCATCACAAAGATTTTCAAATGCAACATTGTCTACTTCACCACCATGATCACTCCTAATGGACACAATAGAATACCCTTCTTGATTTTGAACTCTTTTTACAAATTTTGAAAAAGCTTGTATGGCCTCATTTTTAGTTTTCAAGAATAATACCCAAGTGAATCTTGAATAATCATCCACAATAACAAAAACATAATACTTTCCACCAAGGCTTTGAGTTCTTGATGGTCCAAATAAATTCAAATGAAGTAATTGTAGAGGTTTATTTGTTGAAATAAATTTCTTTTGTTTAAAAGAAGTTCTCACTTGTTTTCCAAATTGACAAGCATCACAAATCTTATCCTTTTCAAATTTTATTTTTGAAAGACCATCAACTAAATCATTTTTAGAAATTTTTGAAATTGTGTCCATGCTAGCATGACCTAACCTTCTATGCCATAACCAAGCATCATGATTAACAATGAAACAATTTTCTACATGATCATTAACATCAATATCAATTGTATAAATATTACCACATCTATTACCAACAAATAATGTCTTATTGTTACTAACATCCTTAATCACACATCTATTAGGCTCAAAAGTAACAAAATATCCCTTATCACACAATTGACTAATGCTAATCAAATCATGTTTTAAACCATGAACAAGCAAAACATCTTTAATAATAGGTGAAGAAGGGTTACCAATATCACCATGTCCGATTACCCTTCCTTTGGCATTATCACCGAAGGTCACATATCCTCCTTTCTTCATGATTAATCTTGAGAATTTGGAGGCATCTCCGGTCATATGCCTTGAGCATCCACTATCTAAGTACCACTTGTGTTTGCCACTCCTTTGTCTCTACAATCAACATTCAAGGAGTAACTTTTTGGTACCCAAAAGTTCTTGGGTCCTTGGGGGTTAGTTATGATACTTTTTGGAACCCATATTTGTTTCAAATTAGGATTTCTTTTAATAGAGCAAGAATGCACTTTGTGTCCTTTTCTTCCACAATAAGTACATGAATGATTAGGATTATTCCTAAAAGATGCATGAGCAAAATAATTTTTAAAATACTTTTGATTTTTATGAGTTTTATATCCTAAGCCTCTTTTATCAAAAACACACCTTTGGTTTTGTAACATAGAATTCAAATTTTTTGTGCTTTTTGTAAAACTATCAACAATATTTCTTAAGTCATTATTTTCCTTTTTCAAAATAACATTTTGTTTCTCCAATTTATCAAAATCCTTTTGTTTTAAAATATCATTTTCAGTTTTTAATAAATGTATTTGACTTTCCAAACTTTCAAAATCTTTTTGCTTTAAAATTTCATTTTCATTTTCTAAAGCTTCATTTATTTCTACCACCTCTTCTAATTGAGATAACATGATTTTTGTCTTCTTTTTGAAAGCATTAATTTTTGAATTTTGCTTATCAACTTGCACATGTAAATTTTGGAATGCTTCAAGTAATTCATCATATGAAAGTTTAGGATCATAGTTTAGAATACTTACCTCATCTTCACTTAAAGCCATGAAGCACATGTTTGCCACTTCGCAATCTTCTTCTTCGGTGGAGCTAGCTTCACTATCATCCCAATTTGTAGCTTTCATTGCTTTGGATTTCTTGTTTTGACTCTTGAGTAAGGACAATCCATCTTTACATGTCCCGGTTTCTTGCACTCATAGCAAATGACTTGATCATTTTTCTTATCTTGCTTTGAGCTTTGCCCTTTGTACTCCCTTCTAGAATTCTTCTTGAATCCTTGGTTTCTCTAATCATCCTTTTTAGCTTTCTTGTGATGAATGCAAGATCTTCATCATCTCCTTCATCGTCGGACTCATCATCTTCTTTTGTTGAAGATTTGAAAGCGATATTTTTCTTTTTCTTGAAATCTTCTTCATTCTCCTTCAAGGTGATTTCATGAGTCATGAGAGAACCCATAAGTTCTTCTAATGGTAGTTTGGTGAGGTCCTTTGCTTCTTGAATTGCCGTCACCTTTGGCTCCCAAGATTTTGGTAGACACCTAAGAATCTTTCTCACTATTTCAACATTAGAATAAGATTTACCAAGAGATTTCAAACTATTAATAATATCCGTAAATCTAGTAAACATTTCAGAAATTGATTCATCCGATTTCATCTTAAAAAGCTCATAACTATGAACTAGCATACTAATTTTGGATTCTTTAACTTGACTAGTTCCTTCATGAGTTACTTCAAGTGTGTGCCATATTTCTTGTGCCGTAGAACAAGTAGATATTCTATTAAACTCATTTCTATCTAGAGCACAATACAACACATTCATAGCTTTAGCATTCAAACTCAATTTCTTTTTATCATCTTCACTAAACTCTTTAGGTTCTTTAAGCATGCATTCCCCATTTTCAATTTTGGTAGGAACAAAAGGTCCTTCCAAAACAATAGACCACAAATCATAATCAAAAGATTTCAAGAAAATACTCATTCTAGTTTTCCAATAAGAGTAATCACTTCCATTAAAAAATGGAGGTCTAGAGATAGAAAGTCCCTCAACATATGAAGTTGAATTAAAAGTTGCCATAGCTCAAAAATCGATTAAGATTTAAAAAATTGAGCAACCTTGCTCTGATACCACTTGTTGACCCAGGTATGGCAACCCAAGAGGGGGGGTGAATTGGGTTTTTATTTATCAAAACGGATTTAGAAAACTTTTCTTGAAAGATCAAAATTAGTTCACTCTTTCTTTGAAAATAAAGGTGAAGAAGATGAAATTAGAATTTATCAAAGATGCAATCAAAAGAATAATAATGATGAACAATCACAAGTGCAAGTAAATGTAAAGAGGAAAGGGATAGAGAGAGTGCAAACTCAATTTACGTGGTTCGGCAAACCTTGCCTACGTCCACGGGCTCCTAGCTCCACGAGCTAAGCTTTCCACTAAGTTGTAGAAATCTTTACAACTTGCTTGATGAACAACCTCACCAAGACTTTTTCTTTCAACTCTTGATAACACCACACCAAGAGTTCTTCTTGATGAACAACCTCACCAAGGCAACTTCCTTCAACTCTTGATAACACCACACCAAGAGTTCTTCTTGATGAACAACCTCACCAAGGCAACTTCCTTCAACCCTTGATAACACCACACCAAGAGTTCTTCTTGATGAACAACCTCACCAAGGCAACTTCCTTCAACTCTTGATAACACACAACAAGAGTTCTCTCAAGGATAACTATTATCCTTTACAATAATATCTCACTCTCACCACAATACAAGAACAAAGATAATTTTTACAACAAAAGTATAACTCTCTTCAAAGAGTAGATAAATAATATAAAAGCTCTCTAGACTTGATATTTCTCTTGCTTTTTGCTTGATAAATTGCTTCTCTTGCACTACTTGAATGCATGGGAGAATGGCTCCTTTTATAGGCAAATGAGATGAACTTAATCAAGTGAAGACACCAACTCCAAATTTTCTGCCCACCATAAAAACCGTAATCTTGTCTGTCATTTTTGTCAATTTTTGTTTGAAATTTGAAAATCTGCAAAACATAACAGATCTGCAAATTTGAATAAGCTTTCCAACGCATCAAGAATCAAGTCATTTGGATATCTGTAGCTCAAGATATGGCCAAAAAACCATTTGGTGCTCATGTGACTTGATTTTTCTTTCTTGTGTCAGTCCACCAAATTGAATGATAATTCTGTCAGCCTTTCGTTTGAAATTTGAATTTCTTCAAAACATAAAAGATCTGAATATTTGAATAAGCTTTCCAAAACATTAAGAATCAAAGCATTTGGATATCTCTGTCTTAAGATATGGCCAAAATACCATTCGGTGCTCATGTGAGTTGATTTTTCTTCTTTGTGTCAGTCCACCGAATTGCATGTCAATTATGTCGGCCTTCTGTTTGAAATTTGAATTTTTTTCAAACATATGAAATGTTCTTCATTAAGTCATCTTTCCAATGCCACAAGAATCAAGTCATTTTGAGTTTTCTATCTCAAGATATGTCCAAAGGAGTATTCAATGCTCATGTTAGCTGCTTCCATTTGTCTTTCAATTTGCATGATGATTTGGACGACCTTGCACTTGAAATTTGAATTTCTTTAAAACATATGAAATGTTATAAATTGAGTAAGCTTTCCAAAGGCTCAAGAATCACATCATTTGGATATTTGTAGAGATATATATGACCAATTGATTGAACATTGCTCATGTGTCACATTCCTTGAGTCAATCCTTGTTCTTAAACTTTGGTGCCTTTAACATGTAGTCTTCTCCTTAGCTTCAACACTTCATTTTAATAAGCCTCTTCTTGATTTTAAAATTATTTCAATGATCTTACTCTTGCACATAAATAAACATGTTAGTAAATCTCAATTAATCAATGTGTATTGTTATCATCAAAATTATCATGTAGCCTTAGGGCTCACAAAGACATGTCATATAAATAGTTGAACCATAACCTAAACAAACCAAACATAACTTAATCATCATCCACACAGTTTAACATCATATTATCAAATAGTTAAACAACATCTCAGTTATATAGTTCAACAACATACACATAACTCAATCATTTGATAAGTAAGCCGTAAAACTTGGCAAACAATCTGTAAGAATAAATTTGTAACTAATATTATAATCATTAAGTAAATTATGTATTTTAAAACAAATTGTTTAATTTCATTTATATACCTATCCATTCTCATGGTTTGAATCACGATCTGTGAGGTTGTTTTTTCCATGACTATCATATTGGAAAGACTATGATGCCTATTTAAAGCATCTGGGACCTATTTGAAAAAAGAAAAAAACATAAAACGTAAGCTAAAAATATGAGTCAACTGAAACTACAATTTTAACTTTAAAAATAAGTAAATACCGGTCGTGTAGCATGCCACTCTACAAATTCTAGAAACTTCTTCTACAGGAAGGAAACAATTTCATCATACATTATTTTCATGCTGTTGTGATCTTACTTCAAGTTGTTGTGTTCTTCATTCAAGTTTTTGTGTGCTTCATTCAAGTTGTTGTGTTCTTGCTACCACTACAAGAAAAATGACCATATTTGGTGGTCTTTGACCGTCAAATATGTATATATTTGGCGGTCTTAAAAACGCCACCAATGGCACCGCCAAATATAATCAATTTGACAATATTTGGCGGTCGGTCAAAGTGACAAATATGCATCTAACCATACTTGGCGGTCAAAGACTGCCAAGTATGATAGGTTAAAAAATTAAAAAAAATATACTTGGCGGTCAAAAAACCGCCAAGTATAATAGTTTTAGAAATTAAAAAAAATACTTGGCAGTTTTTAACCGCCAAGTATTTAAAAAAATTAATAATATAATAAATATTTTAAAAATTTAATAAATTCATAATATATATAATATCGGCATACAACAGAGAAGACAAAAAAAATCAACCAAAATTTATAGGATGAATACTACATCATGAGACACATTCCAAATCGAAAGAAAAACAGCAAATTTCCACAAAGCATAAATAAATGAACACGATAAGTGCTAACTACTCAGTACTTGCAATAAGAACACCTAGGCAACCTACTCTCATAACACTACCCTACAAAAGCATATTCGGGACTTTGAGTCTGTCTATAACGAAGTTTGCTAACACTATTTCCAACACAAAATCTTTAAAACAATCAGTAATACTAACATGAGCTTGGTGCAAGTTGAAGCTGAAAACTCAAATCTTCAATTAGATTAAATTCCTTTCCCAAATAAGAACTTTTCAACAAGAAGAGGAGGAAGAACATAACCAGAATAATGCACGGAGGAAGCACTCAAACTTACTGTGGATGTCAAGAAGTTAATGCACGGAGGAAGCACTCAAACTTACTGTGGATGTCAAGAAGTTATAACAGATCATAATCAATTAGAAGAATGTCAACAAAGTTGACAAAAAAAAAAATAGAAGCATTAAAAAAATACAAAAAGAAACACAAAATCAATGACTTATTCAAGTCAAACCTGATATTTTCTAAAAGTATTCCTAGAAATTCTAAAAGTATGTCAATTCAGCTATTTCTATCCGTTCATTACAATTTAATTGATATAAAGTTTAATGTATTGATCTCAAAAGTATTTATTTTTTTAACTTCTTTTTTAATAATTATTAGATTAAAGTAAACAGAGATTCGTAAACTAATGTGAAAAAATATATGTTATAATACTTGGATAATATTTTAGTGGTCTGCTAATTAATCAAATCGTATAAATTATAAAACATCTATAAATCTATTATTAATAATTTTAACCATATAAATAAACGAAGTTCCATACTAACAGTATCGTTTGATATGTGAATTTGACAAACAAAAAAAAAACCTTAGTTAATTTCATATTATTGCATTGCATGTACAATTTTCTCGTCTTCCAACCAAAATCAAAATCAAACAACTCTAAAATATAAAAATACTGTCATAAAGCAATTATGGGATAAAACAATGAAAACTTTAAAAATTATAAGATTAAATGGTGGAAGCAGTGACTAGAGCTCTTTAATATAGATTAGCGGAACATATATTTAATTCTTTCATTAGAGTAGATTTTTGTTACTAATATATATTTAATGCTTTCATTAGCCGCCCAACGAAATTGCATGATGGTTCAATTAAAAAACTAGTAATTAATCAATTAAAGATTCTATGTCCAGATATTACATTGTGGTAGCATGTGACATGCTTTTGATTATCTCCACCACCAATAATATATTATAACATGAGATAATGATTAAAAAAACAATAAACATACCAGTTTTTTATGTAATATAGTTTATTGTAATGTTATCTATAAGGTAAACAACACAATAACGTTATTAAAATGATTTTCTCAAGAGACAAGTAATTAATTAATTGAAGATACTAATTAATTAATTGAAGAGACAAATAATGATAAATATCATAATGTTATTTTGTTAAAAACAAAGCCTTGCAGAATTTATCGCTTTTGACTCTAAACTTGAGCATGTCCTAATCAATTTATGTCATGACCACCAACACTTGTGGGCATTCACTCCTCAGAGAGCATGTGCTTGCACAAATAAAAATCAGGATGGGTTCAGACTTTTGCCCCCCTTGCTTGACAGCTCTCTAGTCTCAAGTGTGCATGTGCAGACCTATAATATAGATTAGCGGAACATGGGAGCCCAATTCCGAAACATAAAAGCTCTAATTATTAGGGCTGCTCATTTTTGGATTCTAATCCTTTAAACATGTCTCAACTTCAATGAGGCTGGATCTTTTTGGGAAGTATCGACTCCCTCAATGTCCATTTGTAATATTCTTAAACATCATTTCATTTTGCCGCCATGCTTCTACCTTTCTACTTCGCCTACTGCATGTATATAATCACTGCTTCTACCTGTAGCATTTTACTTCAGTTCACCACCTAAATTTATAAAAAGCCTTGAAAGTAGCAGGCATTTACTATGGCATAATGGGGTATCCATCTATCTATCTTCTGTATCTAAGTTTGCTACCAACTTTATTAATGCTTGTCCACTCCAGAATAGCTGAGCACGCACGAACTAGAAAATAAATGCTCAATAGATCCTATTTTTTTGATGCAATTTATCCTATATCGGTTAGTGTAGTGGTTTGTACCTTATAAAGGAGGAGTCTCACTCATGAGGACTCTTATAAGAATAATCTATGGTCTGAAGCTAACAATACTTCATTGGGACACAAGCCTAAGACTTATAAGGAGAAGCCTCACCTTTTATTCATGGGACTTGAATAAAATGTCTCAACTATGCTCCAAAGCGGATAATACACATCCTAATTTGATTTTGTCAAATCATAATCACATCATGGTGGTAAGGCAAGCGTATTCACTAGTATCTCAGCTTTAAGCCAAAAGGAACACTACATTTATCACATACCTAGCACATATACATCAAGCAAGACAAGCTCATACATAATTATTGAAAGTCTGGATAAGATAGGCAAAGAAAGGAAGTAACAAAGGTCCAACACAGGAAGAACAAACCACAACATGAACAAACATGACAATAATGTTTAAGAGTTAGTGCTCGATGTGCCAAATAGTAATAAAGCGATGTTTAAGAGTTAGTGCTAGCTGTGCCACATAACAATAAAGTGATGTGCTCTAATGGATGGTACCTTTTGAGTGTTCCGTCAAGATGACAATTCGGTCCCCCTTGTGTTTGACTGTGGATATCTTATTTGCCTTATTGACTGTAGTCGTTCATGTTTGGAATCCGTCTAAACAATTCACTCAAGCGGCACAAGAGAAAAAATAGAGAGGCAAAAAAGAAGGCACAAGACACCACCAAGGGGGGGAGAGCCGGGGAAAAGGTCGATCAAACAACCACAAACAACAAAAACATATATTCTCTCTCTGAATCATACCACATCTCCTCATCTTTTTTCTCATGCTATCGCAATTTTTTCTCTTCCATCACAATTTTTTCTCTTCCATCACAATTTTTCCCCCTCATCACAGTTGCATTTTTTCCTCCTTCGACACATCTTCCACAATGCCAACTAGTACAAATTTATAACATAGAAACAACATGGAGAACAAGACGATGCATATACAGCATAAACAAATCTTTTGATGGCTAGCTTACTATAATTTTTGGATCAGCTTCAACGTTGTAGTACATGCTCCGATCGCTTTACTCTTCATGAATCTTCTCCTGATCCGCAACGGAAAGATCTGTGAACCCTTAGCCGCATTCATCCTTCATCCAGATCCGGACACCGACTCAAACAACAGACGAATCTCTGAACAAATGAAAATATAACAGAAATTAATTATATTAAATGGTAAAAAATCGATCAAATCAGCTGCACAAACAAGCAACAGAAGCGATAGATTGGTACCGAAGCAGATCTATCAACAAACCTCCATAAATTTGACCGCAGACAACCGATCCATGGATCCATGGTTCGAAGAATTAAGGGAAAGCCAACTGATACTGGGAACCCTAGGCTATGGCGTTGTTGGTGGAATGGAATTATGGAAGAAATTGATGGAGGTCGTAGTGGCGGCAGACAACATCGATCTTCATTTTTATTTTGCCCTTCTTTCAACCAAAACGACGTAGTTTTGGATGCACATTTTCTTCATTAATTTTCACTTTCTTACTTTTTTAACTTTAAGTTTTAATGAGTAATTTTTTAAACATAAAATTATATTATTTAACAATAATTTTTTATATATTCCTAATTTATAAGTTTTTAAATAAATAAATAATTAATTCATTTCCTTAACTTCCAAATTTTTACATTATTTTATTTATTTCTTTAAAATTTTGTTTAAAAATTTATATTTACCAATGAATTAAAATTAAAATTAAAATTTATTTCTTATTTCATAAAAACATTAATTACATGTTATTTATTTTAAAATTTTATATATTATTATATTTCTGCATATACTTGTCACTATCCAAAAATGTGATAAAAATATGATAAAGTAAAAAAAAAGTGACAAATATGAAGAAAATATAGGTTTGACTTCCAGGTTAGTGTTATATTTCTCACTTTTTAAAAAAACCGCCAAATAAAAAAATTGTAAAGTGACAAATATTTAAAAAATTCTTGTAGTGTGCAAAGTACCTAACTCTTCCCTCAAGTGAATATCAGGCGAGTTGTTGCCTTGAACGTCAGTTGGATATGGACCAAAACCATATGTTCGGCCATAACCACGATGATCAAGTCCCATTACATTGCCAAATACTTCTTCTCTCACTTGTTGAGTGTGCTGGTCTTGTGGAAATTGAGACAAACCTTCATTAAATTGACTCTACGACATAATGAAAAGAAATAACAACTTAATAAAGATAATGTATTAAGCAAAAATTAATTTACAGATAGTGGAATGAATAAATAAGTTCAAAAGATTAAAGAACTTACAATTATTTTTGCACTTTCATCATCACCTGCTTCCCCATTACTTTTTGTTCTTGTCTTGACAAAGACACCAATGCGATTAGTTTGCTCTCCATTTCTTATCATCTAAACAAAAAAATAACAGAACTAAAAAAATACAACTACTAAAGAGATATAAGTAGATCTTGATAAGTAACAAGTAAAGAGCGTATAAACAAATAAATGTAACTCACCTCTTCTCGTTTCTGGGCAAATGGTGTGCGGCCTGTTTGTTGAAGTGCAACTTGCTATGCTTGATTTACCTTATTCTTCTCTGCAGCTTTCTATAATATAAACAATGTTAACAACAATTATATTATATGACACTTACAATATAAGTACGAAAAAATATGAAATCTACACTTTTTTAATTATGTTAGGCACATGCTTTAGCCTGTTTTGTTCCCCAATAAGCTACAAGAATAGGCCACTGATCTGGCTGAACTCTAGGAGGAGTGAATTTTACCCGATCCTCATCCATATCATATTTTTTTTGTAGTAATCCCTCTTTATACGAGCTTTCCAATCCTACCAAAGGTTCCCAACATGTTATGAACAATTAGATCTATACTCATCAGGAACATCTGTATTATCCTGCAAAAACAAATTGCAATAGATTAATGGAGGTACAAATACATATACATGTAACCTATGAATTTCTTAAACATAAATTACCTTCACTTCTTTCTAGATGGCATCCAAAAGATGTGATGGCATATTTTGCCACCGAGGACAAGTTAATGGAGCCATGTTGCCATTTTTGGCTATGATTCCAAGTTGGGTGGTTAATTTGTCTTTGTTTGTGTTTATTGGTTCCATTGAGAGTTAAACTGAATATGCAACCTTTGGCCTGTACCCTACTCATGAACAGTATAAGCTGCTCCACGTCCATTAACAACACTTGATTTACCATTCGTATCTATAAAAAAACAACAACAAATGTTTAAACAACCTTAAATTTAAAAAAATAAAAATAAACATGTATATACCTTCATTATTCATTTGAGTTTGAGAAGATGTTGTTGATTGTCGTCGAGCTTCTACTTCCCGTTGTATTATACTCTCCATAGAGGTGTCTCTTGGCCTCTCTGGCGGCATAGTTATCTATTCAAAAAAACATTCACAGTCAAAGAAAGCTAATATATTTTTTCAAGTTCCACAATAATTAACATATACATATAATAAAAAACTACAATCCATACAAGTTCAATTGAACAAACTATACGTTTCATTTATAAAAAGTAATAGGTACATATAGACGAGGGGAAATCAGATAATTGGACAAAAGAAGAATGCCTCTAAAACAAAAGCCATATAAAAAATCACGTAATCAATAAAAACATGTCGAACAAAATACTATCAATCAACATCATCCATATGATCATCATTATCTTCTGGATTGATGATCACTATTGTTCCCTTAACTCCTTGCCTAACCCATTGAACATCTTCCTCATGAAAATAACCCCTTTCATCTAGTTCTTGCTGTGTATGTAGCTTAACTTGTGACACCATGTTCCTAATAGATGAATTTTTGGAATTAAGATCAAATTTATCTCTTGTTGACATTTTAAGAACAACATGCCAATCTTCATCTATAAGATCTTCAATCTAACAAACTTGCTCTCTTAAAATGAAAGGTTCATTAGCAACACTGTTATCTTTGTATAACAGATGATTAAAATTAACCATTGTGGAGTCAAACTCATCACACTTCTTTACAGTCTGATTATCAACCCAATCACACTTGAACAACACAAAAGTCATGTCATTGACATATCGAATATGAATTATATCCGTTAATACTCCAAGAAACGTTACACTGCCTGAAAGAGGATTTTGATCTCTTACACTAGCATAACTCATGGTATCAGCCTTTAAAATAACACCAAATTGTTGTGTGGTTTTGTGCTTATTGGTCTTCTTGGTGTGAAATTTGAAGTCATTAACAACATAAGATTTATAGCGACGTGTACCACATTCACGGATATTGGCTAAATTGATAATTTCCTCAGACAATGATACATTTGAGATGTCTTATAAGGAGTAAACCTATGGAAACACTTATAGTTAAGAACAAAAATCCCTATAAGTAAAAATATCAACTAAATTTCTAGCACTTACATGATTACGAAACCATTCATGGAATTTTTTGTTATGCTCTTTTTGAATTTCATAAATAGAAGAACGAGGCATTTCATTTTGAAGTTCATTGAGATGCTTTTTGTGATACAAGACATAAGAAGATATTAAAAAGTGATGAAAGTACCTTTACTTAGTTGTATAAGATAAATAACTGATGTAACGAAGGAAAGTTATATATATCTTACTCTCGATATGGATCAATAGAAGTTGTATTGACTAGCACATATCTATGTGCTTAAACCCACGAGATATGATCAAGTTCAAATTGAACTCCTTCATCAGAGATACCATCTTTATTCCAAAGTCCTCAATTAAGTTTAGTTTCCATTTCATCAAGATATCTTGAACAAAAATTTGTGCAGTTATCCATTAGGTATCCTTTAACAATAGAAGCCTCAGGATGTGCACGATTACGCACGTATCTCTTTAAAGTTAGTAAATACCTATAGAACCCATGAAATTTTAAATACTAATTAGTTAATTAAAAATTAATAGAATTTAAAAGACATTAACATGGTGGTTCATAGTACCTTTCAATTAGATACATCCAGCCCTACTAACAATGCCTCTTGAGCAAGATGAACAGGCAAATGCTCTATTACATCAAAGAATGAAGATGGGAAGATTTTTTCAAGATGATACAGTGTAAGCACAACTCGATCTTGAATAGTATTTAAATCTTCCTCAGTGTTCACTTTTGAGCACAATTGCTTAAAAAAGTTTGCCAATTCAATCAAAGTGGCAACAACATTTTTGGGTAATGCCCTACGAGCAGCAAGAGGAAGCAGTTGTTGTATCAGTATGTGATTGTCATGACTCATCACACCTGAAATGCTCCGCTTTTTCATGTGAACATGTCGAGAAATATTTGATACATAACCATCTAGCAGCTTGACTATTTTCAGCACACTAAGAAAGAAGTCTTTATTTTCTTTGGTCATTGAGAAGCATGCGGGAGTTAAATATAATTTGTTAGCCCCCCGTTCTTGGGGATGCAATGCTTTTCTAATTTTCATATCCTTCAAATCACTGCGAGCCTTCAAATTATCTTTTGATTTTCTAGGATCCCCCAACAATGTCCATAGTATACTGTCATAGACATTCTTCTCAATATGCATGACATCAAGATTAAGCCTAATCAAGTTATGCTTCCAATATGGTACTTCAAAAAAAATACTTTTCTTCTTCCAGATGTTTGCCTAATTTCTCATTTGGGAATTATTCATTCTCTTTTGAAGATCTTCTATCTTATATTCAGTTAGTACATCTTATACTTGTTGTTTTATATCAATACCAGACAACCGAGATGGAGTAGGTCCCATATCCACTCTGCCATTGAAGCAAATCCGATCCTTTCAAAATCTATGAGTAGTAGGTAAGTATCGTTGATGACCCATGTAACAAAATTTCCTACTATGAGATAATCATTTGGAAATCGTATTTCCTAAACAACAAGGACATGCTTTCTCCCATTTTGTACTCCAACCAGATAGATTTGCATATGCTGGGAAGTCATTGATAGTCCACAACAATGCTGCATGTAGCTTGAACATTTGTTTACATGATGCATCATAGGTTAGTACACCTTCACTCTATAATTTTTTCAATTCCTCAATCAATGGTTGCATATAGACATCAATTTTATTCCCAGAACCTTTGGGACCATCAATGAGCATAGACAATATGAAAAAACTTTCTTTCATGCACAACCAAGGAGGCAAGTTGTATGGCATTAACACAATAGGCCATTTACTGTGTGCTATAGACATTTACTATGCTATAGACATAATCCTGAAAGGATTAAATCCATCAGATGCCAAGCCAAGTCTCATGTTACAACAATCAGCAATGAAATCTATATTTTTTTTATCGAAAGTTCTCTAACAAATACTATTAGCTAGATGCTTAAGAACACCATCTTTAATGCGATCTTCTGTATGCCATCACATAAGAGAAGCAGTTTTTGAGGACATGAATAATTTTTTTAATCGAGAAATTAATGGAAAGTATCTAACTTGCTTCGCTGCTATTTTTCCTTACGAATTCGATGCATCATTTAACTTATCAAAGTTCTTACAGTGAGACATTTGGCATATGCAACATCTATCCAAATTTACAAACTTGCCTCTAAACAACATACAATTGTTAGGACAAGCATCCCAAGTCTTGTATGTGAACCCCAAGTCAATAGTTAACTTTTGTGCTTCATAATATGAAGACGGAATTTTGACTTGGTCTGGAAAGGCCTTCCTCAAAAGTTCTAGTAATGTTGTCACCGATTTGTCAGTCCCTCTGCACAATATTTTAAATTGCAAAAGTTGAACAGTAAATGAAAGTGATGTAAATCTTTCACAACTCGGATACAAGGGGCACTCTGCTTTTTCAAGTAGTTTTAAGTATGTTTGAGTTTCACCAACTAATGGACAACTACTACCTTCATGAAAATCATTATTCGAAATCCCCATAGCCTTATGTATCATTCCAACCATATCATCACCCTCTGTAGATTCACCACCAACCTCAAAATGTTCATTACATTGGTCAGACTCTATAGGTGTATATTGTTCACCATGTAAGGTCCACCTTTTGTACGTTCTCAAAAACCCATTACATATTAAATGCTCTCTTGCTGTGTATCTATCCATAAGATATCGATTATGACATTTCTTACATGGACCTAATATTCTAGTGTCATTCACTAAATTGCCAAAGGCAAAGTTTAGAAATCCCTCCACCCTAGTGAAATATGCTCGACAGCATCGATTTGGTAAATCAATTCAACTCTTATCCATGAAAATTTTCCTTAAAAGCAATAAATACAATTCATATCAATATATATTTATTCATGCACAAGTGAGTAAATGTAATATGAAACCTAATTGTAAACATTTATCTAAAAGGTTGGTAGTCCTATCCCATTCAAGAATGAACAAGTTTGGACTATAAACTAGTAGTCATGTGTCGCACCATCTCAATGAAAAATTCGGTAGCATCTCCCCATAATTCTCTAGGTACACACATATATAGTTGATTGAATATATGTGTCATTTCGAAGTTCGAAAATTAATACAAAACACACAATCATCTATTATGTATTTAGAGAACATGAGGAAATGTAACCAAATTTTTCGTTAAGATGGAGCAAAACATTACTTACTAATTTATAATAAAAACTTATGCATTCTTAAACTGTCCAAGTTCAAAAAATTCAATAATCATTAGTAGACATACACTCCTTATTGTCATCTATCGATGAAAATGGGAAAAAAATATATGTCGAATAATAATTCTTGAACAGGGTCCAAGCTTATATGCGTAAATAACAATTGAATATGACAACTATAATTCATGTTAATAAACTTTTCAAAAAACATAAGAAAACATAATATTTATAACAAAGCATAAAAGCTGTTTCCATACCTTATATGAAACAACCGATGTAAACCTTCTTCTTTTCTCTCTAACGGTTTGTAGTATCCACAATGCTTACCTACAAGGAAATACATTAATTTCACATAAGCAAAAATCCATTAGTTTAGAATTCGTCATGTTGGTTTATAATTTCATTTAGTGGGCTAGTTCGTTCTTTTGTTTTTTGGGTTTAGTGGTTGGTTTGCTAAACATTTTTTACTCCTGATGTAAGCTGGTTTGGTACTTCTTTTTTTAGTGGGCTTGTTCCCTTTTTTGTGTTTGGGTTAAGTGGGCTTGTTTGCTTCAATTGATTTTTCTTATAGTGGGCTGGTTTGGTATTTCTTTGTTTAGTGGGTTGGTTCTTTATTTTTTTTGGGCATTAGTGGGCTGGTTTGCTTTAATTTCTTATCTTAGTGTAGGCTGGTTTGGTACTTCTTTGTTTAATAAGCTAGTTTGTTTGTTATTTTTTTTTTTTTTGGTTTAAATGGGGTTAGTGTGGGCTGGTTCAATTGTTATGGGTGCAATGGGTTGGTTAGGTTTTCTTTTGGTTTTAATGAGTTGGTATGGCTTTTTAAAAAAATGTTGTTTTGTCTTACAAAAAATTAAGGTACCGTGTGGCCTGGTTTGGTTATTATGGGTATAGTGGATTGAGTAGGTTTTATTTTAGGTTTAGTGAACTAGTGTGGCCTTCTTTATTCTTTTTTTTTTTTAAATCGGCTACTTTGGCTTTTTTTGTGTATATTTACGAAACCAATTTAGAATTCGTCTTCATAGGTGAACTATTTAATTTCTCGAGATAAATCAATAAAGAGACAAAATAAGTAAATAAGGAAGATTCCACGTTGAGTTTTGACTTGGAACAGATGTTAAGACTCAAGCCTATTACACGCTGAAAATGAGACTTGATGTGTATCTATTTGCACTGTGTAGTTCCCAAAATATGACAAACTATCACTGATACCATCAACAGCTGACAGAACATTCATATGAAAGATATTTTAGTAGCACACTGAAAGGATGAAAGAATTGTTCAATGAAATGCTCACAGCCAATAGACGAAATTTCCACAAGGACAAAAATACTGATATAACAAACCACGAAAGCTTCAAGATAAATGAGCTCTCATTTATTAGAAAGAAAGACAAAAAACTCTATCATCATCAAGCAAATCCATCAAAGAATGTTTGCATGCAATCTATAATCCATTAAAGAATAGTATCACAAATTATAAAGAAGGCAATCAATAATAAAAAACTTCTAGGTCATAAGCTACAAGCATCCAATGAAATGAAAGAGCACATTAGTCATCAATCATTTCAAAAGGGCAAACAAAAGGACAACTAAAGATATACCATAATTTTTGTTTCGAAAGTTGATCTGTTAACAAGATTCATTATGTTAAGCATTTTACAATATAAATACCTAAATATATGCCTCATGTGCTTCACATATATTATCAAGTTTACACTACCAGTAGCCAACCAAAGAGCCACTATCAAAGCTTAATAAACTAATTTCTTATGAAAATTGATTAACCAGCTATATGTCTAAGAGAAGATACAGTAATGGAAGTAGTGCAAGTATTAGTAGTGGAGATAAACAATCAGCAGCTAGAAGTGGTGATGTGCTAGCAGGAGCTTCTAATGATGTTACAGATACATAAAGGGAATCCTTGAAAACTAGTCAAACTACTAACTCTACAAGAATAGAAGACTCTTTGGAAACACATAATATGGAGTGCACAGTGCCTACAAAAGCTGAAATTGCTTTGAGAGAAATAACCAAAGTTAAGAATGGTGGGATATTCAAATACCTTTAGGGTACTGTTGTTGGAGATCTAGAGCACAACCTGTCAGTGGCTCTAAGTTGTTATGAATAAGCTAGGAAGGCATTAAGTGGTCTTCCTGCTGTTGCTATAGAATTGGAGACTGTTCTAAAAAAGAAAGGGTGGGTTTGTAATGAACTGGGTCGAATCAACCTTGAAAGAAAAGAATTGGACAAAGTTGAACATGCTTTTGCAGATGCTATAACTGCATTTAGAGAAGTTTTTGATCACACCAACATTATTTTGATTAACTGTAACTTTGCTTATGGCAGACGAGCATTGGCTAAAGAGATGGTATCAAAAGTAGAAGGTTTCAAAGTACATACAATTTTCCATAATGCACAAAAACAAGCACTAGAGAATGCAAAATTGGAATACACAGAATCGCTCAAATATTACAGTGTAGAAAAGTCACAATTGAATTTTATGATGGAAGAGACTGGTTCAGTGCCAAATAGCTCGAGGAATGAAGTATATACACAGTTTGCTCATGCATACTTGAGGCTTGGCATGCTTTTGGCAAGAGAAGATATAACTGCAGAAGTCTATGAAAGTGGAGCCTTAGAAGGAACATGTTTTCCTTGTGACAAAAGAGCTAAGAAAGAAAGGAACATGTTTTCCTTAGAAGGAAAATGTTTTCCTTATGACAAAAACATGCATCTTCACTATCAGACTACTACAGCATCAGTAATTCATTGATCAACCTATGCGGAATACCAAGATCAAATTTTATAAATCTAGAGTTTAGCCAAAATATTAGGCCCCTTTCATAGGTATTATTCTGCATTCTAAAAACTTCTAACTTGGGTACAAATAATCTCCTGTAAGTAGTCCTCTATATTTTAATGTATTAACCTTTTTTTTTTTAGAATAAACAAAGAGACTTTCAGTAAACTGAATATGACATTCAGCAAGACAATGACATATTATAAGGTATTAACTAAATATACCATTCAGCAGGACAATAATATAATGTAAATGCATTAACTGAATATATCATTCAACAAAAAAGTTTTTTTTTTTTTGAGCTTTAGAAATTAAGTATAAAGGGTGAATTCTCCAAAATAGTTGGCCAAATATACAAGTACAACCAGCATCCTCCAACAATCAAAAGAGAACTAGATAATTTTTTTTACAAATTTTACTTTAGCAATTAATGAAAATATGAATAGCAAAATCAACCAATATATGAATAAAAAAATCCTCATGGTTCACAAACAGCCTCATAAAAATGCAGTAATACCTAGCAATGAATGGAGGTTTAGATCTTCTCTATACTTCTAGGATTTCCACAATGTCATCAAATGTAACTTCGGTCTTCAGTCCAATATCACGTACTAACTTTTCACTTTTAACCTGTTTCAACAAGAAATAGATAGCACAATCATATCATGTTCAAGAATTTATGTTAGCAAAGCCCTACACTACAAGAAAAACAAAAATATTTGACTATTTTTTGCCGTCAAATTTGATCATATTTGACGGTTACTGCGAGTTATATATGTCACCATCAAATATGATAATAGTTGGTAGTTGGTCGAACAGTCAAATATATATTATAATATATTTGACTCTTAATAAGTAGTCAAGTTTATATGCAATTGGAATTGATTTTTTAGCATTATTTGACCGTTTTTTGAAGCAATATTTGACAAAAACCGTCAAATATTACGAATTTAACGGTCGAAATTTTGAAAATACTGTTATAATATTTGACTATAACAGTCAAATATAATAAACGTAACGGTTGAATTCTTTCAAATTTGATTGTATTTAACTGTCAAGTATGTGGTGGTAGAATAATATTTGACTTCTTTTTGACAGACAAATATTATTATAAAATAATATTTTTTATACTTGACGGTTGTATTTTATCAAGTATGAAAAATTTTTTTTACTCATATTTAACTGTTTATTATTGTTAAGTTCTTCAAAATAATTTTTTTCGTTATTATCATATTTGAATGTTTTTTACCGTCAAGTGTGAATTATCATATATATAAAATATATATTTTTTAATAAGATTATGATAATAGATGTATCATTTATATTATATATTCTTTTGTTAAAATATAATAATTTTATTAACTTTTAAAATAATAATAAAAATTTATATTTAAGGTCACGTATATATAGAACAAAAACCTAAACAAAATACAAATGGAATTATTTTTAAAAAAAAAAACTATGAGACTTAATATGGAATGTAATACTTGAAAACAATAAATTAACAAAAGCATGCAAGTGATTAGTAAAACTTTATCTATCATCTTGGTTAATTCATATTAAATAAGAAGATAATATATTTGTTCATTCAGTATTTTCTGATTCCAACAGATTAAGACAACATCTAACATGTCACTTAATTCTTGAGTATAAAAAATAAAATAAAATAAAAATAAAACAACAACAACAACAATAATAATAATTTCCAGGAATGCCTCAAAATTTTGAAAAAGATAAGTGTATATGAATTTTTATAGATAGAGTTTAGATTGTGCTAACAAGTAGTTGGCATAATACGAACAATCACATTCATATCAACAAATACTTTGAACATTAATTTTATCCCTTGCAAGCTACAAATGCATTATACCTTCTTGTCCTGCCCAGCACTGGCCAATAACTTTCCATCTGAAGAGAAATGACAACATATAACTTTGCTATTGCTTTTGTGTATAGAACTAACTTCGTTGAAGGAGAAACCTAACATGCAGAAAAGAGAGGTCAATCAATTCATCATTGCTAGAAGCAAGATATCAAATATTACCCTTGGAAGTTTCAGTAGCTTGTTCAAAAGGGTTCCTTTTCAATGTGCCAAACAAATCTCTCGGGTCTCCATCATCATGTGACAGAAAAGATTCCACATTATCGTCTAAGGAGCCAATGTCTCCAAAATGTTCCATATCTTCCTGCATTTACATAATCAGACTTTTAAAAATGTGTTTTTGGCCTATAAGAGGGATTCAAATATACTATCTCAGCACAAAATACAAGTTAGCAGATCAATTAGAGAGGTAAGAGAATCTTTCTTTATGAAGGATCTGTAAGAGAAAGAGGAGTTCTACATTGTGATCCAAGAGGCATATTATATCATACAGATTGGAGACTCTAAATTTTGCAGTCGGGAACAAAGTGTACCACATTTTAGGATGAAATCTAAACCAATAAGAAAATTAAACACTACCTGCTGACTGAAAAAAAAATTAAAGACTTCCTTTCTTTGTGTACAAAATCCCAATTGCATTCTAACACTACTTGTTTCTTTCTTTTCTAACACAAGTACTCATGATCTACCTATTGTACCTTGAAACTCATAAACAATACTTCAGCTAAGTTATATTTCAACATAGCATAAACATGCCTATACATAGCTTATTACTAAACAATATTCCAAAATAGTTGCATTCCAACATAGCAAAACATGAAAAAAAAAAAACATAACTTATACCATGTTAAAATCAGATCAAAGGGAGGCATCCAATATAAGAATTCAAGATAGATTTCTCTAATTGATCAATTGAAGTATCCCTCCACTATTAGGTAAGTGATCCATAAAGTTTTCAAATGAGCAATGGGCATTTTACAATTGCATGCATGTTGCCAAAATTTAACATTTGCATATGTTATCTTACTCAATACACACTAATGATGTTGCCCACAAAATGTTGTCCATCTCTATCACCATAACTATAGTCATCTTTTCAATAATCCACCAACATATATATGATCCCAAAAAAATAAGTTAGCAACTGTACACCATTTATATCAACAAAATCAATCAACATAACTTCTTCAATCTACAAGGCTGCAACATTAGAAATACACTTGTTAGAAAGAATTAACAAATATGAAAACCTTGTGTACAAGTTAATTATTTTTGTATTCAACCTTATCTTCAAGCTGTTTCTTAGGCATGCTTCAATAATATGATTTGGGTAACATGTTTTGCCCACTCAGATCTGATATCATTAATCTCTGCATCATTATATTTTTCTTTCTTGTTGAACTGCAACATAATCAAGCATAATTACTTCTCTACCAATATCCAAACTTTATAAAACAAGTAAAATTAACACCAACTCACCTTCTCACACAGGATCCTAGGGTCTAACATGATTTCTTTCATATATCTTAAAATGTAATACCCACATTCAAAGTTTTCCACCTGTCTTGGGCTCTACATATCCATAAATAAATTGTTATTGACATAATAATGGTGTTTACATATTATTGAAATGTCATATGAATATCAAAATCATTAAAATTATACCTTCACTAAAATCTAGTAAATTTACTTCTTCTTTTTATTTCCAACAAATTCTTGGCAAGACATAAACCCCCTACAAGCACATATAATTAAACATTAATACTCATAAACTTCCAAAAATTGAATTGTTTTATGTTAAGAATGACATGAAAATACCGGGTTATAACTTCTTTAACATCTTCACCAATAGCTCTTCTCATTGAATCAAGATAATATATCTTGAAGGCTATCATGTCAAACACCATCACAGTCCAATAGTAGCTGCCACCAACTTATAATAAGTAAATAGTAATACAAAATTTTGGAAATAATTAATCAAATTCTATAAATTAAATTAATAAATGCTCATAATAAAAATATACCCTGGGTTGTAAGGAAGAAAAACAAACTTCCTATCTTCGAAACTTTTTAGCTTGTTTGCAATTGATTCAGACATGTCAGCACACAAATTAGCATCTTGAAGCTTGTTTGATAGGACTATTGATGGGTTGATAAAGCCAAACTATTGTGTGGCTGATCCTCCTTCTAATGTCTCATATAGATGACTACAATAACAAATACAATCAATGAACTCTTGTCATTCAATTACCACAAAAGAGCAAATCAATTAATTAAATAAATGAACTTTCAAAGTGTAACCAAAAAATGATATCAAAATGTAGTAAATGTTGTTCATGATATTAAAGTATCGACATTAAAAAACCTCATCTATATTCATAGACAAATAACTATAAATAGAAAGAACATATTTCTTAGACAAATGAATATGAGACAAGAAAACTTAAACCTGTTGTGAAATTGATAACATTTCTATCAATAATGTTTTAGCAATGCATAATATTCCAAAAACAGCCCTCTTGTGCTTTTAAGCTATATTGCACAACCTCTCTAGTTAACAAACGGGAAAACAGACTTTCACATTTTCACAATATAATATCTCAAAATCAAATGAGTACCAAAAATCCTACATAGTAAAGGGTCAAGCTCCTAAAGTGTAACATCAACACGTAACAAAACAAAAAAATAAATCAACAGCATTATTGCATTTGGGCATGATGATGAAAATATAACTAAAAATAAAAAGAAAATAAATTAGATTTGCCTAAAATCTGATTATTTCCAATATGCATAATAGTTAATACCAAACAATAAACTTAGTCAATAATGGTATAAAAGATGAAATATATTCAAACCTCATATAAATTGAGATACAGTTTTGCGTTAGCTCCTTATAGTCGATGATGCACCTCATGTCACCATGAGACAAATAGGTTGCAACATTGTACCCAAATAATCAAACCTCAAACTGAATTTTAATGTCTTTATCCTTGTCCACCCTAATGTTCACTAATCCTTCAAGCATCACCACTGCATCAGGTTTGGGATTTGCTTCTTACCTTTTTCTTCATCCCTTTGCAGTGCTTTCAACTCTTGGCTGACTTTCCTTTTTTGTGGGCTTGATTCAGTTGCATCTATGTTTAAAAATCTCAAAAAATATTACTAAATTTCATGCATTTAAGGTTAAATTGAGGCAAATGATAGATAAAACATAAGTTGAGCGATGTTAATTCTTCATTACCTTATCAGTTTCAACAACAAGATGTGCAGGCCATTCCACATGTTCCCTTACTGCATCATATACGGTTTCTGATATATCTTCATTCAACTGTATAGGTAGCATGGCAACTCGATCAAAACAAACCTCAATGCATACCACCATCTTTGGATCCCCATCCGTCAAAATTTTTCCAATTGCCTTTGTGTCTCCATCTGGTTGCACTTTCAAATTGCACCATCTAGGCTGAAACAAATTAAAAAATAATATATGATTTTCCATAACTAAACAAAAGGTCAACAAAAATATTTATATCTATACCGTTAAATCTCACATATATTCTTACTTGTGTAGTTTGAGCATGTGGAGTTTGCTCCTTCACATCATCCTTCTTATCTTCCAATGTCATTTCCTTTTTTACTTTGCTAGTGCTACTTGCATGTACTGCTTCACTTGAGACCTTGTCAAATGCCATAGATGGAGTTTTCACCATGTCCTCGGATTTATGAACTCCAAAATTGAATTGATTCTCTGCCACTGTGTTACTTGACTCTCGCGACTTAACTGTCGCTACTTGGCTCATGAGAATGGCTATCTTTGCATCTCTGTCTTCAATCTGTTTTTTCAAGTCTTCCACAATTTTTTTACTTTCATAAGTTCGATGTAATCTTGAAAAATATTTTGAAGGTGTCACAAATTTGCCCACCCCCTCACCCTCCCACTATGCTCGCCTTTCTGTAATGGTCGGGTAAGAATATCATTACAATCTGAGGTGTCTATAACGCCCGATGTTAATTGTGCCTTTAACTCATCCTATAATAGACCAAAATTATTTAGTAAGAGTTATAATTTTTGTTGGACAAGTTATCCCAACAATTATAAAAACATAGAATTTAATGGTAAGCAGATAGAATTACTCATAATCTTCTCCACAATGGGAACCACGTTCGGATGGTAGTTACCATCTTTCTTTCTTTTTCTAGCTTGCACCCACAAATCAGCTCAATCAATGGGTGAAGTCTAATCACCAGATTGCTCTCGCTACACATATTAAGTAATAAATAAATTATCTTATTTGGAAGCTAAATACCACTTGTATGAAAACCATAAACACTCATATAAATAAACACAACCATATTACCATTTTTTCTTCCAACTTTGCATAACCTGATCATCCATTACAATGGTCATATTTGTTCATCTTTCTTCTCTTGCTTTGAAGTGTACAATATTCCTTCAAATTTTGTAGTTAATTTCATATGTCATTATATACATATAACAAAATAAATTGACCTATAGCAAAATTTATTCAGATCATTAAACATTTTGTGTAACTCAACTTAATAAAACAAAATTCAGATCAGAAAATGAATCAGTCTTTTACATAAAAAGACTAATCTAACTCAACTGACATTAATTAACTCAGCTACAATAATATCTAAAGAAAATGCTAGGTTAATGTTTCGAAAGTTACATTTGTTCTAAAACATCATTTATGGCAACTGAGTTCATAGTTTGATCAAAAGGGTTTAACAAACAAAATGTGACATCACTGTTTTCTTTCTACATACGAAATAGACTTCACATATACATGTCCTAAAGCATGCACTTACGCATTTTTAATACATCGTCCCTCAACACCTTCTCTTACATACAACCTAAAAAGCAAACCAGCAGATAATTTTAAGTTATGATGACCTCTCATGATGAAATTCCAGATTTGAGCAAACTAATGCAAACAAATTTAATAAGAATCTTGACCTGAAACTCATCACTCACACAGTTTGTAACAAATTTGTCCCAATCTTCCTGTTAAATTTTTTCGTGATACTCCTTTGGTGGATATTTCAATTTTGTAGGATCATCCTTATTTGGCATAATGAATCTACTAGTCAACCCAAACTTAAAATTTTTCCAAACTGTACCAGTTTCTTGCAACAAATAAGTCTTCCATTTGTCATCAATGTCAAATTTGCTCTACAAAAATTGTTTTAAACAATTAGAACAAAACACATACAAAATATTGTTACATCATAATAGATTAAGATGAGTACCTTAATTTCTTCCCATATCTTGTTTTTATAGTTGTCTTTCACAGCTTTCCAACCTCGATATGTAATAGGGACTGAATCACGTGCCAAAACACCAATAATGGATATGAGTGCATTTCTATTCTCCCCAATTGGCACCCCATTGGTGGTAGTTATAATCGGCAGCTTCACACCTTTATTTTTTTTCTTTGTTCTAACTCTTTGCATATGCCTCTTTTCTTGCGCTTTCTTGGTGCCTCCCTACTATTCTGACCATCATTCAATTCTTTATTGCCATCGTCCTCCGTTGCCGCTGTCCTAAAAAAAAACACAGAACATTTTATTAATCTATTAAATACACCTGTTAATATGGAATGTACAAGGAATATGCAATATACTCTAATACAATAATTATGTTTCAAAATAATACAATTAATAAACATAGTAAAACCATATATATTATTTGATAAGGTGAACATTTTAACATTTATTGCAAATTGTTGATAGTTTTGTTGTGAATGGATGTTGTTCAACAAATAAAGGTATTTCATCTTGACTTCTATCTATTTTGTAACATTTATCGGAGGTGAACTGCACTATAGACCATCTTTCATCACTTTGGTCTATCACATAAAATACTTGCTTAACTTGTGAAGCAAGAACAAATGAATCTGACTTGTATCCGACATGAGTGCGATCAACCAATGGCACCCCGAATTCATCAACTCTAACACCCCCATTGTTGTCAACCCATTCACATTGAAACATAGGGAAGCTAAAGGAGTGGTAATCCAACTCCCATATCTTGTTAATTACGCCATAAAAGGTTAGATCCCCAACTCTTGGATTTTTGTCTTTGGCATTAGATTTTCATTGTTGTTGCCACAATGCTAACTCCACTATTTTGATAGACTTTGTGTTCCCCATGCTCTCTTGTATGGTAATGAGACTTGTTAATGACGTAATCGGAATAACTTCTCACATATGGACGAGGCCGTTCTGCTAACCATTTCAATGTGGGAAAGATGTTCTCATTATTATTGACAGCATTCCCAACCTATAAAAGATCAATGCTGAAAATGTACATTTGAAGCTCTATAGAGAAATTATTTACCTAAAAACACTAATTCAGAAGGCAATATGTTGAAAGTCATTATGTACCTCCGATTTAAACCATGAGATAAAGGTATGGTTTTGTTCATCTTTTAGCCACCTTGCATTTTTCACTTGCCTAGGAAAAAGAGTCTTCAACCAATTCATATGCATTCTAGCAAAACAAATACAACATTGGTTAGATATATAGGACATAATAAGGAATTGAAATGTAATTACAATTATAAAAAGAAATAAGAAAATTAGATACTTACTCAATGTAAGGTTGCACTTCGTCCATGTTTTGTAATACATATAGGTGTGCTTGTGACCATTCTTCTTCAGAAATAGAAATCACTCGACCTCCAAGTAATGGACCATCAAATTCCATAAGTCCATCAACAACACTAACATACTCTGAGCAAAAATCAATTGCCTCTGATGCAATGTAACACTCAGCAATACAACCTTCATGTCGATTTCTATTCTGAACAAATCCTTTAAGAATTTTCATGTATCTCTCAAAATGATACATCCATCTAATATAGAGAGGCCCGCACAACCTAACTTCTCTAACCAGATGTACTGTTAGGTGCACCATGATGTCAAAAAACGAAGGTGGAAAGTATTTCTCAAACAAATACAAGGTTATGACAAGTTCACTTTGAATTTTTTGTAACTTAGGAACTTCAACCACTTCGGAGCAGAGTGTTATTGAAGAAGACACACAACTTAGTAATGGCGTACCAAACATGCTTAGGCAACACTGATCTCAAGGCCAATGGTAGTAATTATTGCATCAAAGCATGACAATCATGGGACTTAAGACCAACCAACTTTAAATCATCCATGGATACAATGTTCCTAAAATTGGAACAATATCCAAAAGGAACTCTAAGGTCATGTAAAGTTTGGCAAAACAACTGTTTCTCTTTCTTACTCAGTGTGTAACAAGCAGGAGGCAAATATGTTCGACTGTTTTTGTGGGATGGTTGCAATTTTTTCCTCAAACCCATCTCTACAAGATCTAATCTAGAGTTAAGATTATCTTTTGTCTTCCCTGGAATATTTAGTAGTGTGCCATAAATACTCTCACAAACATTTTTTTCAATGTGCATCACATCTAACTTGTGTCAAACATATAAATGTTTCCAATACAGGAGACTGAAGAAATTTGATTTTTTCTTATAACATTCGCTTTCATTAGGATCACTTTTCTTTCTTTTCTTATCCTTACTTTTTCCCCAAATATTTTGGAATTTTTCTAGTTTTTGTAAGATGTCCTCCCCGCTAAGTGGTTTGGGAGGGTGACCATGTTCTGGGTGTCCATTGAATGCCTTTTTTTGATACCTATATAGATGACTTAGAGGAAGGAATCGTTTGTGACCCATGTAGATGTTTTTCTTACCATGTTTTAACCTACATGAAGATGTTTCTTCCCCACATATTGGACAACCATACTACCCTTTTATAGAACACCCAGAAAGGTTGCCATATGCTAGAAAATCATTGATTGTCCATAACAATACGGCCCGCATGTTAAAAGTTTCCTTCTTGTAAGAATCATACACATCAACTCCTTCATCCCATAAAAGTTTCAAATCATCGACCAACGGTGTCAAATAAACATCTATGTCATTACTGGGTTGTCGTGGTCCTGATATCAGAAGAGATAACATAATAAATCTCTTTTTAATACACAACCATAGAGAGAGATTATAAAAAATAGTAAGCACGTATAGGCCAATAACTGTAAGTGTTACTCAAGGTACTATGTGGATTTATCCCATCAGCTAAAATTCATAATCTAAGATTTCTACTTTCAGCACCAAAGGTAGGCCATAACCGATCAATTAATGTCCAAGATGGGGTGTCAGCAGGGTGCCTAAGTTTTTTCATCTATGATTCTACCATTGGCGTGCGAATTAAGGTTTTTTTGCAATCTCAGCAGATTGAAATAACCTCCTAAACCTTGGAATTGGGGGGAAGTACCACAAGACTTTGGCGGGGATGCCTTTTCTAGATTTAGAGCTGTTAGACGTTTTCTTCCATCTTGACAATCCACAAGTAGGACAAGAGCCAAAGGATGTATAATCTTTTCTATATAAAATGTAATCATTAGGACATGCATGTATTTTTTCATATGACAATCCTAATGAAACAATTGTTTTCTTTGCTTCGTACATGGATGAAGGCATTTCATTTTGCGATGGCAACATTTCTAAAATTACTTTAAGTAATTCTAAAAAACTATTATCCGACCATCCAAATGTCTCTTTAATATTATAAAGTTTCATAAGTGTAGATAATTTTATGTGAGTTGTGCATCCTGGGTATAAAGGCTTCTCAGCATCTTCAAGTAAATTTTTCAAACATTTCGGATCATTGTCACAGTATTTGAATGCCTCATTGACCATATATATACCATCATCTATAGGAAAAGAGCATTCATCAAATGATGAGTTGATGAAGTTACTAGGTTCCCTAATTGGATTTGCTTCCCCATGCCAAATCCAAGTTTTGTAATTTGTGTCAAACCCATTGGAGAATAAATGATGATGTACTTCATTTTTAGAATGAAAGTCCTGGCAACGACAAGCATTGCATGGGCACCATATGAAGTTTGGGTTAATTGTGTAGGCAGAGGCAAAATATAAGAAATTCCTAACTGCAATGTCATACTCAATAGACAACCTATCCTTCCACATCCAAGATTTGTCCATTCCTTGTATTGGTGAAACACCTGTTGAAGCAATTAAGCTTAAGAGTGTTGCTAAGGATAAAATATATAATTAGTAAACACAAATCAGGTTTTATTTTGAAGTCTTTGTCATTATTTTGCTAGCTACTTAAGTTTTCTGATTTGTATATTTTTCTGGGTTAAAAGGCAACATATGTATTATTTACACATAGACACTAGTTTAATGCTGTGGCAATGGAGAAATGATTTTGTTATGAATAGGGTGAATTTACAAGATTAAATGGGTGAAATAATATCCACTGGAGTCTAAAACAAATGCCTAAACATACAATAAATATAAAGAGACACGTATAATTGGGCATAAAGATTATTAATAATAATATTATGATCATTGTAAGCATGTATACATCTATATACATGTCATCTACAGTGCTTTACAATATTACTTCATGCATGAGACATAACATTAATCCATATGGATAATCTCAAAGCACAAACAACCATTCATGGTGTAAAAAATATGTACTAATATGCAGTTTTGTTGACATTTCAAATTTCATAGATGATTTATCATTATAAGCAATAACTTTGAGAAGAAAAATACCTGGTCGCGCTATTTGACTAATGTTAATCCTCTAGCCGTTGATGCTAATATTGAAACTTAGATTGAAAAAGCTATGAAGTTGGCGTTGATATAAGTGACACAAAATTTTTTTGTGAAACAAGAAATAGTTCTACATTACTCCTAAAAGGTAGATAATTTTGTGGGCCACTTTGTCACAAAATCCAACAATATCCATACAATAATGCTAATCAGATTAATATAAACAGATCGCCAACTCCTTAACGTTAAACAATGTGATGAATTAATCTGACACATAGCATGTCCCGAAAAAGAAGGAAAAAGGCAAAAAATCATATCAGAATAACATGTCCGTGCTCTTCACCGATTAGACATATATCTTGCTCCACAGACAATTTTATATTGATTAGGCTAAGAATTCAGAAAAGTTCCTTGTAGGTGTATTTGGAATATATGGCCATCAATCTTTTCTTAGTTTCAAAAATTTCAATATCCTCAAGAATGATCATAAGAAAAATCAACTATAGTTATGTATTTGCTAATTTTTTTCTAATTTAAGTGATAAGTACAACTTTGAAAGATATAGTATTGCCTACTTCAAAAGGAAAGTGTCATCATAAATCATAGTGAAAACAAATTGAAATATTAAGTCTAACCATATTATACAATGCAAATTAATTTGTTATTCAAGCTAGTGATTTTATCTTTTTAAGGAAAAATTGAAAGTAGTTTTATAAGAATCAATTCTACATTAGTTTTCAAGTTATACTTTCTTTACAACTAAATGATATGGTTTAGCAAACAGTGTTTGTAAAATTAAATAGCTTTACATGAATTGGAGAGTGCAAAGTGGAAGAGAATGTGGAGTTGAAACGGTGAGCCAACTGTTTCGTGAAGATAGTTAACCAAGTCTATAAAGGAAAAGAAATAAATTATTATAGTCAAATAGTAAATATAAACTGAGTGCAAAGAAGAATTGAGTGAAACAGAACAGATAGACATAACAGTATACTAACCAGCCAAATAGTATCATTTCAAACCCATCTAGAAGAGAATGTATATGGCATCGGTATCACAGGTAACTTCTAACCAATAAAACTCATGCTTATTAAATAGGCATGTGTATCATAACATTAATCTTTGTTATATGGTGCATGAGAGCAAATTTTCTTTGCTATCTTATACATTTCCATATGCATTGAAAAAGCAAACTCCTACCAAATTTCCACTTATGGTAGTAAATCCATTAAATAAGCAGGAATTCACAAAAATGTTCGAAGATAAAATATTCATTTTCCACAAATCAATGTCAAAGGTTTAGATGATGATAAGTAGTCAAGCATTGAGCTGAACTAAAAAAAAAATTCTTTCAAAGCCAGAATGGGTTCAAGCTTCCTTAGCCATTCTAAAATCTGCTTAAACTAGTGATGCATGAACAAAACAATTAATTAATTAAAAAATTCTTGCAAGTGAAATCAATTTTCAGAAAGTCAAAACAGCATGGATGGAATTACATAGCTATTCAAAAGCATTAAATGATGTAAAATAACGTACTGAAGGGTTTATACCAACCTGATGAATTTTAGATAGTTATTTATAGCATATAGAAATGTTGGAACTACAAGAAGAACACTGTTTCAAGCTACCTGCAAGAAAGTAATGAGAATTTGCAAGAATTAGAGACCATGAAGAGTGATCAAACGCTCATACACAACTAAAAAACATAAACAAACATGGCATGAAAATTTCGACGATCAAACCCATTACAGATTTAATAGAATGAGCTGGCCATCAAAGACCAACCATCTCATTTCTACTTACCACCTACCCATTTCTCTGCACTCTCCCCCACACACATTGAGAAATTTTAACAAATTTTCATGTAATAAGCTTAATCAAGATCTAATAAATAAAACAAAGCGTAATCAATAGGAGAGAAACAATGTTATAAAAGTTAATGGATACCAAAAACATGTTTAAAGAATTTACAGAAACTTTAAAAATCAAGTGAGGGGATCTGATTGTTCTTAAAAGATAGAAGAAGAAAATTTCAGCCAACCCATATATTAAAATTATCTCATGAATCGTTATATCTAAGAACAATTAGATCCAACTTATTGAAAGATGAAAAAGTAGTCTTCTCAAGGAAAACTACTATTGTAATTAACTCCTACAGATTAGGTAATTTGTAATCATGAATATTTAGAACTAAAGTCTAAGTGTTTTCCACGATTACTACACATAAAATCCATTCTAGTCAACATTTCACAAAAATTATAAGACCTTGAAAGATGAGGAAAGTCTACTAATATTATTTCTATTATGTATATGTACAATTTTTAGTGTGCTTGTAGCGTGGAATCATGTACAAGTGCTAGTACCACAGTGAACAAATATCTTTTACTAATTCGTAAAACCAGAATCAATAATGGTATTGTGGAGAATCTTAGCTATTTTTTTATTATTATATTTAGTATCGTATAGTCCACAGCCCCAAAGGCAAAGAGAATCTAAGGGTACGAAATGAAAATTAATTGAACAATGATTGCTTCAACCTCATTTCGCTAAATTTGGGGGAAAAAATTCTTTAGTTAAATTGCCATGCAATCGTCTGCTTTGGAAATAATTAGTAGGTAATATCCATTTATTACCTCAATTATCTTTAACAGCTACTACTAATTCAATTTGAAATTTAATTCCTAAATGTAAGTGAAACAAATTGTAAAGCAAGCGACAAAGATATAATTAAAGAAAAAAAAAGGTGTAGGAAATTAGGAATTAATCAATCAAAGAGGTTAGCAAACACATGCATCTGTCAGCAAATGATACCAACAAAGCTATCTGTCGAAAAATATTACAAAAAAGAAGCTAGTTTTAAGCATTACAACACTCAGTTGCAGCTTCGACATAAACTAGAGATTAGTTATAGTCTCTTGCAAGTTGCACAGAGGTTATCATACTATACAGTTCAAAACTGCTATTAAAAGTCTTAAGAGAAATTCGGTTATGTCATCAACAGTTGACATACTTAAGTATCACATAGCTTGCAATAATTACAAAAAGAAATTACGAATACATTGAAATAACTCCACCAATGGTCGATCATTCATGGTTGTTTTCAAATGGCATAACAATCCAAGGATGAAGCTATAATTGGATTGGATATGAAAAAAACAAGAGACCTCAGTCATCAAGTAAATAATAATTGCTAATGTTATTGCTCACTTATATAGAGATCAATATTTTTAGTAGAAAGTGAAGCAAATGAAAACATATTGTGCCTCTTCTCTTCAAATCTTAATCTATTTCTTTTCACATGAATCATAACAATCCTCCAATCTTCTTCGCATTTCATAATTCTTTCATCTCAAGACAGAAGATTTCATATGGACTGAAAAGAATGGACAATCATTTTCTGACAAAATCACAAATTGCAACTATTCTACTCTAAATTAATATTTTTAAATTGTCATGGGTCGCATTCAGACTCTACTTAAGCTTTCACACACACAGTGCAACCTCATCAGAAAAGAAAATTATAGTCAACACTCTTGTTAAATCACTGAACTAAGCATAAATGATTGTCCTTTAAATTAAATTGATTTAGACACTGCAAACAGTTACACACACACATACACACAAATATATATATATATATATATATATATATATATATATATTTGGTAGATTAGGAATTGACTTTTCAATATGAATCATATAACAAAATGTTAAGAATCTTCACTAAAAAATTTAAAAGATGACTACCATTTGCAAACACATATCTTCAAATTTGTTCAGTACATAACTAACTACCATTTAAGAAATTAATTGTCCTTGAATCAACCACCCTTGACCAACAAATGGGCGTAAATGGGACAAATTCTTATCGTAATCTCCATTGAGACTTGTGCAGGTAATGCAACCTACTGCCTGTTTGCGTATGTGTAATAAACCATTCAGCTTTTTTGAGGATATGAAATGGATATGGTTTTTGGTGAATAACCACTATCATAGTTATTATCACAGCATCAAGAAAGTTGTATGAATGGGAACGAATGTAATAGCAGTTATGGAAGTCAACACTCCACCATACTAATAGCTCATGCTCCTACATAAAGTAGAACTATTCATGCTAGTGATAAAACATAAAAAGTACTGTTTTAGAACCATTAACTATTATGTGAGCCATAAACTATTTATATAATAAATAAATTCTAATTAATTTGATTTATTTTAATGCATGCAATCAATATATTAATTTTGCCTAATTATTTCATACATAGGAATAGCAAGTAGCATAAATTGATATTCAACGAGTGTAATATTAATTACTCGAATCAAGTGTGATTCAATTGCACACGAAGCAATTTGAGAATGGCCAAAACTCCATAAATTTAGTATATCCAACTCATTGATCTTAATGCTTGATACAAAAGTAACAATCTCATATCAATATTACCATTGTACAATCTATTGCTACTGCTAGACTTAGCTTGTTTGGCTTCCTAATTCACCTTTTAAATCCAACAAAAGAACAAATAAATAAAGTTTTGGATTAGAATAAAACCTGGTACATACTCCAAGGTCAACACCTTTATGGCATATAAAAATACATTTATATGTACTCTGCAGCAAATACATTCAAGAGAAAAAAAAAAACACTCATTAGTTAAGTAAACTTTCATTAAAAAAAAATACTCTAATTGCTTTTATTTTTCTTTATCTTTTACCGTGAGAAATCATATGTACTTCAGTCAGGTCAAGAGCTATATATAGCTATATATACACAAATTTTGATTAGGTGAAATGGCATATATTCATACAGCTGCAGCAAATTAGAAAGACTTTCATACCCAAGAGTAGAAATAAAACCATGGATTTATATCATAATCCATGTCCCACTAAATTTTATAAGAAACCATATGTACTTTAATGTTTGCATATGGAAAGAGTAATTTACAATTGAGTGACTAAGCAAAGAAAAAATCCACAGAAATATACAACAAACACATCACAGAAATATACAACAAACACATCAGCATTCTTAGAAATCTAAGTATCAACTTACATTTTTTGAAATAGAAATAATCTCCTTCAGTGCTACTAGGCAACTTCATAATAAGATATAACCTTTTGTATACAAGAAAGTCCAATAACACTAAGTTTCACATTCTAACTTCACAAGCCATTAGAAATAATCCCATGTTGTGACTTTATATTGCAATAACACTAAAACTTCATTCAATTTTGAAATAAACCAAAGGGCAAGTGAATCACGTGACTGTATCAAGCTAAGAAAAGAGTAAACAATTCAATAGAAAAGAAAAAAATATGAGTAAAAAGGCTCAAAAATTAAATTTTTACCTTTAGAATTGCTTGTTCTGTGCCGTCCTTGATGGCCGGATAATGACAGTGAGCTTCGACAGAGAGAGTGTGAAGATTGAATTCTATAATGAGTATCAAAGCTCTCTCAGATCTGTAAGCCAAAGATAGAGATTGTGTGATCAATCTTGTGCTACAAGAAAAAAAAGATTTGATTTTATAAACTGATTTTACAAACTGATTTTATATATGCCCATAAAAAATTTGAGATATTGCATACATAAACAAAGAAACTCCCTGCCCCCATCCAAAGCATTAAAAAACAAAGAAACCCAAAACAAAAAAACCCAGCCCCTATTCAAAGCATGAACCCGTTCAAAGAAGCAACCCCTGCCCTCGTGCTCACAAAAATAGTCACCTCTCCACCAAAAAAAAATACCATCGAAAACAAAAAATAGATGAGAAATCAAATAGATTATCCAGTGAACTTGAGAAATCAAACAAGAAATCAAAGAGAAGAGTGATAAAGAGAGACGAGAGGAGAGGAATTTTAACAAACTTAGATGAACTTCAGAGAGAAAGTGATGGAGTGAAACTGAGGCAGTGAATGAAGAAATCAGTGACCTGCTGCAACCGAGGGACTAAAAGAGTAAAGAAATCAAGTGAGGAAGGAAGTGACTAAGTGAATCATTGAGTGAATCAGTGAGATCAATAACATATAGATAGAGAAAATATAAACTTACCCATAAATAACAATTAGCAACTTACCAGAGGTGAGAAATCGGTGACTATGAGAGATGCTAAGGGATATCAATGATGCATGAGTGACAAATCGATGGCTAATGAAGCAACAGATTGAGGGAGTGAGGGAGGGGGCGACGGATTGAGTGAGGGGGCGATGGACTGAGTGAGGGAGGACACAAATCGACAAGGATGTGAGAGAATTATTGATGATTCAATCACTTAATAGAGGAAGGGAGGGAGGGGACAAGTGATTTCTAGCAAAATAGAAGATGCAGAGAGGGCGGAATAGATAAGGAGACAGCGGCTAGGGCAAATTCTAAGAGGAAAATGCCGAAAATCAGGGAGGGAATGAGTATTTATATAAAATGGCAAATTTGTAATTTAGTTAAATTATAATAGTGTCAAATAAGTGTAAAGGCGGGTTGACTTTCTAAAGTTGTATTATATTTGACTGAGTTTTAAGGAAACCCTCAAATAAACAAAATAAATGCGTCAAATATGTAAAAATTTCTTGTAGTGCTATTTGATGGGGAGATATAATAGTCTCATCATTTTAAGTTGTCATTACAATGAAATAATCTAATTTAACTCCTCATACTTGATCAATATTCACTCATGAATGAGCTTCTTTATACACAATTGACAAAACTACTCCTTGGCAACAACTATAATTCTACATTTAATATTTGCATATTTGAAGTGTGCTAAAGAGTGCATGCTTTAAATCAGTGAAATTTGTACTCAGTAGGAATATGCTTAATTTATAAAAACAACTACAACAGAACATGTCGTTACTAAAATATAACCATATGCTTATAGAATAAGCTACGTGTACCTTCAATATTCCATAATTCAAGTTGTAGGTACAATTCTTAAATTCCAAATTAAGCAGTCAACAACTTCCAAATTCAATCTATTTTAACAATTTTAAAGTGGAATAATTCGACCCCTGTTTGCCACCTAAGTTAAGAAAGAGTAAAGACATCATCTCTGTCAAGCAACATTACCATCTCAATTTAATTCACACTTATATTCTTCTAGTTTCCAATACTGTATCGTAGTCAATCATTAGAGCAAGAAACTCGAAATATAAGCCTCCTAAGTTGAGTGCTCTAAGAAGGCAGAGACCCTGATCAACGAAACCCTTAAATCAAAAACTAATAGAGCAGCCAAATCAGAATCCTTTTAACGCAGATGATCCAAAAGCACAGATTCTTTACAGAAAGGAATACAACTTTTAACTTGGCATCAAAAATTCTGAAGCACAAAAAAAAAGTTTAGAAAGTCAAAAAAGAAACGGGATGTCTTTTGCCAAATTCTTGATAACCAAAAAGTGAGAAAAGTATATTTGGAATCTTTCAAACCCTTTCTCAACTTTCTTCAAACACAAACAAAGCATAAATAAACAAGGATTTCAATGTAAATTGCAAAATAATAATAATAATAATTGGTGTCTTTTGATTGGTATCTTTGTGGTCAAGCTTTGGGGTAAAAGGTCATTTATTCACTATATATTCCAAAGCTGAAGCTCTTGCCCAATTGTAACAATCACCAAAAAAAAGAAACAGAGACGCTATGTCAGCAAAGCTTTACCTCTGCAACAACGGTGAAACAATCAAAAAGCTAAAAGTGAAAGCAAAACAGCGATTACAAGTAATCACAGAAACACATACATAACAAATAATACTTAAGACAAAAACTGACCTTTGTTGAAAATTTTCAAGCTTTGCAAGCTACGTTAGGACGTGAAAGAGCTAATACTTGGAGCTTTGTTATGAAAAATATACAAGAGTTGAGTTGAGGCTGTTGTTATGAACAGAGAAGCTGAATAGAGAAGAGGAGAAGTAGAGCAATAAATCACAAAATCCGAAGAAATGAAACTCCACAAAAGGTTCTGGAGAGATTCCATTTGTGAGAGAGAGAGAGAGAGAGAGAGAGAGAGTTTTCGAAAACTCCACAATTGGCACTTGCATCAAGAGAAACAAATTGAAACATAGAAATCAACAATTATAACCATACCTGAGAAACAAAGCATAACATAAAATAACTTAGAATATCAACAAATCACCCATATAAGAGACAACAGCATACCTGAGATTGAGAGACTGATATTATGAGAGTAAGAGCTAATATAGAAGCGATTGAGAAGCGACTGGATTAAGAAATGTAGTAAATTGGCACCATGAAGTGATCGAGAAGCAAGAAGAGGCGGGAAATTAAATTGAAAAAATTTCCCAATTGATCAATCACACACCCAATCGAAAAACCACTCCACACAATCCACAAAATCACGCACCAATCAACAAAAATTAACCAAAAACCACCCAATGACACACTACACAACACACCACAAATTGCACACCCAATCAAAAAAAACCAAAGACTTAACTTCTCAAATCAAACCCACACATAACACGGCTTAACTATCAATGAGGCTCTGTTACGCAGAAGCGATGGCGGATACAATGGTAGCTGCAAGAGCAATGGAGGTAACAGTAGTGGCAGCGGATAAAAACAGCATAGGGGCAGTTGATTTTACGGTAGAGAGAGATGCGGAGGGAGATCGAGAGAAAAAAAGGCTCTATCATGCAAAAGCGATGGCGGATACAATGGCAGTTGTAGGAGCAATGGAGGTAACAGCAGTGGCGGCAGATAAAAATAGCTTGGGGGTGGTCGATTCTACGCTAGAGAGAGACGCAAAGGGAGACCAAGAGAAAAAAAACGTGAAATTTGCAATTAGGGTTAGATGGATTTGGAAAATTTTTAAGACCCTTTATATGGCAGTTTAATAAACCGCCATAAATGTGTTTCCTCAACTACCTTTTACAGCAATTTTTAAAAACCACCTCAAAAGGGCGCACTATATACCTTGCTTTTCTGTAGTGATGTCAGAATTTGGGTCTTTGAACTCTTACCATGTGTCTTGTTCGAGAGAGGATTGCTAGGAAGTCTCACATATTAAATAGTTGTAAGTGAAGGTATTAAGTTATATAGAGAATCGGTCCTTCCACCCAAAGGCTAGTCTTTTAGATTGGAGAACAGTTCCTCAACAAAGGGTTTAGTTCGTTGATTAGTTCGGGAGGGGAATTACCAAGAAATCTCTCATATTAAAATAGTTATAAGGGGGATTCTTGAGTTATAAAAAGGATTGATCCCTCTATTCAAAAGACTAGTCTTTTGAGTTGGACTCTCAATTCCTCAACAAAAGATTTAGTGCGCGGAGTAAGTAATAGAGACATAGTATGTTGGAGTAAAAATAAATATCGACAGCAAATGTGGTTGCAACGATTTTATAATTTTATTTTATTTAAATAAATCTCTAAAAGCAAGGTATCATATCCTAATGGTTTGTCAAATCTTGTAACAAAACTAATTGTAAAAGTAAAAAAATAAAAAAAAGCTAGACTTTGATGATAGATTTAATAAAATATATATTACATGAACAATAATTCATGCGATTTAAAGAAAAATTTATAATTTCTCTACCAGAATTTACAATATTTAAGTTTCCGAAGACCCAAGGTCATATAAATGTGACCAGGGCCAGAAGCCCACAAAGCGCAATGGTCATAACGTAAGCTTTAAGGGCCCGTTTGGAAGACTGGCTTAGCATGAGACTGGATAACAGATAAGGATTAATAATCTTGGACCCATGTTTGATAATTTATATGGGTTGTGTTTATTAATCTTAACAGTAAAATAAGTCCAAATTTCCAGGACTATGTAGTCTCGTTCTCCACCATGGGACAGCTTGGGACGGGGACTAATTAAGACATAAGGTTTGTGCTTCTCTCTGCTTTCTCCTCCTCAACCTAAGTCAGAAAGCCATCTTCTCTTTGGACTAGAACTCAGGTAAAGAATCAGAAATTTTACTCCCTCTCTCTTTTTCTCTCAATTTTCTTTCACCCACTAGATTATATCTATTATCTTAATAATTTCTTTATTTTTTTTTCAATTTTTTTTCAGATTTTACTTGTTTTTCTTTCGAGGCAGGGTTTTGGCTATTGTCATTTTAAGCTGTGGGCAACTTGGATCAGGTACTTCTTCACTTTCTTTCTTTGTTTCTTTAGTTGATTTCTTTGTTTTGGGATGTTTTGGTGCGATTTTGGCATCTGGATTCTTGGTTTTGTGATGTTTCGGCTTCTGGGGTTTGTAAATTTCTTTTGATAAATTGTGATGTTTTGTCAAGATCTCAAACACTCACCGTATATAATAAAGCTAATCTAAAGAAAAAGAAAGCATTGAAGGCTCAAAAGATACCAAAAACTTTTCAGGAAAGCAATTTATTAAGTTTTGCTGCTGTTCTCAAATAGCCAACGGATAACATTTGCATACCTGAAATTACAAGGAATGGTGGGTTAAATTAAAATTTCTTTGAAGAAAAATTGAGCATGTAAGTAATGATTCATTTGAAGAAAGTTGCAGAGGCTCAGGTGTCCAGAATGCTTTATATGAAATGAGCAAGCACAAACTTTTGTCTTTTTCATGCTCATTTATTTATTGAAAGTACTAATTTCTCTTTTGACTCACTTTAGTAATTGTGTCGGCTGTGTTTATGGTAGAATTGTTGCACTTTTTTTGTTTTAGACTTGAATGGGATCATTTGGGCAGTTGAATTTGTTATTACCTAGTGAAATGTTAAGTAAATAAATAAGTTCCTGTCATTAAAATTTTGAAGCGAAAAATTCTCTCGTAATTTTGTATATTTTTTATTTATATATTTTTAAAGTAGATATAAATATATTTTGTTTTAAATTTATATTTTAAAAATTGAGTTTGTATGTGTTTTATTTTATTTGTATAATTTTTTACATATATAATAAAGAAAAAGAAAAAAATTTAAGTTGTCAATAATAAAAGTTTTGTTATTTGAATATAAATACCAAACATGGGATAAGATTACAAATAGTTCAGTCCCTGTTGTACCAAACAAAAGATAATACTATATATACTCCAGTCCAGTCCAATCCCAATCCCAATCCTATTCCCACTTTCAGTCCAGTCTAATCCAATCCAGACTTCCAAATGGCCCTAAAGGTCTCAGTGGCATAGGCAGTTTGACTTTCACTGTTGCTTTCCTTCTATGTGGATTTTTTTTTTTTTTAACACTAGACAGAGTCTCAACAAGTTAATTTGTTCACTATTAATTTGTTAGCTGAATACTAATTGATTTACGCTTCTGTTTTTTATTTAGTTCTTTAAACCATAAAAGATTGTTGAGGCAGAGGCAAAAGCAAAATATGTCAGACTAATAGTTTTGGGTACTGTAAAACATTTCTTAAGGCTTTATTTTCCCCCACCCCTAAAAGTATTGAAGTATTTCCAAAAAACTCCTTTAGGAAATTATATATGACTATAAAAATAAGACTCAACGTTGTTTTAGGGATTAAGAGATATACTTGTAAGAGCGAAAAGTTGGAAAAAAAAGAGTATGAAACTTCAGTGTCCTATTTATAGTACACTATCTAAACTCTCAACGTACTGAGTTACAGTGTCTAATATTAAATTCTCTGTAATCTGAGTTGTAACTCTTCAATCAATGATTACAACTCTTCATTAACATTATAACTCTTTACTAATGGTTATCAGCTCTCTACCAATATTTCTTTTTAATATTGCAATCTATAGTTACAAATGTGTATTTATAACAAAAGATTTGCACGAGTATGGTCTTTGAAAGTTCCGACACATGGACAAGGATTCAAATTGCGAAGAAGATAAATTTGTCGTATTGGCAATGACTTAATTATAAGTCTTATTAACATAAATTTTAATTAAATTTATTATGAGATAAGGAAGTTGTCCAATTAATCCTGTTTCATTAATCTTTGGACCATTTCTCCCGCGTAGGCACTATTAAATTAACTTCGCTTAGAAAAAACATGTGGCTACAACAAAGACTAAGACGTCCAAGCAAATTCAAGTTGGCCCGTGTGAAAGAACGACTTGCAATGAAGGGGGAAGGAGAAAGGACGTAGACTGAGATGCGAGAAGGAAATTAAACCTCACAATTGACATGCATAAAAGGACATTTTAACGACTAGCATTAAAGAAAGAACATTTCGTGTCTGATAAACGTGTGGACGGATGGACCGATTCATTGACGTTAATAAGGTAATGAACTAAAAATCATGAACGTGTCTCACGTACGTTTGCCAGTTACCTGACAAAATAGCTGCTTTATTGACTAAGACCCAATGCAAAATAGTTCGCAAGACAAAGTTCTGTATGAATGTTAAGCAGTATTCTTCATGAAAAAATAGTTCACTTCATGGAATGATTCATTGACTTAAGAACTCCAGGATCAATAATTATCATCATGGACCTACCAAGTGATGATTTGTGAATTGTGATCATGTATGTATATGATATCTTTCGTGCATGCTGATAAATACTACATGCATAGTATATATGCGCAGAAGCATGATATTATTAACATTATTATTATGGGTATGTCGTATCCACCACAAAGAGAACTTTCGAAGGATTTTTTCAAATTCTATTAATAATCCATTGATAATAAAAAATGATAACAAATCTGTTTATAACTAAAAAGAATCATAATTTTAATGGTAGATCTCCTAATTAAAATTAGAATTTGACTTAAACTATGCCACATGATCAGCTTGACTCATGAACGAGAGTTGACTCAAACTTTTGAATCAATATTTAAGTAGTGATAACTATAAATTAAGTAATTAGTAATTTTTTATAAAGTAACCTTCCCATTTAGAGATAAGATTAATTAACATCTAATTAAATTTGAATAGATCTTTATTTGAGTGAATACGAATTAGTTATGAATACATGAATCTAAGTGACTTTATTTTTTAAAATAACATCTAAAATTGAAATATCTTGAATCAATACTTTGACATATATATTTGACTGACATTCATTTTCTTTCAGACTTCCAATTCCCCTAAGCCTAACATGTTAGCAAATAGAAGTATGAATCATATATATGTTTGTTTTTCTTTTCTTAAGATTTGATAATAAGCCATTTAAGTTAGAACATATTTGTTTTTAGAAAGTACAAACCATAAAATCTACTAATTTGATATACAATGACTTAATTAAGTATTCTAAGCATAATATATTTTACATACTAGAGAAACACTTACAAATTACAAATCATCTTGACAAAATTAAAATTAAATTATGATCAGATAATTTAATGACATAAGAGGATGAGAAAGATAAGGATCAAACTTTAACTAGGATACCAAATATTAAATATCTTGAATGATTGAGTATATGTGAAATCCAAACTTTATATAAAAAATAAACAACACCTAATTGGAATGTTCCGCATATGTTGGCAAAAATTTAGGATTAGTTTATCAATTTTGTAAAGGCAATCAATGACATTTGTGTAAAGCACGAAGGGCAAAACTGCCACAGCCAGGTAATCAATGGCATTTGTATAAAGAATAAAGGTCTGTTTGTCTCAAGAATTTGGGGCTAATGGGACTAGGTGGGAGAAAGACTCCGTCACCAAACATGGGTCAAAGTTCAATTTAAGAAAAGTATATCTGGGTGGAGTGGGCAGTTTGATTTTCATGTTCCTTCTGTATGGGTTTTCATTTTAGTTTATTTATTTTTAATTACTCAGACAGAATCTCAACGAGTTAATTTTTCACCATTTTAATTTACTATCTGAATATTAATTGATTTACGCTTTTGTTTTTTATGTAGTCCTTTAAACCATTAAAGATTTGCACGAGCATGGTGTCTCTAAAGTTTCGAAACGTGGAAATTAATTTTAACGTTGGCGAAGATATAGTAAAGATGGGAGAAAACATTAAGAACTTTAAGCGCTGTCTACATTCTCATCTCCTTACTTTATTAAATTCTCTTTGTTTGGACAACATATAGCACAACAACAACTCTAAATTATGATTTGATTGGATAAGTTAATTTTAAATTTTAATTATATTAATTAATATAAATAATGTAATAATCATTTAATAATAAAAAAAAAGTTGATAATTTATAAAAATAAAACACTACTTTTATATACACCTATGAAATAAATAAGAGGTTGACTAAAATATCCTTTGGTAATGAAGTAAACAACCTCAAGGAGCTAGAAAAGAGATTAATTTTTAGAGAAATTAATCTCAAGAGAGATCAACTTACATAAAGGTAAACATGTTTATAAAAATACTATTATGGATCAACATATTTATATCCCAAATAATGTGACTTGATGTGTAAATGTCATGTGATGTTGAATTAATGTGGGCAGTAATTGAATAATGCATGTGACAATATAATAAACTTAATTTGGAAGTATATAATTGGATCCCTTCTTAAATTTTGGTACATTACTTGAGATATCAAAATTGAAAAGCATAATTCCTGTCAATAATACACATTTCTTAACTACAAATTTACAATCATAAAAGATGGAACCAATTTCTTTCGAAGTGCTCATTTGTAAATTTTTATATGCTTTCTCAAAAACCAATATTTAACGTCAAATTAAGCACATTGATGAAAATAATTTACAGCAAATTTTACAGAACTTTAAGCGATAATTTGTGATACTGTTTTACAGTGAGCAGTTTGTATTCTTTAAACAGTAATAATTGTTGCCTGGTGGGACTCGCAATGCCAAGTTGTTTGTTGTCTCGACATATGACAAGATTCCAGTCCTGTGAAGACAACAAAATCTTGAATAATTCGAACTCGGTGATCTTGATGTCTGCTAGCTGCCTATAAAAAAGAAACAGATATTCTTCACACGCATCTTGCATTTCTCTAAGTTAATGATCACACACACTATGGCCTTATCCTTTTGTTTCTCAACATTTATGCTCTCATCTTTATTCCATATATATTACTTTTTCTCACTCTATTTTTATGCTTCCCATAATGATAAGCTTTCTGCCTTATTGGAATTCAAGCAAAGCCTTATCATTAGGAGATATGCTTCTGGGTACCCTTCTGCTTATGCCAAGGTTGCATCCTGGAGGCTGGATACTGATTGCTGCTCATGGGATGGCGTCAAGTGCAATAAGAACACTGGTCATGCGACTAGGCTTGACTTTAGTAGCAGCTGCCTCTATGGCTCCATCAATTCTAGTAGCAGTATTTTCCACCTTGTCCATCGCAAATGGCTTAGCCTTGCGGACAACAACTTCAATGGATCTCAAATTCCTTCTGGATTCATTAATATTTCTGGATTGTTACATCTGAACCTCTCTGCTTCTTTCTTTTCTGGTCAAATACCGGGAGGGATCCTGGGACTCTCCAAGTTGATGTTCCTTGATTTATCTGGAAACAAAAAGTTAAAGCTCCACAGGCCAAATCTGAAACATCTATCTGAGAGGTCAATAAACTTGAAAGAGCTTCATCTTGGTGAGGTGAAGATTTCGTCTTCCGTGCCCCATATCTTGGCAAACTTATCATCTTTGACTAATTTAGCGCTCGAACACTGTGAGTTACAAGGCGAAGTCCCTACAAAGATTTTCCAGTTACCTAACCTTTACGCGCTATCTTAAGGGGCAACTCGAATCTCACTGGATATCTGCCAGAATTTGTAAGCAGCCCTCTTGCAGCACTGGCCGTTGATGAAACAAGATTTTATGGTAATATTCCAGATACAATAAAAAAGCTTAAATGGTTATATCCTACGTGGACATATATATATATATATATGACTAACTGCTACATGGTTATCACTTTTCAGACTAACTGCTACTTGTTTATCAGTTTTCAGGAACAATACCATCTTCAATTGGGATTGGGAACCATACCAAGTTGGTCTTTCTAGATCTTTTTCACGCTAATTTTACAGGTGAGTTTCCTACTTCTGCCGGAAATCTTGGTTCTTTGGAACAACTGGAAATCATCGAGTGCAATGTTTTCGCCAAATTGCATCTTCCCTCAGTATACGTAACTTTACCAAACTCATCATCTTGACTTTTCTCCGAACCGTTTCCTAGTCCGAGTTTTCTTGGGTCACCAACACATCCAAGCTCACCATTTTAGATCTTTTTACAATTAGGTTTACAATTAGTGTAACTAAGTTTGCTTTTATCACGCAGCTAAAGCCTCAAGTGTTTATACCTTTTACCAACCCGCCAACCCTTTTTTTTTTTCAATTTTCACTTTTTTTTTTTAAGTGGTATACAACCTATTCCAAAAGTATAATTTTTTTATTTAAATTAAATTTAATGATGAAAAATATCTTAATTATATATTACTCTTTCATTCCATAGATACCCTTACATTTTAATAAATACCAAAAATTTATGAAATTAAAAAATATTACATTATGTAGATATCAAGTATTTATTACATTTAAATGATTTCGCTATCAGACGAAAATCGGATGGTCATTGTCTTAGGCAACAACCACTAGTAGCGCCAGTTTCACGATTTTTTTTCTTTTTTCTTTTTAAACAATCTACAGGGCTGCCCAAGTTGTTTTAGAAAATAAAGCGATAGTTCCCTGCGTAGGTCGATCCAAGATCTGGTAGCCTTGAAATTGAGTAAATAAAATAAAATAATTTATTGAATATGAAATGAATATGAATTTTACAAGTTTTATTCAAAAAAATGAATTTCTAATTTAAATTATATAGTTAATTTTATATATAATTTTAATAAATATTATAAACATTTAAAATTTTGGTTATTAAGTTTTTTTATTTTAATATAATAAAGTATAACCTTAAAAAGACATAAATAGAATGAAATTCTATTGCAAACAAAATTCTTTATTTTAATAAATTGCATAAATTTAAAATAAATTATTAGTTTATTATTTTTTTATCATTTTGGTTTTTTTTTCAAATGTTTTATTTCCAATGGTTTATAATAGACAATCTTAAATATACTTATTTTTTGGTTATAATACTAAATATGTCAAATTTTTAAGTTAAAATACAGACTTAATATTTTTTCTAAGATATGTGAAAAACAAAGAAAAAAATGAATTATTTTCAAATTAAATGTTATGTATTAAATGTTATTAAAGTCTTAAGTAAATAAAAAATAACCATTGTGTCATGAATCTAAAGTAGAATATTAGAGATATTTATATATATATATGAGATGAACAACATATTATCCGGTTCAATCTCATACTAGCTTCTGAATTTGAGCCAATTAACCTATATATCTGAGAATTTGGTAATTACTTAGTACCTAACCTAATTGAAGTTTTTGTATGTTTCACAAATCAATTGAAGAGTACTGAATTCCTGGCTTTATCTTGAAACTAAAGAATTTTCAAAAACATGCAAGTTCTTCATTCAAATATAATTTGAGCGGATCAATGGAGATAGAGATGTTTCATCTAATCGTCTTAAAAGGTAATATCAATAATTGCTGCTTTGTACATTTCGGGAACAATTCCATCTGCATTTGGCAGCCTTACTGAGCTGCAGCATCTAGACCTTTCTTATAACTCTATTACAGGTGAGTTATAACTCTTTTACAGGTGAGCATTAGTTATATGTTTTTACAATCAACTTAGGCTGTTCGTTTGTAGCACTTATCACTTAATCTTATGTGACCCTTTTTCTTTTAAGAATTTTCAATTTTTTTTTTATTTGGCACACTATCTGATTAATTTTTTACTTAACCCTGAATGAACAAGGTCTAAATAATGTTTTAATTTTTTATTTCATAATTAAATGCCTATTATATTTAACGGTTAATAACAAATACACCCCTGAGATTTGAACTCAGGTAAATGGAAAAAATGCTTTAAATAAGATAACACATAAATCTTAAACATCTAAGTCGTTATGAAGACTTAACAGAATTGTTCTCTTTAATGCTGTAAAGACATTTTTAGCCTCAGAAGTGTAAGAATGCTTCAATCGTTAATTATACACAATTACTAGTTTCTGAGCTCCAATTAAAATTTTAGCAAACAAGTTCGGATCAATTTGAATCATCGTATGACGTCTCCCAATATTTTTATTGCCGCAAACTCAACAAAGTGAAAACCTTCATGAAAAAAAATATATTAATTAAACAAACCAACTTACGTATTAAAACCAAAAGATTCACTTATATATTAGAAGGAAGAAAAAGAGATTTTTAAGAAAGAAATTCTTCTCATTGCCAGCACCAAGACCATTGTGGCATACTGGCATTGGCTTCGCTCATTTTTTTAAAGTAAATCAAAGTGGTCGACTAATTACATGGTTACATTAGAAATAATATTATGTGAAATAAGAATAAAAATTTATAATATTAGAATATGGTAATTAATTAAAAGCCTAACCTAATTGGAGTTTTTTGTATGTTTCACAAATCATTTGCAAGACTCAATTCCTAGCTTTATCTTGAAACTCTAGAATTTTCAAAAACACATTCTTCATTCAAATAATTTAAGCGGAATAATGGAGGTAGTCATATATGTTTCTTCTTGACTTAAAAGTTATATTTTTATAAGTGCTGACAAGAACCACTATTAATACAACTTCGGAGCAATTTGAATATCACTAACGACTGCTTTGTGCTTTTCAGGAACAATGCCATCTTCATTTGGCAGCCTTACCAAGCTTGTCTATCTAGAACTTTCTTCTAACGCTTTCAGAGGTAAGCTGCCTATTTCCATCGAAAATCTTGGCTTTTTAGAACAACTGCACATCTACAATTGCAATTTCTTTGGCCTTCCATCTTCACTTGGTAATCTTACCCAACTCAATATCCTTGAACTTCCTAGGAACAATTTTCAAGATCGAAATTCATCTTCATTGTCTTGGATCAATAAGCTATCCAAACTCACCTTTTTAGATCTTTCCGAGCTCAACTTAGTTGGTGAAATTCCCTTTGGTCTCATGAATCTAACGCAGCTTAGTAGATTATATATGATGGAGAACCAATTATCTGGTCCAATCCCGTATTGGCTCATGAATATGAATCAATTAACTGAGCTAACTTTGAGGTCTAATCATCTGACAGGTTCAATTCCATTTGAAATTAAAAACCTAACCGAATGACTGATTCTAGATCTGTCGTTAAATCGATTGCAAGGCTCAATTCCTAGCTCTATCTTTGAACTCGAGAATGTTCAAAAACTTGCTCTTGAGTTGAATAATTTGAACGGCACAGTTGAGTTGGATAGCTTTCTTCTTAATCTCAAAAGCCTGACATGGTTAGTTCTGTCATCAAACGATTTGTCATTGCTCAGCAAAACCAATGTTAACATAACTCAGCAGCAATTTGAGTCTATAGGATTTGGATCATGCAACCTTAGTGGATTTCCAAATTTTCTGTGGAACCAACATCAATTACTGGGGTTACACCTTTCCTCAAACAATATACAAGGTCAAATACCTGGATGGTTGTTAAACGTAAGTGTAGACAATTTGTCATCCTTGAACCTTTCCAATAACCTTTTGACAGGATTTGAGCAACATCATGTTGTGCTTCCATGGATTAACCTAGTCAGTTTATGTAACGACCCTTCCCCCGCCCGATCTCTCCCGGGCGCACAAGGACCCCCCTGCCCTGCCTCCGGGGTCACAGGTACATGGCCGGACACTCTAAGGTATTGTCCGCTCTGGGGCCCACCGGTCCCGCACGGTTTTGTCCACACTCCGTGTATCTACACACGGGTGTGACGCCTCCCCCACTCGAACCCAAGACCCCAAAGGTCATTCAAGTTCAAAGTACACTTTGAACTTGAATGACCTTTGGGGTCTTGGGTTCGAGTGGGGGAGGCGTCACACCCGTGTGTAGATACACGGAGTGTGGACAAAACCGTGCGGGACCGGTGGGCCCCAGAGCGGACAATACCTTAGAGTGTCCGGCCATGTACCTGTGACCCCGGAGGCAGGGCAGGGGGGTCCTTGTGCGCCCGGGAGAGATCGGGCGGGGGAAGGGTCGTTACAGTTTAGATCTTAGGTTCAATAAGTTGCGAGGACCAATTCCAATTCCATTGTCAGAATCCGCACTTTTCTATCTGGTTTCAAACAATCAACTCATGGGAAAAATTCCATGTCCGATATGCAGCTTGAGTAGTCTTTATGCTTTTGATTTGCCTCACAAGAACTTAAGCGGAATGCTTCCACAATGTTTGGGCAATTTCAGTTATGGCCTATCAATACTACAACTAAGTAGCAATAAATTTCACAGAATTATTCCTCAAATCTGCATGAAGGGAACAAAGCTAAAGATGATGGATTTAGGTAGCAATCTATTAGGAGGAATTCCAAGGTCATTAGCCAACTGTACAAGTTTAGAATTTCTTAGTCTTGGAGAAAACCGTATCACTGATTTTTTTTCCCTCTTGGTTGGGAAGTCTTCAAGAGTTGAAGGTTCCTATCTTGCGATCTAACAGATTCCATAATGTGATAAAGGAACCTCAAAGTGATTTTGAATTTCCCAAATTGCACATAATTGACCTTTCTCAAAATAGATTAACAGGTGAGCTTCCATCAAAATACTTCGAGTCTTGGAAGGCCATGAAATTTGTCAATAAAAGCCAACTAGCGTATATGCAGTTTCAATTATCACCACTTGAAGATTAACACTGCTGCCTTTTTTAACTTTGATCGGTGTGCTTCTCCAATGACTGTGATGAACAAAGTCACAGAAATAAAGTATGAGAAGATCCCAAATATCCTAACAGGCATTATTTTGTCTAGTAAAAGATTTGAAGGTGAGATTCCAGAATCCATTGGCAAATTAATTAAAAGGGCTTCATTTTCTTAACCTCTCCAATAATAATCTCCAAGGTTACATTCCATCATCTTTAGGTAACCTAGCAAGCGTAGAATCATTGGATGTCTCTAATTGCAAATTATTGGGAGAAATTCCTCAACAAGTAGGATCGGATAAAAGCATGAAACAATACAAGAAATGTTGAAAAGTAATAATTAGAATAGTATATAAACGAAGCGTATGACTTAAATAACAAGTTGGAAATGTGAAAAATAAGAGATGAGTAAAACTTACTTTATTGAAAACTTTCTTTGAAAATATTACAAGAGAACTTCGAAGGCAAACACTCACTCATTCTAGTCGATGCCTCCTCTTTGGTTGCAACACTTTTTATATAGGCTTAGTGATAGACTTCAAAACTTTTGAAATCCACTAACATCATTACATTCTTACAAATATCTTTGACTATCGTACACATGACTCCAACACATATGAAACATATTGATTACAACTTTTAACAAATTGACTCAATTATATATATCTTTTACTGTTTTTGATAAGCTTAAAGGACTTCAATGAAACGTGGATGGCTAGAATTGTCCTCACATGACATGATAACCTTGCTTTATGCTTTTTCCACTGCTTTTCTAGAAACATGAATTGGATATTTTTGACTTTATTGATTACAGATCATAAGGATCTTGGGAAAATGGTCCACCAAATGGATCTTCTTCTAGATTATCTAGAGTATTATCAGATGAACTATCTGAAATCTGTTAAAAGTACCATTAATTGCTTGAGCTGTTCACTTTTTGACTCCTTCTTTTAAAAGCCTTTTGAGGATGTTAACTTGTCATGGGCTTGGCCTTCTATCATTGATGGAGTAGTGGGCTTGGCCTAAGATCGAATAGGCTTTTTACCGATCTTGAGTCATTGCTGAATATTTTGAGCTGAAGATCTTAAAATATCATACTTATCTGACCATTTAATTCTAAATTCTCTTACTAATGATAAAAAATAATGAGAATAATGTGACTCAATGGTGTATGACCAAGATAAAATCTAGAGAATTTGAAAATCTATATGGAAATTGATTTGTTGGATGAAAACTTTATCTGGGACATCAGCATATTTTTTATAATAAGGAAAGGATAATTGATTAATCTGTTCTGGATAAATTGCTGGATTATCTCCTAAATAATACCATCATTCCAGGAACCAAAATGGATAATACTTTTGACACTAGTATCAGAATGGATAAACCAAGAATGATCAAATGTTCTAAGATAAAACATATTAAACCAGGCTTTTTGATAATCTACATAATTATAACTATTTAGTTCGTAAGAAATTGAAAAAGAAACATTGGTCCAGATGGACTGAGTACCAAATTCTCTAGGGGTTTTGACTTTCTTTATTTTATAGGTTGAATAAGAAATTTGATCTGGATTTTTTGGATCCCTATGATGGAATATTTCTATGCTATCGGTATCAACTAGAATCAATTCATAAAATTGACGATTTTTCAATGGATTATCTGTAATATATTGACAATCTAGAAGGAATAATCTTTGAGTAAGGGTTTCTAATTCAACTAAAGAGACTGACTTAGTGTACTGAGTGATGTAGGACCAATTAGATTATATTTAGGAATAAAATCAGGGATTTCAATTTAATTTCAAGGATTTTAATAAATTAGGAATTTTGACTATTATTAGGGATTTTGACTTCCTAAATTAGTAGTAATCCTAATTTGAGTTATTTTTCTAATAAATAGTTTACCATTTTATCTAGGATTTAATTTTGGTATTTTCTAGTTAAATTAGGATTATGATTCTATTTCCTAATAGGATTTTATTTCCTAGTAGTACTATATTTTAAGGTCCTATAAATAGGAGCCTTTAGTTATATTATTTTTCAGACTTTGGTTATTATCGATTTTTGATCCTTTAGTTAAAAGATTGTCTTCTCCCTCAATTTCACTTTGCTTCTCTCTCAATTTCCTCTATTTTTCTCCCATTTCCTCTATCTACATCTCTCTCCCTTTCTTTTAATTTGAGGAACCCCGTTCCTCATCAATTGGTGACAGCCCATCATCAATTCCGCAGTCACTGTTCATCAACGAAACTGTTCACACCAGAATCATTGTTCACAGAAGTGCACTATTCACATCGGAGTTATTGTTTACAAACAACACATAATTTGGTTTGACCTTTTGCCCTTTTACTTTTGTTCTAATTGTTGATTTTGTGGGTATTTGAGTAGTTTGCATCAATTTAGCCTAATTTTATCTTATCATGATGACTGGAAACAAGAAAAACCAAAATCAAGACCCTGATACCTCTGAACTTCAGTCCAAAAACTTGATAGTCTTCAACCTGAGACAGTTCAACAATTAATTGACATGATACAAGCAACAAACACTAGGATAGACACCGTGGAAACTAGGATAAACACTCAAATGACAGAATTACTAGAATCCATGAAAGCCTTACAAGCTTCCTGTCTTACAAAAGAAGATCTTAAAGTGGATTCATCTACTAAGTATAGGGATCAAAAGAATAAAGGGATTTTGGGTAGAACTCCAAAGAAAGAAGAAACTCTTAGAGGTGAAAATAGTATCCCTAAGTTAGAATTTGATCTTGAGAAGGCTAAAAGTAGTGAGAAGGGTAGTTGTAAACATGCTAAGCATGGTGATAAGAATTTAAAAGATGAATATGAGAGTATCACTAAGCATGTTAAATGAGATATCCCTGAATTTCATGTTAGGATGGATCCTAATGCATTCTTAGATTAGATAGCTACTATAGAGGAATATTTTGGGTGGTTTAACATATCAGACGAGTTATGAATTTGTCTTCCTAAACTTAAGTTAGTCGGGCTTGCAAAACAACATTGGCATATTGTAGAGCGAGAGGTAGAGCGTGAAGGGAAAATTCTTAGTTGGGATGACATGAAGTCTAGGTTACGTAGAAAGTATGTACCTCCTACTTACAAAACCTAACTGCTTTCACAAATGTTTAATCTTAAACAAGGGCTTTTGAGTGTCACTGTATACTTACATAAGTTCAATGATATTATGGTTAGGAGTGGGATTTTTGAAGACGATGACATCACTTGGTCTAGGTTTATCCATGGGCTCCGCTTTGATATTCAACGACTAGTTAATTTGCATGCCCCAACAACTTTAGATGAAGCCCACTACAAAGCCATTGAAGTAAAGCATTTTCTTCAATATCCTAACACTAGGCAAACCCCCACACAAACACTTCCATCAAGATCCTTTGAGGACTCAAACACTTTTTGCAACCTAAGACTTCCTAAGCAAACACAAATAGGGAAAGGTCATTTGCCAATTCTAGTTCTTATCCTAGTAATTCCCAAATTGTGTGTCACCATTGTCACACTAAAGGTCATATTGCTTCTCGTTGTCCCCATTGCACTTTAGTGATAAAGGAAATACATAAAGCACCTATGGGAGAGGTTCTTGAACCTTTAGAAGCTACTGATGAAGATTTGGGATTAGATGATGATGTACCTCAAGTTAATATTGTGAGAAATATTTTAGCTATGCTTAAAGAAGAAGATTGGATACGTAATAATATTTTTTATACTTTCATTCCTTGTAAGGGAAAGGTTTGTAAGTTAGTGATTGATAGTAGAAGTGCTATGAATGTGGTTTCTAAATCCATAATTTCTAGGCTACAACTTACAACCGAACCTCACCCACATCCTTAAGGTAGCTTGGATTGATAAAACTTCTTTGGATGTCACTAAAAGGTGCTTAGTTCCTTTAATATTTGGATCTTATCATACCAATATATATTGTGATGTTGTTCCTGTGGATGTAGCTCATATTCTTCTTGGACAACCTTGACTTTATGACATGAATGTTACTAGCCGTGGGAGAGATAACACCTATACATTTTCTCATAATGGTACAACTATCACTTTAAAGCCTGCTAAGCCCACTTCTTAAAATGTCAAGCAACCATTGCTCTTCAACTTTACTTCTTCAACCTATGCCTATCCCTAGGCTTAAATTGCATGCTTCTTTACTTCATGTGCCTGTGGAATTAACTTTTAGTTCAATGGTTAAAGAGGAAGATTCGTGTGCTTACCGAGCCCATTTCAAGCCTCCAATGCTTTCTTGTCTCATGTTTACAGGGCCTATGGTTTTATCTAAGTTCTTGAAGGCTTTATGCCATGTTCGTGATATACTTGGACGTTTCCTTGTTCATCTGGCACATCCACATAATAGCTTTGTTGGAGTTTTTTTCTAGTTAACTCGCCAGGAGTTGAGTTCTTTCAAGCGAAGGAGAATTGATATAGGACTAATTAGATTATAATTAGGAATAAAATTAGGGATTTCAATTTGATTTTAGGGATTTTAATAAATTAGGGATTTTGACTATTATTAGGGATTTTGACTTCCTAAATTAGGAGTAATCCTAATTTGAGTTATTTTTCAAATAAATAGCTCACTATTTTATCTAGGATTTAATTTTGGTATTTTCTAGTTAAACTAGGACTAGGATTCTATTTCCTAATCGGACTTTATTTCCTAGTACAACTACATTTTAATGTCCTATAAATAGGAGCCTTTAGTTATGTTATTTTTCAAACTTTGGTTATTATTGATTTTTGATCTTTTAGTAAAAAGATTATCTTCTCCCTCAATTTCACTCTTCTTCGCTCTCAATTTCTTCTATTATTTCTCCCTTTCCTCTATCCACATCTCCCTCCCTTTCTTTTAATTTGAGGAACCCCGTTCCTCATCACTAAGTAGCTTGGAGATGTTGACGTTAACTTTTTGTAATATAATTAGACGTTTGAATAGATGAACCTACCCCGGGTAGATGACCCAATCACTAATTGAGTACCTGGTTTGGTAGATGGCCATGCTACAGCTTGAGAAAATGATCGAAGAGGATATTAAGCTAAAACTGAATAAGTGTTTACAATGGGGACTTCGCTCACTCCTGTAACTTGAATAGATTGATTAGTTTTTGTTATGATGTAATCACTAGCATTCATAATCTTTTTGTCTGACATTTTGAATATTCTCATCAAGTATTTCACTCTTTGATTTTGTCCTGTAAAAATTCTCTTGTTAAAAAATCTGGAGTAGAATTATTTTCTCCTTTAATAAATTCAATTTCAAAGTCAAATACAGATAATATTGCCTGTCATCTTGCAAAATTTTGTTTAGAAACTAAATTTTTAACATCTTTTTGCAAAATCTTTTTCGTAGATTTGTAATCAATATGAAGTAAAAATCTTTTGTTGAATAAATCATCTTAAAATTTAGTAAGATTAAAAAAAATCTTAGAATAAGAAAGTAGTATTAAAACTCCAGAAACATTTAGATTTCTTTTAATCTTACAAAATTTCAACATGATTTATTCAACAAAAGATTTTTACTTCATATTGATTGCAAATCTGCGAAAGAGATTTTGCAAAAAGACGTTAAAAATTTAGTTTATACACAAATTTTTGCTAGATGGTAGGCAATATTATATGTATTTGACTTTGAAATTGAATTTATTAAAGGAGAAAATAATTCTATTCCAGATTGTTTAAAAACAGAATTTTTACAATACAAATTCAAAGAGTGAAACACTTGGTGAGATTATTCAAAATGTCAGACAAAAAGATCATGAAGGCTAGTGATTACATCATGACAAAAACTAATTAATCTATTCAGGTTGCAGGAGTGGGCCAAGTCCCCTTGCAAACACTTATTCGGTTTTAGCTTAATATCCTCCTTTATCATTTTTCTAAGCTGTAGCTGGTCATCCACCCAATCAGGTACTTAATTAGAAACTGGTTCATCTACCCAGGTAGGTTTGTTTATTCAAAAGTCCAATTATATTACAAAAAGTCAACGGTAACATCTCCAAGTTACTCAGTACACCAAGTTAGTCTTTAGTTGAATTAAAAACTCTTACTCAAAGATTATTCCTTCCAGATTGTCAATATATTATGGATAATCCATTGAAAAATCATCAATTTTAAGAATTGATTCTAGTTGATACCGATAGCGTAGAAATAGTCCATCATAAGAATCCAAAAAATCTAGATCAAATTTATTATTCAACCTGTAAAATAAAGAAAGTCAAAACCCGTAGAGAATTTGGTACTCAAGACATCTGGACTAATGTTTCTTTTTCAATTCTTTACGAACCAAATGGTTATAATTATGTAGATTATCAAAATGTTTAGTTTAATATGTTTTATCTTAGAACATTTGATCATTCTTTGTTCATCCATTTTGATACTAGATGTCAAAAGTTTTATCCATCTTGGTTCCTAGGATGGTGGTACTATTTAGGAGCTAATCCAGCAATTTATCCACAATAGATTAATCAATTATCCTTTCTTTATTAAAAAACCATGCTGATGTCCCAGACCAACCTTTCATCCAACAAATCAATTTCCATATAGATTTTCAAATTTTCTGGATTTTATCTTGGCCATACACCATTGAGTCCTATTGTTCTCATTGTTTTTTATCATTAGTCAGAGAATTTAGAATTAAATGATGGGATAAGTATGATATTTTAAGATGTTCAGTTCAAAATATTCAGCAATGGCTCAAGACCGGTAAAAGGCCTATTCAATATCGGGCCAAGCCTAAGGAGAAATCTATTAGGCACACTACTCCATCAAAGATAGAAGGCCAAGCCCATGACAAGTCAATATCCTTAAAAGGCTACAAAAAGAAGAAATCAAAAAGTGAGCAGCTCAAGCAATTAATGGCACTTATTCAACAGATTTCGAATAGCTCATCCGATAGTACTCCAAATAATCCAGAAGAAAATCCATTTGGTGGACCATTTTCTCAAGATCCTTATGATCTGTAATCGATAAAGTAAAAAGTATCCAACTCATGTTTCTAGAAAGGCGGTGGAAAAAGCATAAAGCAAGGTTATCATGTCATGTGAAGACAATAGCCATCCATGTTTCATTGAAGTCGTTCAATCTTATCAAAAATAGTAAAAGATATATATAGTTGAGTCAATTTGTCAAAAGTTGTAATCAATATGTTTCATGTGTTGGAGTCATGTGTATGATAGTCAAAGATATTTGTAAGAATGTAATGACGTTAGTGGATTTCAAAAGTTTTAAAGACTGTCATTAAGCCTATATAAGAAGTCTTGTAACCAAAAAGGAGGCATCAACTAGCACTGGCTAGAAAGAGTGAGTGTTTGCCGTCAAAGTTCCCTTGTAATCTTTTCAAAGAAAGTTTTCAATAAAGTAAGTTTTACTCATCTCCTATTTTTCTAAAGTATGTTTTACTCATCTCTTATTTTCCACATTTCCAACTTGCTATTTAAGTCACGCTTTGTTTATATGCTATTATAATTATTACTTTTCAACATTTCTTGTATTTTTTAAATCAGTAGCAATTTGAGTCTATAGGATTTGGATCCTACAACCTTAGTGGATTTCTAAATTTTCTGTGGAACCAAACATCAATTACTGGGGTTAGACCTTTCCTCAAACAATATACAAGGTCAAATACCTGGATGGTTGCTAAACGTAGGTGTAGACAATTTGTCATCCTTGAACCTTTCCAATAACCTTTTGACGGGATTTGAGCAACATCATGTTGTGCGTCCATAGATTAACCTAGTCAGTTTAGATCCTAGGTTCAATAAGTTATGAGGACCAATTCCAATTCCATTATCAGTGTCTGCCCTTTTCTATTTGGTTTCAAACAATCAACTCATGGCAAAAATTCCACGTCAGATATGCAACTTGAGTAGTCTTTATGCTCTTGATTTTTCTCACAACTTAAGCGGAATCCTTCCACAATGTTTGGGCAATTTTAAGTTATGGCCTATCAATACTACAACTAAGTAGCAATAAATTTCGCAGAATTATTCCTCAAACCTTCATGAAGGGAACAAAGCTAAAGATGATCGATTTAAGCAACAATCCATTGGAAGGCAGAATTCAATGTCATTAGCCAACTGTACAAGCTTAGAATTTCTTAATCTTGGAGAAAACCGTATCACTGATTTTTTTTCCCTCTTGGTTGGGAAGTCTTCAAGAGTTGAAGGTTCTTATCTTGCGATCCAAAAGATTTCATGATGTGATAAATGAACCTTAAAGTGATTTTGAATTTCCCAAATTGCATATAATTGACCTTTCTCAAAATCAATTTACAGGTGAGCTTCCACAAAAATACTTTGAGTCTTGGAAGGCCATGAAATTTGTCAATAAAAGCCAACTAGCTTATATGCAGTTTCAATTATCACCACTTGAATATTACACGACTGCTTTTTTTAACTTTGATCGGTATGCTCTTCAATGACTATGATGAGCAAAGGCATAGAAATAAAGTATAAAAAGATCCCAAATATCCTAACAGGCATTATTTTGTCTATCAATAGATTTGAAGGTGAGATTCCAACATCCACTAGCAAATTAAAAGGGCTTCATTTTCTTAACCTCTCCAATAATAATCTCCAAGGTTACATTCCATCATCTTTAGGTAACCTAGCAAGCCTAGAATCATTGGATGTCTCTAATAATAGATTATTGGGAGAAATTCCTTAACAAATGGCAGCACTCACATTCCTTGAATTCTTCAATATTTCAAATAATCGTCTCACAGGACACATACCACAAGGGAACCAATTTGATACATTTAAGAATGATTCATTTATTAGGAATCCAGGGTTGTGTGGAGAGCCATTATCAAAAAAGTGTGAAAATATTGCTTCCTTAGAGAAAGAAGATCCAAGCTCAAAGGCTCAATATGAAGCTGATCGGAAAATAGCAGTTCTGGTAGGGTATGCAAGTGGGTTGGTCATCAAAGTGGTTCTGAAGCAAAGATTCACCACAAGGAGACAAATAAGAGACATTTGGGAAAGTTTCCAAGAGAAACTAAAGAGTATAACACAGGGGAAGAGAGGGCATGGAAATTGAATGTAATTTGGTTTGTTTCTTTGAAGTATGAGTTAATAGATGCAGCCATAACCATCTTGTACATCATCTTCCATTATTTATTTAAAGAATTAAATGTTTTTAGAGATTAAAAATTGTGATTGCAGCTGGAGTATCTGATGTGGAAGTTTAAAGAAAAGATAAATATGAACAAAAATTCAAACTTTTATTTGATAATAATGAAAATGAATTACAAGACTAGTTAAAACACACCCTTTTATAGGCTATAAGAATTTAACTAGATTAAAAAAAAATCCTACTAATATTAAAATATCCTAAAATGCTAGAATCTTAATTAAACAAGAAAATAATATTTCACCAAAAGTAATAAAAATCCTAATTAGACTCAAACCAAAATAAGAAAATACTAAACAAACCTAATTTGACTCAAACAACTCAAATAAGAAAAGTCTAATTCAAAGAGGAAAGAAAATAAGCTAAGAAGCGGAATTATAAAACAAACATGATTCTAGAAATTCAAAGTAGCAATGTGACATTGATGAAGTAGTGACGCGATTCTATAGATGAAGGTATCAGACATCCACAACCAGAGAGTTGGGCATCACAACTTTGATGGGCTAGCGACGTGACTTTAGTTTGAAGCTTCAACTAATAATTTTCCTAATCATAAAATTTGATTCTTGTTGAAGTAGAATTGCCATGACAAATATTTGGACCATGTCTCCAATCTTTTACTTTTGAACCCCAAACCCTCTTTTATTGAATATTTAATTTTGATGAGGGCTTAAAATAAAATTTGGAAGACAAATGAACCAAGTTGACATTTTGCAGAAGCTTCTCTATCACAAACAAAACCTCATAGGGTTTAGATGATATTTGCCAAAAATCCGAACCAAACTGAAATATTTCTTTTGAAGGATCAAACTGATATTTTGCATATGAGGGACCTAACTGATATTTGTCACCGTAAGGACCGGTCTGTTTTTTGTTGTAAGGGCTTGTCTGATATTTTTCATCACAGGAGGTTGATTGTAATCTACCATGCACATCGAGAACAAACACTTTTTCAACCATAAAACTCAGCTATTCCTATTAGGGTTGTAGATTCAACCAATCTGAGTTGAAAAGAGTGGGAGGTGTCTATTTACTTGCCAATATTCGATACTCATCACCATGAATGATGATCTTTCCTCTTGTGGTGGTGGCTACAGCGGTTTTCAGCGATTTTGATCTGCGTCAACCACAGATTCTGCTTCTATGATGACCTACGAATCTTTTTGGGAGGGTGATGACAATTCACTTGCCAATGGTTGTGGTTGTTGTTCGTATAATCATAATGTTAATGGACTTTTTCCAGGTAGTCCTGTTGCAATTGGAAGTCGATGAGGAAGGAAAGTTTGTCGTGTATGCTCTGATCTATTAATTTGTGGTGGCGGTGAGATTTCACTCTCTAATCGATGATCTGAGTTGTTGACGATTAACAAAGATTCCCCATCTTTTCCATGAATTCCCTAAACTATTTTTGAATTTTCTTTACTCACCTCAACATCCTTATGTTGCTTCTCTTCAATCTTATTTTGTTTACCAGTGGCTCTATCATCTAATTCGATATCCATTGAATCGATGCATGGAATTCCGTAATTGTATTAAGAAAGTTTGTCCATTGGCATGAGCACGGGAGCCTCTGTGTCTTCATTTCACTTATACCTTCCTTCAATCTTCCTATTATCGCCAATCCCCCTCTCTTCCAATTGACGACACAGCTTGTTGAAACGATCATTAATTTGGTCTTCAATTCAGGTTTGCATAGATTGGACTAGGGATGATAGTTTTTCATGCATGGTCTGGGAACCCGGATTTTCCCCAGTCAATCTGGGTGGAAAAAGCTCAGATTTTGCGGGAAGAAAATCGAGGTGCGGGAATTTTCAAGAGGAAATTAGTTTGGGTGCGGTGCAGGTGTGGTATTGCCAATAAACCCCGCACCTGCACAACTCAAGCCATTTATCAAAAAAAAATATATATATACCAAGACTTTTACCCATGACTTGAAAGTTGATTTTTAACTATTAACCACCAAACCACATACTTTTTTACTATTAAAATTGGTAGACATGTATATATAAGTTATTTTTTATATAATTTAATTAAAACTAATTAATCAGGTAATGTATTGTGATTTGAACTTAGGTGTTGAAAAATACATTATACAAGCTTTTCCATAACTACCAAGCACATCTTTATGGCATATTAAGCAACCTTATTTTATTTGATTCATTTCAAAAAGTTAAAAAAAAAATAAGAAAAAAAAAAGCGGGGACAAGCTGGGGAAAATTCGGGGTTTTTTTCGGGTGCGGTATGTACAATCTCAAAACTCGCAAATACCTATACCGAAAAAAAAAACCCAAAAAAATCCAGGGATTTTGCACGGACCGAGGGGAGTTTTTTTGTCCGGTGCGGGTGTAGAAATGCCAAACCCGCACCCGCACCCGAATTTTGCCATCCCTAGATTAGACAGCTAGCATAATAACTTTTCTTGCTATAGCCCTAGCTCTCTGATCAACGTCATAAGAACCATCACCTACCAGATCATCACATGCCATGCAAGACAAGTGATTTTGGCTCTAATACCAAATTTGATGAGGAAGCTTAAAGAAAAGGTAATTATGAACACAAGTTCAAAATTTTATTTGATAAATGAGAATGAATTACAAGATTAGGGTAAAACACACCCTTATATGGGCTAACTAATGAGAATGGATTACAAGATTAGGGTAAAACACACCTTTATAAAGGCTAAATAATCATAATTCTTGTAAAATTAGATCAAGAAAAATAAAATCCTAATAATATTAAAATATCCTAAAATATTATAATCCTAATTAAACAAGAAAATAATATTTAACCTAAAATAATAACAATCCTAATTAGACTCAAAACAAAATAAGAAAATTCTAGACAAAGCTAATTTGATTCAAACAACTCAAATAAGAAAAGTCTAATTCAAATAGAAGAAAAATAAGCTAAGAAAAGGAATTGTAAAATAATAATGATTCTAGATATTCATATTAGCAATGCGACACTGATGAAGTGACAACTTGACTCCGTAGATGAAGGTATCAGACCTTCATAAACAGAGAGATGGGCAACACAAATCTAGCTCGAAGCTTCAACCTAATCATAAAAGAACTCAAAAACTAGACAATAAAAGTTGATGCGCCAAAACTGTCCAGCATCAATATCATTAATTATTGCATTTGATCTATATATTTGTGTTAATCAACATAGAATGTGATTGTAAAGCTGAATATGAGTGTTAGTTTGGAGATTATTGGCAAATTAATTGGGATCATGATCGCTAGCCAGAGGATAGTCACTGGCTTCGTAGACTTCATTAGGTTCCACCCAAAACCTTTTTGGAAAAGAAAAATGAATGGATTTGTACAAAATGTATTAGCGCTGTCACAATTTAATTTAATTTAAGTAATAAGACATAAAAATTAATTAAGAACAAAGGCGTAATGGCATCTAATTTCTAGAAATCGGATAGACTGTTGGAAGGTTAGTGCACATCACTTCCCAAAAATAGAAATTTAGCTCCGAAGGCAAACCATTATTAGCAACCATTGACGATGGATGTATTGAAGACTAAGTGGATAACACATCCCTTATTGTCAGTTATATGATCTTGTTAACAAAAAAAATCACAAGGTTAAAATGTTCAATTGATAGATTAAAATTAAAACAAATAAGGTGAGACTATTTGCATCCAAGATACTACTCTAAATACCCATTTGTCCAATTAAAAATTGTGAGGCTATTTGCACCCAAATAATTGCTCTAAACAACCCAATTGCTTCACACATCCAATTTCAAATTTTAAAAAGAAATGAGTTGCTCCATACATTCTAAATAATTCCACTAAAATCCTTGATAAACATATTTGTATTCAATCAATTTTACTCCATGCACCAATTATACAAAATTTTTCTTATTAACCCAACAAATTTTTTTTTTCATTCAACAACACAATCATATAATTTTTTTCATATTTGTTTAGAGAAATCACATATTATCAAGAGGGAACAACTCTCAAGTGCTACTGTTTTTGCCTTCCAACAAAATTTTTTTCAATATGCTGTGCATTCTAATGTGTAAACCACATAGGAAAGGAACATACTATGGCTCCTTACTTTAACTTTGAATAAAATTCAATCTTTCTTTTCATCTTATTTAGAATAGCATGACCATTGACCTCTACTGCTGTATTATTGTTTTTCTTAGGTAAAATCAACATAAAAACATAAGAGAAACAAACTGTTAGATCTGGAAATATAAAGTTATTTGCAATATAACAGTAAACTGTAAAGTAAAATAGCACAGGAGGATTTTACGTGATTCGGCTATAAAACCTACATCCACGAACAACTTTAGAGCTGCAATTCACTAATTTCTTGTTTGTACAATCTTTAAGATCGTTTACAGTGCTAACTCATTCTTATACACTGACCTAATCTTTGTAAAACAAAATCCTATTAAGATCTTAAACTCTAATGACACTGCCCACTCTCTGTCGCTAACAACTTAACAACACATTGTTAAGTAAAACATAACCACAATGTCTAACACAGAATTACATAAACATTCAACTCGCAAGTTCTCTCAAGTGTATACTAACTTAAACAGACTTAATCAACACGAACACAACCTTCTCATAAATGAATAAAACATTCACAAAATAAAAGAAGCATTCGCTATATAGTTGACGATAATGCCATCACTACCTCTCACAAATAAGCTTGATACACAAATCACCAATAACCAAGCTCCAAACAAACTATTATATTCAATAACTAGCAATCCAAATTCAACAGCCCAGAATAGTAGTAAGTGCTTCAATGAATTAGCCACTCACTACCCAAAACCTTAGGCTTTGATACCAATTGTTGCACAATGCGGAAGCGATACCGTCAAAACAACCAAATGCACAACCACAAACTATGCTAGATAATTGAATATAATAACAACTAAAGAGGCAACCAATCAACCAACAATACAAAAATAGAAAGAACACCAAGATTTAACGAGGTTCGATATTGTTACCTACGTCCTCGGGCGCCGCTGAAAAACTTTCACTATCTTCAAAGAGAATTACAAACTTTTGGGTTACAATACAAATACCGCAACTATTTGGCCAAACTGTAATTACCCAAATAGTTGGGTCAAACTATAATTTCTCAAACAATTGGGCAATACTACAAATACTCAAAAGTAAAAAGGGGGGAAAATAAATATTATAAACTTTAAGATCCTTAATGAAAGGTCCTTAAACTATGAGGTCTTATATGAGACCTTACACAATATGGGGGTCAAGGAAAATTTCAAGTGGGACACTTAAATAAAAGACTTGACTTTATTTTATAAGCCCAAGCCTCTCCAACATAATAACTTCCACTCCATGTGGGATCCTTGCACACACATAAAAATGGCTAAAGAGCCAAAACTCCAACACGAACAACTTGTTCATCGTCAATCATGTTCACAATGATCACTACCAATAATATCACCGAACAAAGGGTAAATCCCAAAATATAATGATCCGGTTGAGGGGTAATATCATGGAGTTTGAGTCCAAAGAAGAGTTTTTATTGTGATCAAAGACCGCATAGGCAAATCCTTAAAGTATTTTATATAGCTAAGAATTTGTTTAGCAATAATTAATATTATTAATTTCAAAAGATTTAATTTGAAGTGGAGATTAAGAAAACTATGCTGGTGTTCAGTAAAACTATTGACTAAAACCTGGGTAAGTTATCAATAATTTCCCATCCGTGGGTAATCTTTGAAGGATCAGATGGGATATGTAAGATAATTGCCAGTCACTTTTAAGGATTATTAAGGTCTTAAATTATAATTATTAAAATATGAGTTGAATACTTGGATTTTATAAAGGATGCGTGACAATTATTCAATAAGGGGCAATTATTTAAATAATCTCACTCTCAAACGAGACATATAATGCATCACCAACTGCCTTTGTCCAGACATTATTCATCACATTAATAGTTTGTGAGTGGCCTCATTTAATAAGTTTATGTTTCCACAATAAATCTTCACATTAATTTTATAGGGACGCTTATGGGTCTCCTCGCTTATTTAGTATCAAGAAGACTAGTCCATCGTTAATACGCATTGAAGACAAGTCCTCGTATTTATAGATCATATGTTGACAGTTTGTTTAATTTTTAGTCTTTGTTCAAACAAGTCCTCAAATTGATACATAGTTTCAATTCAAACAACAAGTGCTCTATTAATGAATAGTTTGTGGTGTTTGGCTTAATATATATCATAGCTCCTCCAAAACCAAGTCCTTCATTACTTAGTTTAAAGCTCCTTTAAAACCATGTATTTAACCCAAAGGCTAACTTATTAAATAAGGGGATTAATTCTCTTTATAAACTCAAAATCTCTTTTTAATATGTGGGATAACTATCATCACATTCGTATCATTTGATATAGATTATCTTAAAAGCAAATAGCTTTTTATTGTTCATTTATTTTTTTAATAGGAGAGTTGAAATGCTGGCTATTTAATTTAATTAGGTTTCTTTGAATTTATCATTTTTGTTGGTTTCCACCGTAGCCTTATTGTGTGTTTTTTTTTTAATTAATATTGGTTGTAATGATTTATCTATTTTATATCCGATTATGTACGTATAACATTATTCATAACTTTTTCATCTCAAAAAAAAAAAATTTAAATTTTTGGATAGGGGAAATATTACAAATAATTCTGAACTAAGGCCCAATATTAAATATAACCCTCATATTTTACATATTATCCATAAATTCCCTAACACATTAAAAATACATATGATAACTATTATATCCTTCAACCATACTATTATCAATTATTTAAATATTTTACATTTGACTCAGCGTTTAAATCAAAGAGTTATAAAATTTTCACCGATAACCATATACTAAAAGACAACAAATATAAATATTTTAAATTAAATAAATTCTAAAATTCTGAAAAAATACATAATGAAAGTCAAATTAAAAATTAAGTAGTTAAATATAAACAAGAGATGATGAATTAAAATAACGAAAATAAAATAAACATATTAAAATATAGTATTTTAATACAAAAAAATAAATAAAATTAATTAAACTAAGTAGACTAAAATTGAAAATTAAAAGAAAATTTTCTTCTAATTAAAATCAACAAAATATAAAAGATTATAATAACACTAAAAAAAGGTCGTAAACCCTAAAACAAAATTAATTTAAATTAATTTAAAACACCAATCAACCTTACTCAAATAACTAAATTCACATAAGAGCAGTATCTTTTGAAGGTGTAGTTGGTAGTCAATATATTTATTTTATTTTTTTATTGTTTATGATTTTTTCATTAAAGTTTTATAATACTATTTTATTTTAAAAGAATGAACCCGTTACTACTTAAGCAAATGACTTAAGTTACTTTTTTACCATTTAGGAGTTACATTTAATTGAAATTAATTGACGGTAGAGTTATTCATAATATTATACAAAACGTAAAGATTATGTGTAATATTAGAACTTGGTTTAAGGTTATCTGTAATATTTTACTTTTTTAGAAAATATAAAACGTAAACTAATTTTTTATGATTCTGATTCACAGGCCGTATCTTTTCACTACCAGTTTTGGGCGTGAACAAATAGATCATTTTGAGCTTGGGTCACTCAGGGCCTTTCAAGCTAAGTTAGGTTAAGTGTAGTTCCATTCAGCCCCACTCAATTAACTCTTTTAAGTCCCCTTTCAAGTTAAATGAGAATAAAACATCCCCATATCTTCTTCTTCATAAATGTTATATATTTTTATTTCTCCTCAATCCTTTCATAGATCACTTCTCTCTCTCTCATTTACCTTTTTGGAAGTCACTGTATATTTTTCACTAATTCTACGTTTATTTATAATTTTTTTTCTCATCCCCAGTTGTTCCTTATGTAAAACTAAAAAATTCTAATTCTACAAAACTAGAAAAACTGATAAAACACAAATCCTAAGTTCGTTCAAAATTTGATTACTCTATATATATATATCTTATTAAACTCGAAAGAAAATAAGACTACAATTGTTGAAGACATAGTTGGAATTTTTATTTTATTTTTCGATACTGTATTAAATTAGAGATTTTAATTATTAGGATAAGCTATGATTGGAGTTACTTTTATATTTGACAGTTCTATATTTTCATTATAATTTGTCTTTCTTTTTCCTCCAATGATTTAAAATTGGATTGTTATTGTGTAATTGAAATCTATTTCCTAATGAAAAATGATATTAACACTCACCCTTAGTTTCTTAATTTTTATATCCTTTTAAATCATTGATTATTTATTGTAATATCTTTTTAATAATTTTTTTTCTCCTATTTCGCCAAACGTCCCTCCTATGCTTTTATTTACTCCTTTAACTCTGCCATATTTTCTCCTTTTCTTTGGTTAGTTTTTTGCACCTCATCCCACCGTAATTTAAAAAAAAAAAAAAAAAAAAAAAAAACTATTCCGATTCAAATTTATACATGGATTCCTTGGCCCTTCGTAATAACTTGTGAGGTCGATACTTGAAATGAAGCAGATATTATCCAGTGGATTAAACGCATAGACAACTCAAATCATCAATCTTTCTCAACTCAACAAAATCCATTCCTAATATCCTTCCGCCGATTAGCTAAAAAAAGGTCTTACAGACACGAGCCACGCTGAAGAATGAAAACAAATCTGAACTTGGTACTCAAATGGTGATTGGCAAGTAATATTGAAGACACCAAAAAGTACTTGAAATTATAACTTTACTTTCAAGGAGATCTTCTTGGTCGTCAACGAAACAACAAACGGTAGCTATGACAACAGCTGAAAATAAATATATTACAACCAACAATAATGAAGCACCAAAGGAATAGACCATATCCAACTCAAACTGCAATAAATAAGATGATACACGTGTAATCCCCGAAGATCTCTACTGTTGATACAACTTAAATGGGGGTTAAAAGGGGATTTAGCTCTCACATTCAGAGGAACTTTGAAGGCGATGCTTTGCTTACAATTGACCATTACAACAGGAAATGAAAAGTGTAATATCACTAAAAGTAATAATAGTAACACTAGCCAAGAAAAAGACTTCAGGATCATCGAAGCTTCACTAATTTCAGCATGAAAGATGAGCACTCACCTTCCATTTGTAAAACTGAGAAATCTTTACAATTGGTCAATGTAATCACATAATCATTTGTGCACCTAACAGCAATTTACAAAGTGAAGAAAAGCTGCCTAGAGGTAAGACGAAGATAACTACCCAACTTCTATCAATAATTAGGTGTTTAGCTGGTGTTTAAATTAAAATTCGAAAAATGCACAGACCACTAAAGAAGCTAATTTGAGAAAAAGCTTATACTGTTTCCGCGTTAAGGGGAAGCAAAGATTAGAGACAAAATAAAGTACATTATCAGATGAGGAAATCAGAGAACCATTAGCCTATATGCCTCAATAAAATGGCATGCAATAATAGTAAATTGCCAGGAAGAAAATAGACTCTCCAGAAGGATCTCTGATGGGAATATATTGACAATGAGAAACTTCTGCATGAAAGAAATAGAGAGAAACATCAGTATAATGAGAGTTCTAAACAAATAGTATCTAGTAAAATCAAAGCAGTACTGAGTGATGGAGAAAGGAATATTTAAATGTGATTTACAAAAACCACAAGCAGGAAATTCGGGGAAATTGAGAGAGCAACTGAATGAACTATAAATGATATAAACTAGAAAATGTACTGCAGCCATGGCTCATCTGACTGTTGTTATGGTACATTAACATTAAATACTAGTCATTAATCAAATCTAGCGTGCTTACACAAAAATAAAATAAATCAATTCTACAAAAGCATTTAACTCACATAGTAAATAAATACTAATAAATGCACAGAAAGAATTGAACATATATAACACCATTCATACTTAAGATTTTTGAGGACTTGGTCTTTGACATAGGCTACTGCCTTTATAGCTGTACTTAAACCTTGGAATTAATTCAGGAAATAAGTATGTTTGAAGCTGACACAAGCTCCCATGCATACAGAGCATCATAAATTCTAAATTTTCTGGGTTAGTGAGACAATGATTTAAATATAATTCGACCTACATATATTAGTCCTTAAAAAAACAAACAGAATTGAATCCAACAAGAGAGTTTTTTTAAAAGGGTGAAAGTCTTAGAATCTTCTTATTCCCAGGTTTAAATTTCTATCATTTATATGCACATTTGCATTCAATAAGTTCGCTCAAACTTGAAAATACATTTGCAAAAGAGTCCAGTCAAAAACTGACAGCTTCTGCACATGCAGATGATACAAATACTTAGTCTTGATGATCGTCAAATTTCAATATATTAGTAATTGGAGTAAAAAACTGAGGTGAATCCTACCAAAGAAAGAAGAAGAAGAAGAAGAAGAAGAAGAAGACGATGATGATAAGGAGATACAAATCTCAAAATCTGTTTACCTCTCTCATTCTCCTGTCCAATGTATTAATTCACCACGAGGTGCATATAATTTTGCCACCTGCTCCTCAGCTTCAGTATCATTAACTATGCCCCGGCATCTTGGGAAGCCACAGTAGCATGCTAGTTGTTCATCAATGGAAAAGAACCTACAACAAAAGATAGAAGTCAGAACCTAATTAAATTTAATGTAGATATATAAACATGGAGGACTTGAGGAGAACCTATAATCATATGTCAGCTCTTCCCATTGTTTAATATCTCTTTTAGCAAAAATAATAATGTGCTCGTCACCATTTACACTAATGACTCTGGAATAGCAATTTGGCTGCACCAAACAAAACTATCATCAGCCTTCTTAACATCTGGATATAATGAAGCATCTAAGCACGTTCATAAGAATGTCCAGTCAACCTTTGCAAAGGATCATCAAGTGCTTGCATAAACAAAACATTAAAACATAAATACGAAGGATGAAAATACAGACAACATTCAGCATCAAGTAAAACTGTCAGGTTAAAATCTATTAAGTTCTACTTAATATATCATAATAATGGCTCTTAAGTTACCACTTACCCTAAAAGCTTAAATTTATAGACAAGGACCTTACAACTGTATTTAAGTTCTGACATGCCCACACACATACACTTGCACATGGAGCAAGCACAAATTACACACACACACACGAACGCAAAAACAAAAACCAAAAAGAAAAAAAGAAAAAAAAGGAACTCAATAAATTAGCATATCAAACTTTCTATTTTAGTTTTAACAATTGCCAAGTGAATTTTCATAACCTACCTAAGGCTTACATAGAAAAGCTTCTATAAGACATATTTCATATAAGAAAAAATATATATATAAGCAAATAGAGCATGATACGCACTTCACATGAATGATTGATCAGATGTGCAATGCTCCCTGCCCTAGTGGCATCAATAACCCGTTCATCATCAATCCTGAACATATAAGTCCCAGCACCCTGCAACATCATTTTCAATTCAGAACTTTACTGAGGGTTTAAATCCTCCAAAATAGACCAAATTAGTAGAAAAGGAGACAGCTCAACCAAAACAATGCAGACATGAAGTAGGCAGACTGATGACAGCATTCTAAAAGCACATACCACCAATGAATTGTAAATAAAGTGTTCTCTTCGGTCAGCAATAGGAGGTCGAACTAGTTCTCCAGTGTATTCAATCACCTAAAAGTTAGACAATTCACTTCATTGTTAGTACCTGGTAAGAGGTCAAAACAATTATATCAAACCTGGACTCAAGGAGTAAATTAGTTTACCATGTCTCCTGCTCTATGTGGATGCTTCGCAAATATGCCAAACCCATGAATTCCGGATTTCCCTATGGCATTGAAATCCCAATCATCAAAGGAAGAATTAAATGACAATATAAACTTCTGAATGCTGCTTAAATATATAGGAAACATTATATAAGTAATTCAATAATCTATGCAATACATAACATACATAATAAATGGGCATATAAACAAGTTTCATGCTCCTAAGACTTCACACATTGGCAATACATAAGAAATCGTAGATTAGAAATAAAATTGTTTAAGAAAATGTGAGCCACATGAAATTGAAAAGCATGTTAAGACCTAGAGTAAAATATTGAATCAGACTCCAATAGTGTAAATATGTAGACAAGTTTAATTTAATGAAACAACATGATTTTTCCAATTTCCGAACACGATCAAAACAAACCATAGCACAACTTTTAGTTATACATAGAAATTTTGCTCCAGTCATTTAGACTTTGACGGAAGAAATACATCCACAAAATATAAATTTCCAGAACAAAATTTAATAGCAAACAGGATGATAACTGAAGTATTACCTAGTAAGTAATTTAATAAATGCAGTGTGCATAACACTTTATAGTTACTGATGCAGAATATGATATAATTATATAGTACTGACTTGCTTGCCACAATAGTACTACTTTGCTTTTTTCACAATACATCAGTCACTAAAGACCTCAGAAGTTACTGTTCTGAGAAATGGAAGTGCTTAGGCTGTGATTCCCAACCATTGGCTTTTGTTAAATTTCTATTGTAATTAAATGTCTACACGATAATATAATAGAACTGAGACTTAATAGCACTAAAGCAATCTAATTCAGGAAACATGATAGATCGTACATTTACAATGACTAATTTGCAAAGCTAAATGCTGAAAACAAAAAATAATAAAAAGAATAATAATATTATTTGTCAAATTCATCGACTTACAAGAATATGTTAATCACTTACCAAATGCTAATCTCTTTCGGAAGGTCTCCCTCATGTATTGGTATTTCTCAGCCATAGAAAGAATGTTATTAGGAGCATCCCTGTGAAGGCTACTAAAAGAGAATTTCGAGCCAATCACTCCAATAGAAGGCAATACGTTATCTGACAATCCATGTTGGCAGTAACCACCAACCAAGTACGGCTGATTCTCTACAAAGAGGCGCTTCAAGGATGCAGCAGCAAGAGCTTCAGGTTCTTTTCGCCCTCTTCTTCCAAAATAATTGTAAGGCTCTACAGAAGATGGAATGAAGGATCCCAGTTAAAGTGAGATTCAACCTTTGATCTAACAAATACATCCAAAGCAATTTGTTTACTCATAGATTTTCGTCTGCCACATGTCAGCCCCTTAGTGATGCTGACACAGGAGATAGTAAGATGGAAGAGATAAAACAGACATTTTTGACAGGGCATCTCAACAACATGAAGCAACACTGCAATAGGCCAAAATTCAGAATACAATACAAATGCTAAGATAGAAAATTGCCAACAAATTTCTGCCATAGAGAAAGATTCAATAGAACCGCAGACCCACAAATGCAGGAGCAAAGGACTGGGAAGGCATTACTTAAGATGGAATGACTCAAGGATCTAGGCCTAGCAGCTAGACTAATTGCCAAGCTACGAAGGTTGAGGCCGCCTAAGAATAGTTGGGATCATTTTCCATCCTTAGAAACATAATGTGAACACCAAGTATTTTACAAATTACTCAAGAAAAACATATAAGCTTTGCAAGCTATAAAGCATGTCGCATATATTATGCCATGATAAATCTTCTGACGACATATTACACCTCTTCAGGTTCTACCAATTGAGAGCTTGCACCCAATTCCTATGCAACAACCCTCACTTTTTCTGATCAATTTAATAATTTAAATTTGTTGATTTAATTAATATTACTAAGTGATTAATCACATTGATGATTCATGCCAGAAAATTAAACGTCAACATACCACTGCGAGCACAGCCAGATGGATTAGATGGAGGAGTATAGTCACGACATCGACGAGTAATTTGCCCTATCCGTTCATCAGTTGCTAAACGCTCATTTGATGGTTGCCTATGCTTCTTGCAGAAGGAAAGTAGACGAATGCACTGATCATCATCTTCTTCTAAAGCTAGGAGATTAAGCCGGTCTTCATCCTCAAGCTAAATAATCATAACCAACAAAAAAGAGCAAGTTAAAAAAAATGAACACGAATATTATTTAAGCCGGAATATCTACCATTTCACCAACTACTACATCGAGCAATATTAAGGAAACATTAAATCCACATAACAACGAAAATTACCTCAACACAAAGACCAGCAGCACGTGCACACAGTGGATGATATGCAACCCGACAATTACTGTTTGAACACTATAAACAATTGCAATATAAGCATATATACATATGTTTTTATATATGTAACACAAAATAAAGTACATCTTATAAACCAATAAAACAACACTAGAATGATTAAAAAAAGGGTCATTAAAATGAGTGGAAAAGGGGAATAATGATGTGCAATTACGCGAATAATTTATTAAGTATATCATGAAGTATTTTATATTAAGAATTTTGATATTTAAGTCTCGTTTTAAAATATCTCAAAAAAAAAAAGAAAAAAGGAAATACAGGAATTAAACGAAAGCTCCTCCACATTTTTAAGTGAATAAAGAAAAACAATGTGCGTGGGAATTTTTTGGAGTCTAAGACCACATAGAAGCAAAAAAAGGAATTGTCCAACAAGAGATTCATTTCTTCCTCAATTATATTTTTTAAGATACAATTACTTATTTCTTGTTGTCACAGAATATTAACCAAATTGGTGTCCGAACCATTTGGTTGAAGGACATATTTGCATTCAACAGCCACATTCCATTAGGACTCCTTTTGTATTGGAAAACTCCAAAGCTATTTAGCAAGAACCACCTTATTTTTTTCTCCATATTCCCAATTCCTGAAAAAACAATTCTAGAATTATCACACAATGTAAGGCCCAAAGACTTTAGTAGCCAACTCCCCTCAAAAATGCTCGGCAAGGCTTTGACTGTCTTCCAAAGAATTAGTCCCCCATGATTCTGCTTATAGAGAAATTAGCTTTAAGACTAGAAATTATACTACATCTCAATAATTTTTATTACATTTTCAACTTCAAAACTGAGGATGACAAGGTTTAAGCTGTAATAGTGGGAGAAAAGAAAAATAATTGCAAGAAAAAGTGTACGTATCTCAAGGAAGCTTTATTGAGTCAAGTTTGGATTTTTACATATTATAGAGAAGCAGACTTCTAAGTATACACCTTTCATCAGCATTTTTCTTTTTCTTTTACCCCTTATATTACATGATTTATTCTATTCTCCCAGTGTTTTTAGACGGGATGAAAAGGATTAACCATTAAATAAGCAATATCAACCCTTGAACAAATAAAAATATTTAAGGGAGGGACAACTAGCAGACTATGCTCTAAGCTCTAAAAGAGCAATAAGAGTGTTTCAATAGTTATATTAATGAACTCCAAATAACTTAATTAGAAAAACATACCAGCAAAATAAGAATGTAAATTAAATCATAAAATCATCAATTATTAAAAAGAATAAAGCATCACACCAAATTCACAACAACTAGATTAATTATGAGCTTACTTGGATGCAAGCTCCATAAGATACGCCACAAATGCTGCATAAAAGCTTCCAACGATCCTGCTTGTAAAGCAGCAACATTAAAGGAAACGCAATTGATTAACCTTCAAGAGTATGATTTTGTAATTTTTAAAGTAATGCTTCTAGCAGCAAACTCCTAAATTCAAAAAAATTAATAAAACTTGATTAAAAAATAAGAATAAAATTTTTTTAAGAAAAGGTATCCTTGCGATGGCAATATACAATAAATAAAGTAGCAAAAACAGAATACCTTATTAACTCTATTTAGCCCATCTATAGGCTCCATTCTCTTGACATCAGATAAGCAAGTTTCTGAGACACAGTTCAGTTAGTCAACACATATGACTATAAAAGACGAAAAAAAGGAATACAATTCCAGAACTACAGAGTCACTAACCAGGTATCCATATGGCACAAGCTAAATGAGCCCAACGTCCATCAGTGGTAGGTTTCATTGCACCTCCTAAGGTGAAATTAAATCCACAGGATTAGTTACGCATAATGGCTTTACAGAACAAAGAGAGGAAAATAAAAATAAAAAATCCTTGCAACTTGAAACTACCTATAACAGGACAAAGGCAGCAGGGAGGGGGTGATTCAGGAGCCCCTGGGGAACATAAGTTGCATAGCCATAGCACGCCATCAACAGGTTCTAACTCTCCATAGCATCTAGCATGAACCTGACAAAAAATTACTTCTGAAGAAACTACCAACGTGACTTAAATCTTCAAGCAGAAAATTAGTAAGAGATTCCTTCCCCAATTTGGAATGAAAATACTCTTTGCAACCAAAAAAAAAAAAAAGACATAATTTTGCAATTCAGTTGACTAACCGAAGATAAAGTTAAAAGCTAAATATAAAGTATTTCAAGTTATCCCATGGTTTTAATCCTTTACTAATGCTATGCTACAGTTGTATGTAAGCATGTGCTTACCATCATTCTGCATTTATCACATTGTAAGAACAGATTGTTTTCATACTCCTGAAAGTTAAACAGACCCAATTAGTATAACTAAGCCATCAAATTCAAATTACCAACTAAATGCTTTGAATGCTTGAGAAATAAACTAAAAACACATGTGCAAAAACAAAAGAGCGGTATTTTTCAAACAGTGCTATTGACGCAAAAGTAGAAAATGGAAATGGCTTTCACCTCATCCATGTGGCAGACACTGCATTTATCAAGGTCTTTCCAGTCAACACGAACAGGTCTGTAACCAGCTGGCAAGTCCCGATATCTTCCAGAGATTAACTTGCATGTCGAGAACTTTGAGGTGAGTCTGGATTTTGATAACCGCTGTCAGTACCACAGGAAATTATTATGGGATTACAATCATTGCACAAGATTTTAATTTGAAATATTAGAAAACCAAATGAAAAATAAAAGTGGAGACGACTATCAACATGGAAAACACTTGACAAAGAAAAGTCTCAACATACAATGTCACACAACAAAACTTGATATTTCTACAAAATAAATGCAACAATTTTAAATTATAGGAGCAAAATTATTAAATCTTATACCTTTATAAGTTTCATAACTTCAGGATCCGAGAAACCAAACATATCAGTGCCAGACTCATAGTTTCTTTCCGCACCAGCTTCAGCACTGAAGCCATCAGAAGAATTATTTTGTTTCTTCCTTATTCTTTTATATATTTTACTCCAGCACGCAGAAGGAGTCGATCCATTGAACTGCGCAAAAAAACCAAACAACTCATCACAGAATATATATTGCACCAATAAAATCAACACTTTGGATTTTTTTTATAACATCAACATTAAATACTATAAGAAAAATCACAAGTTTGACACTGACCACATTAACATGTATAAATGGTGTATGATGCATATTGAGAAAAAATGTTAAAAGATAACTGAAACTGTATAAGATGGAAAGAAAGAAAAATACAAGCAAAATCAAATCCACATTCTGAACAATAGCAGCCATGAATCTAAAAATCTAGGTTTCTTCCATTAATATACTCAACTAACCTGTTCTCTACCATCAAATGTGACTCTAAATAGAGGTCGGTTATTTGACTCAGGATCTCGCAGCACTTCCATCTTATAAGAGCTAGAAACAATTGGATCTGATCCCCAAAATTTAACAGAAAAAAAGAAAATGTATATAACATAATATTCAAATCAAAAAGATAAAAAAGGAATTCAACAAAGAAAATATGTAGAAGCGTAATGCATAATAAACCTAAAAAGAGCATTAAGAAATAATAATAATAATAATAAATTCACCTGTTATTGAAGTGAACTTCCTTACGGCTGTATATCCTTCTGGCCAGATGAACCTATCATCATGAAAATGTTCAGAATCCTTCACAAGCTTTCCTGAAAGGTAAATTTCATATGCCTGTAAGTATAGCCACTGATCAACAATCATCATCAGACATACAATGAGTAACAGTATTAACTCAATATTAGTCAACAATAGCGGTAAAAAATAATAATTAAAAAAAACAGCAGCATAAAGAAATACAAAGAAATAGAATGGAAGAAAACAACCTGTTACATGCATTCATAAGTTACAATCTGAAAAATCTAAGAACTCAATACTCAGAATCTAGTCTTCAGAGAGAAAATGAAATTGCTATAAACTTCAAAGGATGCAACATGTTCAAAAAGTCTCCTAGCTTTGAGGAAAGCTACGTTGAAATGAGGGGGGAAAAGAAATAAGTAAACAAGAATGAAAGAGGAATAAAAAGCAATCCCAAGGCTAAATATAGTTACCAAGATTTAGTATTTGCAAATCCCCTATTACATATGGAGAAGTCCCAAGGCTTCCTGATGTTCCCTGAATCCCTTCATCTTTAATGCAAACTTCACCTGAATCAGAACTCCGTTCATCCTCACTACTGGTGTTTTCACCATCATCAACACCAATCCCACTTTGTAGTTGTATCATTCTTCTTGGAAGTCTTTGTTCACTCAGATACCTAGTTAGAACCATATAGATATTAAGTTACCACTCTGATAGAGCAACAAATATTACCATCCTGAAAAGGAATTTAATGTAGCCATAAGATTATCTAGTGAAATTCCATCGTCTCTGAAGACAGGAAAAAAAGTATGCCAGGAAAGCGAATAACCACAAACATATTTAAAGCAAACAATAGTTTTGAAATCTGTATAAACGAACCAATAAATGCATATATCAAACAATGATATGCTTTAAGATCTCTAGGGATACAAAGCAAGTACAGCCATTAAAATGAAGGGATGGGAAGGGCAAAATAAGCGCTTGAGAGCCTGCTTGCCCATGTCCATATGCCATATAGAAGCCAGTTTACAGGTAGAAAAATAAAAGCGTATAGGGAACCAAAAACCACAACCTCATACCACATAATTAATCATGAACATGCAGACACTTTAATACACTTACCAAAATTCAAAGTATCAATCTCTACAAAGAAGAACTAATGTCTACTTGCCAGTTTTCCATTAAATAAGATTTCTATAATGCTACTTCATCAAGCATTATATTTTAGCATTGCTTCAATTAAATGGATTCTTATCATTAAGCTTACACTTTTGCTTCTTCCAAACTTCGAGTGAACCGAGGTTTCTTGCACTTCAGGTGGAAGGAAGAAAGAAGTCCTTTGAGAAATGAAATTGCCTGTTTCACATGTATTCTGGACAATTACAAGACCAGTATGATGTCAGCCCCTGAAAGATACGACTATAGATACTCTGATCATTTACAAATCTGTCAATGAAACAGTAAATATTCGCCAACCAATAAAATTACAAACCTTGCAAAATCATGTGTACCAAAAAATTGTACGGGAACTGATCTTCCTCCTGAGATTTTATTTAAACCTTTACGGTCACCAATAAGTAATTCATCTACAACAACAGCTGGCCACATAGAATGACCTGCACTAAAGCAATTAAAAAATATAGTTGGTGTACAAAAAAAATAAGATAAAATTTATTGATGACTGTATATTGTATAGATTGGAAGAGAGACTAAATTATAAATGATGCTGTCACCAAAATCTAAAATCCAAGTACAACATTATACAAGTTCAAGATCATGAAAGTTTTACCAGTTATTTTATTTCCAGCCAAACTAATCTCAACTTGAACCACCATTCAAAAATATCTATACGACCACTAAAAACTGTCCACCGACTGGTCAATCTTGAGTTCTAACCGAATGGACTAATTATAGCACCATCAAGCATAAGATAATCATAGTTCAACTGATCCTCCTTCAATTGTAACACAGAAAAATGATGCAAAGACAAGAAAAAAGGTGCGCTTGCACTGAAACAACAAAACAAACACCAACTTAAGAGTTCTTACACCAAAGGTTAACATTTAGATATATACTGTTTTGGTACCAAGAGTTATATCAATATTTCATGGTGTTCCATGCTACTGATGACCCTTGAAGATGGTCCCCCGTGACTAAAGGCATAAATCAAGATAGATGGAATTAAGCAAGTCTAGAGCAGTAAAAAAATAATTGAGCATGCAGTTCACACCTCATGATATAAAAAGGCTTCCTATTGCTTAATTAACATAAAGACCTTTTTCCCCTTAAATTTTGGTTATGCAGTAAAACGATAAAATATGGAATAAGAACAAATGAATTTAGAGCACACCAGTAAGCTTTGCCCAGATAATATCCCCGGGCTCAGGTTCTTGGCAATCATCTAAAGTGGCAGCCAACACAACCATCTCATCATAATCATAGCCATGATTATCAGCATTATTAGCACTGACACTCAGCTTCAGCCGGTCCATCTCCTCTTGAGAGATATAAAACTTAATTTTCTCATTTGAAAGAATCAAATCTTCTTCATCTCCATCCTCATATTTAACCTGCATTGCATCAAAAGACAGTCCAGGAACTTCAACTACATCTTGAAAGTCACAAGCAGTTCAAGAAACCCAAAGAAAAGGTAATAAACCCATACATGATGCCGGTTACTCTCAGAGTCACACCCAACAACAGAACCAGAATACCAATCTGCATCCAATGGCCAATAAACCTGTACTCAACTAGCTTAATGTTAAATATATGAAACAAAAAGCTTCCTTTTGTGGCAACATATAGAAGGATCATGAGCTAGGAAGTGAATGCTTGCCTTGCATTGTAACCCAATGAATGTTTTCGGATCAACACCGTCGAAACTCAACCTATTAAATCACAAATTCAATCATCAAAACAAAATTCACCCAAAGGAATTAAAAATTTACACCACTCTCCACTGACATTTAAAATTGCACCCATCTATTGTCTCAAACTAAGCCAATTCAAGCTTCTCATGCACAAATTCATAACAATTAAAGCTTTAATTGACCAAAAATTCTCAGCATTTTACCAGCAATCAAAAGTACAAAAGCTCACCTCACCCATCTCTTAGTAGTAGACGAAACAGGCAAAATTGACTTCGAATTGAGCTTAGAATCACGCTCCTTCCTCTTCAAATTTCCACTATTACTACCGTAATTCGAATTCAAATTGTTAGTTCTATAATTCCTACAATCCCTCAATCTCGGACCATCAAGGGAGCTCAAAACACTCGAATCCACGCCCAATTTCACCAACTCACTGCTCCCAAACCTCCTCCGCTTCTTCAAAACCCTCAAATCATCATCAATTTTATCCTCCAGTTCACAAATTTCACCCTTCACATCTCCCAACCGCGGCTGGCGCGACAGCAGGGAATTAAAGAACGAGGAATGGCTCCTCTTGTAGCGGCGGCGGGAGTAGACGTGGAGGATGGGAGGCCTGGAGGGGGAAGGAGAAGGCTTGAAATCGGGATCGTCGAAGGGACTGACAAGGAGCTTGCGAGCCTTGACCTTCTTGGACATGACGTTGGAGGAGCCGCTGGCGGAGGCGGTGGTGACGCAGGCAGAGTAGACGCGGTCGAGGGAGGCGTAGCGGATGGGAGTGCCGGAGTTGTGAATGTCGATGTTGGTGTCTTCTTCTTTGAGGTGGAATGCCATAGCGTGGAGTGGCACGTGAGATGGAGGTGGTGGTGGGGGAGTTCAGTTAGGGTTTTTGGGAATGGAGGAGAGTGGATTTTGGGTTACTTTTTGGGTTTCTGTTTTTGGAGGGAGAGAGGGAAGGAGTGACGGAGGGAGGGATTTTTTCTCCTTTTTTTTTTTCTTTTTGGTTTCCCAAATGGTCCCTTTCCCGCCGTGTTTGTATGGCTACTGCCTGAGTGAGTGCAACTCTGCAATTATAAAGCTTTACTTTATATATGACACTACTGTTTCCGTAAATGTTTACGTGCTGGTTCGGCGGGACCGGCAACAGCCCTTGGATTGGATTTGATCCAAGGGTTGTACTTTTTTATATTTAAAAAAAATTAAAATTAAAATTGGAGCCTCTGTTGTGCCATTTAGACTAGATACAATATAATGCCCTCAACACTTTACTAAATGACACTTCTCTCCCTCATGATTTGGGTTTTTAATGCCATAAAATTTTGGATGAAATGGGAATTTCAACATAAAAAAAAAAAACTAGAAAAGAGGGTGATTATCATTTTACAAAGCCATATGAGCAGAACTATTACTTTATAAAATCTACAAGAATTTATTACTCTTCCCCTATATTTTTTTTTTAAGTGAAAGATGATTCTATTTTCAAGTTTCATTAGATGATGTTTTATGTTTTAAAGATTAAGAAATACACAAAAATATCCTTTAAATTCCCATCTTGCCCATTTTTTATACAATCCATTTCAGGATAAAATAATATTTTCCACATTATAGGATGATAAAATGGAATATAATTTACTTTTTATCATTTGACTTTGGCATATCAGTACTACACATCTGGAGAAAATAGGAATTTCAATTTAAATAATAGTGGAGAAAGGAATAATTGTCATTTGATGAAAAGGGATGAAAAATTATTTTATAAAATTTCAAAGAAAATGTCATCTAGTTACACTGTGTAAAATATTATTTTCTAAAAGGGATGAAAAGGGATGGGCCCCCGCAATAAATGGGGAGCGGGGTGGGGATAAGGATGAAAATTTTTTCCGAAATTAAATGGGGATGGGGAACACATGTGTTCCCCAACCCTGCTCGGCCCATTCCCCAAATATGTATATGTGTATATAGAATTGATAAAAGAAAAACACATCAACCTTATTTCTAGAGGATAGTGAAGGATTTAAAAAATTGATGTAATAATTTTAATGCTTTTCAAATTTATATATGCTAAAGTAAACATTTCAAAGGTTTGTTTAAAATTTTTTTCACTGAAAAATATTGAGTATTTGATTTTTTATGAAGTTTTGAAAATGACTCTGTAACTTTGGGATTTTTAGTTTTTTGAAGGAGATCAGTCTTTAAAAACTTATTTGAGATACCTAGAGATATCAAAAAATTATGAAATTTGGTTTATATTATCATGTTTGAGTCTAGTTTGATCCTACAAATTTTTGTAATTTAATGACTTAACTGGGATTTTTTATGTATTTACAAATGAAGAGAGGTCAGTCCTAAAAGCTTTTGATAGAACTGATAGACTCCAAACTATAAATTATTTTAAAATACCTTTTTTATTCAAAAAATTTTTAGATTTGACAAGCTTAAATATAAAGGTATTTATGATGTTTTTGTGAAATTTTAGGTCAATTAGATTAAAAGATTGATTATAAAAAATTAGAAAATCAGCACTGCTCTATTTTGGAAGCTTGAAAGTGAAGTTAATCAAAAGTTGAAAAATTGTTAATACTTGTGGTTACAATGCTGAGAAAAATGCTAAAATATAATTCAACAAAAAAATGAAATTATTATATGTAGCTTGGGGCGGATTGGGGATGGGGATGATTTAAAAAATTAGGGATGGGGATGGGGATTGAAGTTAATTTTTAAATTGGGGATGGGGCGGGGATGGGGATTAATTTTCAAATTGGGGATGGGGATGGGGATGGGGATGGCATCCCCGCCCCCACCCCGGCCCGAACCCACCTCTAGTTACACGCTTCCAAAATAATATATTTGGGGTAAATCAGAAAATCGAATTTCAAGTTTCATTAAATAAGATTTTTTTTTTATTTTCAAGAATAACAATTAAGAAATACAAAAATATCTTTTATTTTCTATTTTGCCCATTTTCAATGCAATCCATTTAAGGGTAAAATAATTTTTTCAGCGTTAAATAATAAAAAGGAGTAATTATGATTTTATCAAATTTTAAGGGTGAGATTATGATTTTATAAAAGCCTGGGGAAGATACAATTCATCTGTCCATTTCTTTGCTTCTCTCTTTTGTCATTTAAAGACTCATTAAATTCTTACATCGTTATTTTTATATAGTCACATATTTCTTGTTTGAGATTATGTTATGCGTACCGTTTTTGAGGTCTAAGTCGGAATTTAATTTAATTTTATTTATTTCAATAACTTATGTCATTTGATTTCGTGATTTAATAAGTCGGGTTATCTGATTATTTTATGTATCTAGACAAAAATTTCTGTTTTTATCTAAATAAAAAAGGTGTGCATAATTCTAATTTAATTTGTTTAAATCATTATTGAATTTATTAATTTATTTGTAACATATTTAATTTCTCTCTTTATTTCCTTAAATTATCATATTGTTAAAATAATTTTACCAACATTAATTTAATATTATATAATGCATTAATTATATGTTGCTATATATATGTTTAACTAAATTAGTGGTTGAGTAATATGACACCAATAGCTCAACCAATATTAATGGATGGATAATTACCATATCATATAATTTAACCTCTTTCATTTATTTTCATTTTTTACTTTTTCAGTGATGTTTTGTAAATTATGTTTTAAGAAATATTGGTTATAAATAAGTTACAAGCATAGAATTGCTCTTAGCACTCTTATTGTTTTCTCTGTTAGTCTAATAAAGTTTTAATAAAATTAATCTAATTTTTATATTTATTTTGATATACACTTGGAATTTTCTTTTGTATTTAAGTTCAAATGCATCACGCACGTCGCTATAAGGAGAATATTACAAGTTGGGCCTACCGATTTAATTCGACGAAGTCTTGCCCAATTTATGTGCCAGTTGTTATGGTTGAGCTTTGGCACGTGACTTACCGAACAGCGCACTCTGCAATATATATGTATACGTATATGTAGATGTATCTATCTATTTATATATGTTGCTCTAAGCACCAGTTATTCTTTAATAAAATATTATTATTAAAATATCCCTAAAATAATTTACTAAATAGAAGGAATATAATAAAATACTATTATTCTGTAGTCTGCACAACCATTATATTAATTATAAGGAAAAAAAATCACGATTAGAAAGACTCAAAGAATAAAAAGACATCAGATTAAAAAAATAAAAAAGTCGAGAGGTGGTAGATTGAGGAAGCACTATCAGAAAATTTATTCTCATATGGTCTTGCTGGATAAGGAGTTCAACAACAATAAGAATGCGAAAGCGAAGCCACAGTATTTTGTCAAAATTATTCTGCATCTCTTGGATTTTTTTTTTTTTTTGGTCTCTTTTTATCTTTGTAGAAAATTTTTAAGATTAGTGGATCAAGAAACTTTCGGCAACCTATGCGTTCTGCATTGTACAAAAACTTTCAGGCAGTGAAAATAACATACCACTGCCCATTTTTTCTATTTCTCCTTTTTCACTGAAAAGTTCATAAGTACTTGAAGTTGATCCCCCCTTGATATCTCGTGCTTTCTTGAAAAAATATGAGAGAATTTGCATGGGTGTTTTGTTGAATGAAGAAAAATTTTTTTTTGAGTCAATGAGAATAAAATCTTTTGAATGGAAATATGTTAAATATTAATGTTTTATTGCCATTATTAAGGGCATAGAAGTAATGTTTTTAAATTTTGAAACTGTGTACAAAATAATGGCGTATTTAGATCAAAATTTTGGTGCAAATTAATAGCCTCACTCTATTTTCTCATAGTTCTATTCAACTCTCATTTAATAGGGTCAGAATCCTCATTTAATATACCATTCGATCTTAACTTTAAGTAAATTTTATAAAAAAAATAATTTTAATTTTTTTAATAAATTTGTTTAATTTCCAAAATTATAATCATTGTCCCTGGGGTCTACCCACCCGAGATATGCACATGGAGAAATACCATATATGGTGGTTTAATTTTGTTTTCTTATTAATTTCTTCTATAAGTGCTTGTTCTTTATGTTTCAATAGAACTACAAACAAAGTTGGTTTTTCATTGGTATAAACTGTCTATTATTCAAGTTTCAAAACAACCAATGTTTTCCTTGGAGAGTTCTTAACTTACCGCATTTTTTTTAATATTTAAATTGGGCTATGTTCAAGAGCCTAATCTTTTTTACACAAATTTTAGATCTTGTGATCTCATCTATGCCAAGTTATGGCCACTTAAAATTAGGCCATGACTAGTCCAATACATAAATAATAAGCCTATTGCTAAAGCTTATTATCTAAGCTTGTTGTCTAGGTCCTACAATAATCCTTCCTAATGCCTATATAAACCCTTGTAATCTACATTCAAAGTATGCATATTTCTCTAAACTCACACTCTCTAGAATCTTTTACTCAGTAGAGATTCTCTCTCTAGAAAGCTCAATTAGACAATTCTGGTGTGCCAGAACGGATTTGAGTATTAGAAGGTTCTTATCGGCACCATCGCCGGCACCTCTGACTGTTTTCTTTGTTTTCAAGACCTTGAGCCAATGATCCACGTAAGGCCCAGCCCGCTTTCTAGCAATGCAAAAACTGTGCATCAACAATTGGCGTTTTTTGTTTAAAATTTAAATCTACTTAGTCGTTACTCCCATTCAAACTTAGTCATACCCACTATGAGCCACTTAACCCAACACTCAAGCTCAAAAAGGTGGAGGAAATTGAGGTTGAAGCTCCTCTCAAGCCTCAAAAGGCAACAAATTCTGGGAGGGCTTTGGCGATATCCTCTAGAAGGGCCCTTAATTTCATGCAACACAGACTATTACCTAAGAAGCTAAGGGGGGTTAAGAGGAGTTGATTAACCACTATAGAGCTTACCATGCAAAACCTTACTGAACAAATGGGGATTATGGTTGTCCTTTTCAACCAAGCCTTTGGACAAGGCACTCAATAGTTGAGTAACATCATGACCGACAACCTAGCTAATGCGGGTGGACACCATGACCTAGTCGCTTAGACCACAAGACTACCTACCTAGTAGGGAAGAAAGCAAAACCCTACTCTTCATGTTATTTATAGAGAGGTTGGTCATCCAGATCTCCCTCTTCCTATACAAGCAATGCCTAGACAACGGTTAGGAGTGCTTGACATTCGTCATGCTTTGAAAGAGAAATGTCAACTGAGTGCTAAACAAGAGGTGAATAGGAATAACAACGATCATCTCGCTTATTCCTACCATGGCCCTTTTGCCCCGAAGGGTACCCATCAATAAAAAAGAAGTTGCCTTGAGCACCCAGATGAAACCAGTAGTCAATACACAGAGAAAGGTCAACATTCCTCATAAGAGACATCAAATAACCATTATGTTGAGCTCCAACGAAAAATAAATAAAAAAGTTCGTAAATTAGAGGCAATGATCAAACATCCTAGAAAAGAGGAGGTTAGTCATCCTCAATGCAAGTCTCCCTTCTTAGAAAAAAAATTGTAAGGTAAAGGTATCCATGTTGTTTTCGGATTCCCTACATTGAGCTTTAACAAGGGAGAAATGATCCTTGAGAACACATAGACTCCTTTGTGTCTCACATGGAGATACAACGAGTCACATGAGCTATCATGTGTAGAATTTTTGCTCTCACCCTAACGGGTTTCAACTAAACAATGGTATAGGAGATTACCTGTCGCATCCATCTCCAGCTTCAAAGATCTAGCTCATAATTTCATCACCTATTTTGGCAAACTAAAAATGAAGAGTCGACTAACTCAAAGCCTCATCTCAATTAAACAAGGCCACAACGAATCATTATGTGCATTTGTGGATAGGTACTAGCACGAGGTTGCCTAAGTAGACCGATTCAATAATGGATATGCCTTGCAAGGATTGGTCCAAGGAGTTAGAGGTGAACTCTTTTTGGCATGGGAATTCTTCATTAATCTCCCACATTTTTATTAAAATGTATTAGTTAAGGTGTCCAACCATGTTGATGTTGAAGAGATCTATCAAGCGAACTGCCTAGGGCAAACTCCAATGTACCTTTCCCTTATCACATGGATAATTATCCATTGAAAAACTAAATGAGTAAACATTATGATAAAGGTAAGTGGTCATCCTTTCAATTTCGCCTAGAGCATCGTGACCATCAGTAGGAGGTAGATTATACCTTCACTCTCTTAAATACTATTAAGGCTAAAATTTTTTCAGAAATCAAAGATAAAGGTCTACTTAAACAACTGCTCTGACTCTGTTATGGTCTAACCCAAGGAATAGAGACAAAAGCAAGTATTATAAATTCCATCGAGCTGAAGGTTATAACATATCTGATTGCTTTGAGCCTAAAAAGCAAATTGGAAGCCTCATCCAAGATGGGCAACTTCAAGAGTATATCAATCAACTGTCTGGACCATCAACCAAAGGGGACGAAGAAATATAGCTAATGGAAGTAGCATAACATCATATGCTCAATTATAATGAGGCTCATAAGGGTATTTGTTTATCTAATGACTCTCAAGCAAGATTTCATGTACTCGTTAAACGACTTTAAATAAAAAACCTCATTCATCTAAAGTTTTGGTTAATTCACATCTTGTGTCTACATAATCAATGTTATGCCAAAGAAAATTAGGCTAACACCTATTAAAGGGTAGTCTTGTGATGCCCAGTCATCCAAACACTTAAGTAGCCAATTTTTGGGTTGCCTGACATCTTACCCTTATGTAGTTAGGCGGTCACCCCTTGACCCCCATGTGTCCAACACCTTGGCACCCAACCCTCAGGTCAGCAGATGTCTAACTCACATATGGTTAGGCATCCACCATTTGACACCATGCATCCAACACCTTAGTGCCCCCGTCTTTTAGTTGCAGACATATGACCCCTATGTGTTTGGGCGTTCAACCTTTGATACCTGTGCGTCTAACACCTTGGAGCCCAACCCTCGGGTCGCCAAGCAATTGACTCCTACGTGGTCAAACGTCCACCCTTCGAAACCCAGTTGTCTAAAACCTGGGTAGCCTACATCTAATGCCACCAAATGTCTGGCCCTCATGCAATTAGACATCCAACCCCTTAATGCACAGGCGTACAATTCTCAGATGTCCAACCCCCTTAGATATATGTACATCTCCTAAGTATCCAACCTCATGAAGATGTCCAACCTAGGCGAATGTCCATCTCCTAGGTATCCAACCTTTGTCCAACGTTGAGAGGGATGTCCATCTCCCAGGCATCCAACCTTAGGTGGGTGTCCAAGCCCTAGGTAGATTTACATCTCCTAGGCATCTAATTCCCGGTAGGTGTCATGTCCATCTCCTAAGTCTCCAACATCAAGTGGGTGTCCAACCCTTAGACAGATTTACGTCTCCTAGGTATCCAAGTTCAAGCATGTCCATCTCCTACGTATCTAACCCCAAACGGGTGTCCAACGCAAGGACGGAGGCAGGAAGGGACAAGGAGGGGCAATTGCCCCTCCTGGATTTGAAAATTTTTTTAGAAGGTGTATTATCTGTTTTGCCCCTTATATTGTCTAAAATTACAAATTTGTATTATAATTTTTTATTGGTTTCTTCCCTCTCAAGTCTCACCCATACGTCTACTTTACCCAACCCTAAAAGCACTTTACTTTTTTGTGGTTTTGTGGTCCCGTAACTCTACTTCTTCTTCTTCAACTTCTTCTTCACTTCATTGGCGGTTATTCACCAATCAACATCTATTCTTCTTGTAGTGGTCCATCTATTTATTGAAAGTTAGTGAATATTGAGGTAAAATTCATCTCCTCTTGTTTTTTAATTATTACTTTGCACTTTTTCGGTTTTCTTATTTGTTTTTACTCTTCAAGTGATGTGTTGCAATTTCTTTTTCCTTAAATTCGCAAGGGTAGCTACTGGTCATGAATCATGATTGTAGGACTTTATTTTTTTAGATTACAATTTTTTATATAAATATTTTAATTCTATATAATATATTAAAAATTATATATTTAAGCTGTATTATGATCAAATAGAAACCAAAAACCTCTAATTTAAACAAATGTTAATTAAATTTAATTATTGTGAAATTATGGATATTTATAATAATAAAACAATTAAACAAAACAAAAAAGAAATCCCTCTTTGAAAATTTATACGGACCAAATTATAGATCTTGATTGACAGTTAGAGTGGATTAGGAATATGTTTCTGGTGATAGTTGATTTCTCAAAAACTAATAACTGGAACCCCCCTCCAATCAAAAGGTTTTAGTCTAGATGATTATGGTGGTGAATAGTTGATTTTTGTGTTGTCCTACATTTGATTTTGATAGACTTTTTGGTCAATTATTTTAAAAATTATAATTCTTAATTTTTGATCATATTTCTTTGAGTTCTATATATAAAAATAATTTTTTTTTCTAATCGTACCATTTTTTAACAATTTTAAAATTTTGAAATCTATTTATTTAGTATTTGTACTTTTAAAGCTGCCTATTATTAATATTGAAATAAATTATTATTATTATTATTATTCTTATTATTTGGTTCTTTTGCACTTTTGTTCACACAAGTAATGACAAATTTTTTGTTTTGAAACAGTATGGAGAAATATTTACAGAAAAAGGTAGTACTCCCACCTCATCAAGATAGACATGGTGGTGGTTCTAGTAAAAATATAGAAGTTGATTTGAGAGATCTTCCAATGGATCCTGGACTACGACCTCGAATTTCAGATTATAATCCTAATATTAGAGATCAAGTTCGGAGAGCATACTTACAAAGAAAACCTTGCCAACCTAGAGGCCATAGTTTTCCTTATAAGAAATATGGGCAAATCTCACGGCGATTTGTTGCTTCTTGGTTTGATGAGTTTACGTGGTTGGAATATAGCATAGCAAAAGATGCAGCATTTTGTCTTTATTGCTATCTTTTTAAGCCTGAAATTGGAGATCAAGGAGGTGGTGATTATTTTGTTGGTCAAGGGTTTTCAAATTGGAAGAAGAAAGAAAAATTTAAAATCCATGAAGGAGGTGTTAATAGTGCTCCTAACTATGCTCGATCAATGTGTGAATCACTAATGAAGCAAAGTCAACATATTAAAACTTGCTTCACTCGATATTCTGATCAAGCTAAAATTGAGTATCGAACTCGATTGACTGCCACGGTTGATTTTGTTCGTTTTCTTTTAAGACAAGGGCTTGCATTTCGTGGTAATGATGAATCTGATGGTTCAAGTAACCAAGGAAACTTCCTTGAGCTTTTGCGATTTCTTGCTGAGCATAATGAAGATGTTAAAGCTGTTACGTTGGAGAATGCTCCTGAGAATCTTAAATTGACATCACCTGATATTCAAAAAGATATTGTAAGTGCTGCTTCCCTTGAAACTCTCATTGCTATAATTAGAGATTTGGGTGACTCATTTTTTTCCATTATGATTGATGAATCTCGTGACATATCTGTTAAAGAGCAAATGGTTGTTGTTTTGCGTTATGTGAACAAAAATGGTCTTGTTGTAGAGCGCCTAATAGGAATTGAACATGTTACTAGTACCACAGCTCTCTCACTTAAGGCAACACTTGATAATCTATTTTGTAAGTATGGATTGAGCATATCTAGGTTGCGTGGCCAAGGCTATGATGGAGCTAGTAACATGCAAGGTGAATTCAATGGGCTTAAAACACTCATTTTGAATGAAAACAATTGTGCTTACTATGTTCATTGTTTTGCTCATCAACTCCAATTGGCTCTTGTAGCAGTTGCAAAGAAACATGAAGATGTTAATGATATTTTTAACATAATTGCAATCATTGTTAATATTGTTGGAGTTTTATCTAAGCGTAGTGATATCCTTCGAGAGAAACAAGCTCTTAAAGTTATTGAAGCTATCAACAATGGTGAACTTTCAAGTAGACAAGGTCTCAATCAAGAGACTAATTTAAAACGTGCTGGTGATACACGTTGGGGATCACATTATGGTACGTTGATAAGCATTACTATCATGTTTTCATCCATAATTGATGTTCTTAAGATAATTGCGCGGGATGGAAGCTCTGAACAAAGATTTCATGCCAAGCATATTTCAAAGATGATGCAATCATTTAATTTTGTGTTTACTCTCTTTTTGATGAAAGATATACTTGGCCTTGCAAATGAATTGTCTCAAGCTCTTCAAAGAAAAGATCAAGATATTGTGAATGCTATGAAATTGGTTAGTGTATGTAAAGATGGATTGCAAATGATGAGGGAGAAAGGATTGGATACTTTACTAGGTAAAGTATATTCTTTTTGTGTTAAGCATGACATTGATGTCCCTAACATGGATGATAGGTTTATAATTGAAGGGCGGTCTTTGCGTAATGCTCCAGAAATCACAAATATGCATCATTATCGGATTGATTTGTTTTACACTATTTTGGATATGCAACTTCAAGAGCTAAACAATCGCTTCAATGAGGCAAATACTGAGTTGCTTTTGTGTATAGCATGTTTATGTCCATATGACTCGTTTGGTGCTTTTGATAAACAAAAATTGATGCGACTTGCTGAATTCTATCCTAATGATTTTTCTGAAATAGAGCTCATGGCACTTGATGTTCAACTTGATGTTTACATTATGGACATGCGCTCTAGCATGGAATTTTCAGGATTGAAAGGAATTGGGGATCTTGCAAAGAGAATGGTTGAGTTTAAAAAAGATATTGTTTATCCATTGTTTGGAAGTTAGTGACATTTGCATTAATTCTTCCAGTTGCTACAGCCAGTGTTGAGAGGGCCTTTTCAGCAATGAATTTTGTCAAAAATCGTCTTCGAAATCGAATGGGAGATCAATGGCTGAATGATAACTTAATTGTATATATAGAGAAGGATGTATTTGATGCTATTGATAATGAAGTTATCATTCAACGCTTTCAAAATATGAAATCACGTCGAGGGCAATTGTAAAGTTGAAAAATGTATGAATGGATATCACTATTTTTCTTTATTGTTTTATTGTCATTTTAAATTTTATTGTTGTTTGGATTTGCCCCTCCTTGTTAAAAATCCTGGCTCCGTCTATGCACATGCTTATTAAGTTTCATATACAAGGCTGTTGTATGATTCAAGTTACCTAATAGAAACGTTTCCACCATACTACGCTTAAAGTATCCATCATTGGATTCCAGTAGTGCAGCCATTGAGCCATAATTTCCTAGTTTCAAATTTTAGATACGTTTACATAACTCTTGGTGATGCTTTCAACAGGTTTTAACGTGTTTTAAATGTGCTTTACGTACTTAATATTTATATCTTCACCGTGCTTAACTGTTAAAATATTTTATAATTTGTTAATATGTATATAACGCATGGTGTTTGTCTCCAACACTGATTTTTTTTTTAAAGCATACGTTTCGACTTGTTTGCATATTTCCAATGTGCTTGCTATGCTTAATTATTTATTGTTGTGTTTAACATGTTTGAATAAGCTAATTAAAATGCTTATGTATGTTACATTACATTGCTAGAAATAATTCATCATGCCATGTGCACTCCACTTGTACATTTTATTTTTATTTTTTACCTCACTTTCCACTCTCACGTGGCCATTTCATCAACTCTCGCTCCCACTTTTACAATTCTCCTTCACGGCTTCACTATTTCGGCCATGTGCGCTCTATTATGTCTTTCATCATTTTCACTTCTCTCACAAGGCTTTGTCCTCACAAACTCCACATATTCATTAATTATATTTCAAAAAGCCCCTTATTTGGTAATCTTTCACCTAACCAAGTCCAAGCATAACTATCATGTGTGTCCTCACGCCACACCTTAGCCCTGAGAATTGTATTGTCTTGTTAGAACAACCACCCCATTGTAAATGTGGCGCCCGCCGAAGGGTTCCAGCCACTTCCTGCTTATTTGGGTGAAACTCTCGCTAAAAGCGCACACACTCTGGTGATATCCCATTTATAAAAGCGCCTTTCTCCGCTCCTATGGGGCAAACACAATCTTCTCACCATAAATAGAGGTGGTCTTCCTCCTTAAAATTTACTATAACTGTGACGCCTGCCTAGGGTTCAAGTCACACACATGGGATTATATAACCCATATGGCCTGTTGTTGATACATGAAACCTACGCCATGAACAATTTAGTCACCCCTACATCGACTGACCATTCAACTTGAGTCTGAGAGAACTACTATTATGGCCACACAAAATTAGACCATGATTATCAAATACATACATCGTAAACCCATTACTGAAGCCTGTTATCTAAACCTATTGTCTGGATCCCACAGTGATCCCTCCTAATATCTATATAAAAACTCCTAATCTACACTCAAGGTATGTACATTTCTCAAAAATCACTCTCTCTCTAGAATCTTTTACTTATCAGAGCTTCTCTCTCTAGAAAGCTCACTTAGAGAATTTTAGTGTGCCAGAAACTGATTTGAGCATCGGAGGGTTTTTGCCGACATCCTTGACCATTAATTTTCTTTGTTTTTAGGACCTTGACCAGATGACCCGCGCGAGACTTAGCCTACTTTCTGGCCGTACAAAAATCGTGCATCGCCATGCTATATTCAACATTTGCAAAAATCCAATGAACCAATTAAGCTAGAGTTGCAACTAGATAAAATGATAATTAATTTGTTTTATTCTCTTAGAGGAAATATATAACGTCAAGGGTCTTTTGTGGTCAAGAGTTGGATTTAAATTATCGTAATTGAGAACTCTTATGCGCATTAGCTAGGTAGATTCGTTTAGAATTCTTAGAGCTCTTATAACCATGAAAATAAATGCATAAAATATTTGTATGAAAATGTAAGAGTACAGTTGTTCTCAATTAAATTAACATAGAGAATATCAACAAAATAATGCAAGAGGATTTTGATATGGTTTGGTATAAACACTTACATCCTCAGTAACATTTTCAAACTCATCCATTAAATTGGCTTGTGGGAATGAGTCACTCAAATGACCGGGGAGCCAGGCCCTCGGAGTGGTGGCTCTACCAGAACTGGTCATAGTGGAACTAGAAGCTGAGAAAGAAAAGGAATTCAAAATTTATAGGAGTACTCTAGCTTTATAGATTTGGAACTACTGAGAGAGAATAATAAATTCATGATGTCAGCCAAAAAAAACAATGCTTTGTATTAATTATTATTATTTTTTGTTACTCATCAAAATGGTGATGTATTCACATCTATGTAATTTATGGAGAAAATGAAAATGATTTCAATACCGACTATCTCTTTCTCCTGGAACAGTAGGCAACAATATTATTGGGAAAGATTCGTCTATTTATCATGAGTAATATTATGTATACAACCAATCCATATAATTTAATTCCGATATTACACATGATGCGTTCGAAACTAGCAAGTATACTAGTCGCACAAGTAATAAAGTGATGAGTAAGATATCGTTCCCACGAGGATTGATTCTAATTGAATTTGTTATTTCCAGCAATAATTAACTAAATGGGGGGTTTTGTTGTTGATTAACTAGATGAAAAACTGAATACGACGGTAATTAATGAATAACACAATGCAAACTTAATTGAAATGGGAATTAATCAATGATAGAAATCTGGTTAAGGGATCATTCTCCACCACAAGATATGGATTTGCGAATTAATTGTAGAATTGTCATCCAATTACACCATTGAAATTATCAACCGTAGATAACAACAAGCTCTGTTATCCCAATCTTTCCTTACTTTGTTGTTAAATAAAACATGCTCTTTATTTAATCTCTATCCATTAAACAACCTAGAACAAGCTCTCTAAATTTAATTCAATGGATGCATTATGAAAGAAAGATAGGTTGATCTAAGCAATAAACACACAAGCTCGGATTATTTAACTTAGGTTATATTCTCCAATTGCAATCTCTGATCACAATTTTGCTACTAATGATTAGAAATTCAAGACAATTACGGATCAAGATTTCTAGTCTAGCAATAGACAATATCCAGATTATATTCAGTTGGCCACCCAAATACAATCCAGCAAGCAATCATAAGCATTAAACATGGGAAAATACAAGCAACTTCAATTAGAGAATTGGATAATAATTTCTTGCACAATCAACTTACAAACACCATATCAAGGGCTTTGAAATCACCCTCAACCAAGTCAGATTTAGTTACACATATTCAGACACAATACAAATACAATACAATACATAGCAATTCCAGAAAATGAAAGGGAAATGAAAAACTTAGCAAATCTGATGAAATCTCTTAGGATTTGTAGTTCTTCCTCTTTCCAAGCCTTCAATCTCCTTCAAGAACTCTAAGAGATGAGAGAAATCCAAAGATGCAGCCTCCTCCACGTTCTCCCCTCTTCAAGTTATCAAAATAAAACCCTAAAATGTGTTTAAATACTCTGCTACAGTAACCTGCTACAGTGTCCCGTATTATACATGCTACAGTGATTTGTGGAATTACATTTCTATACTTCTCACACTGTTTTGATTACAACTTTTGGTACACTGAATGGATTTATAAACCGTAAATTTCTCCAGAAAATAGACTTCGAGAGCTTTCCAACGGTATATAATATGTCATCGGGTTCATTGTATATCAATACAATTAAATCCGAGAAGATGGTTGACTAGCAGAGGTGAAAATGAAGGGTTTTACTCCATTTTTGTGCAAGTTGCTCCAAAACTCCTACAAACATCAAAACCACACAAAACCATAAAAATACCAAGGAATATAGCAAAGAAACATGGACAAATTGATATGAAAGTAATACATAAATAGACACCTATCAACACATTATTGTTGGAGTTAATAAATAAGAGAAATTTATTAATTAATGAAGGAAAATAATCCTATCAATGATATTTTAGCACATGTTTTATGAACTATTCAGCTGCATGTATAAGTTGGTTTTATAATTTATATACATGGAGTATTTTAGTCAATAATCAATAAAAAATAGAACGAGCAATAATCAATTCAGTCACATGATGGATGAAAGCAAGGCAAAGACAGAAATTAAATCCGTATACATTTTTTTTGGGGTCTTCTGCAAACATGACGTACGTCTCTATTGCACCTGACATCATGTTTAATTTGGTCCGAAAAAATAGCACAAACAATAATCAATTCTTTAATAAAATTCGTTCATGATTAAAAATCCCATTTTCACATTCATCACTTACCCTTTACCGACTTTTTATTTTTTAATTTCTTTTGCATATTGGCAATTTAAACTAAACCCTTCCGATCTTGGTTTGGGTAAATATTCGATATAAATCTGGCTACATAGCCCAAACTAACAATTAGCCACTATGGGGCTCTATCAGTTGACAGACGAAGATTTCTTGGAGAGTATTTTCCAATACCAACTTGCAGACCATAAATTCTTGGGACACACGTTGCATTGTAGGATGACATTGTGGTTTGGAATGCAAGCACGCAAATGCTATTGCTGAAACACGAACAATGTCGCGCACAACCATTTGATCTATTGGAGGTAAGAGTCGTGGGTCCAATAAATCAGTTAGCATCATATTTTGATCAGATGATGATGAAATTGTTGGGGATGCAATGCAAACTCAGAACAGATTTTGGGAGAAAATTAACTTGTATTAACAGAGAAAGTTCAATATACAAGATTTACACAAAAACTCCCCTAAACTAATCCTGGAGCTCTCCTGGCTCTCTCACTCTCAGAACTCTCTGGTTCTGGAACCTGGACTCTCTCTGGAATCTCTCTGATGCATTGTTCAGACAGAATTCATCCTATATTTATAGGAGAATTCTTCATGCATTGTCAATGGGGTAGGTGAGGTTGGTCACCTAACCTTGCCTACCCTTAGACTTTCCTTAGAGGTAGGTAACCTCCCTTTGACATGGGAGGGACCTTCCAGATGCTCCATGCATCATGCATGAGCTCATCAATTCTCCCCCTCCATCCCATGTGAAAGGGGAGTAACAACAAAAGTAATTAGACAGCTTCTAGTCTAACTATGTCTCTGCATAGTTCTAGCTTGTCTCTGGTGACTACTTTTGTTAACATGTCGGCTGGATTCTCTTTAGTATGGATCTGCACTAGTTTCAACAGTTGCTTGTCCATCACCTCGCGTATCCAATGATAGCGAATGTCGATATGCTTCGTTCGAGAATGGTACACTGAATTCTTGCTCAAATCCAGAGCACTTTGACTGTCACAGTGTACTTTGTACTCCTTTTGCTCGATCCCAAGTTCTTGGAGAAACCGCTTCAACCACAACATTTCTTTTCCAGCTTCCGCTGTGACAATGTATTCTGCCTCTGTCGTGGATAGTGCAACACACTTCTGTAGTCTTGACTGCCATGACACAGCTCCCCCTACAAAAGTGTAAACAAAACCTTATGTAGATTTCCTACTGTCAGGATCTCCGGCCATATCTGAATCTGTATAGCCTTCCAAGATTGGATCAGCTCCCCCGTAATACAAGCATATCTTCGAGGTACCTTTAAGGTATCTAAGAATCCACTTGACTGCCTCCCAATGTTCTTTCCCTGGGTTGGAAAGAAATCTGCTCACGACTCCTACAGCATGAGCAATATCTGGCCTTGTACACACCATGGCATACATCAAACTTCCTACAGCAGAAGAATAGGGTACCGACGCCATGTCCTCTATCTCTTTCTTGGATGAGGGACATGATCTCTTGCTCAGCTTGAAATGGTTAGCCAGTGGTACACTAACCGACTTGGCACCATTCATGTTGAACCTTTGAATCACTCGTTCAACATATTTCTCCTGAGACAGCCATAATTTCTTCTGTTTCCTGTCTCGACGAATGTGCATCCCCAAGATTTGCTGAGCTGGTCCCAAGTCCTTCATATCGAAGGTTTTTGAAAGTTCCTTCTTCAACTGCTTTATTTTTGTTGCATCCTTCCCGACGATCAACATGTCGTCTACATATAACATTAATGCAACAAAGTCTCCACCTGAAAGTTTCTGGAAGTAGACACACTGGTCTGCAGCAGTTCTTTTATACCCATGACTCACCATGAAAGAGTAAAACTTCTTGTACCATTGCCTTGGTGCTTGTTTGAGGCCATACAAGCTCTTTTTAAGCTTGCACATGAGGTGTTCTTTTTCTTGAACCTTGAATCCTTTTGGCTGCTCCATATAGATTTCTTCATGCAAGTCTCCATGAAGAAATGCTATCTTCACATCCATCTGTTCAAGCTCCAAATCAAGACTTGAGGTTAATCCGAGGATGACGCGGATTGAGGACATTTTTACTACCGGTGAGAAGATTTCATCGAAGTCAATTCCTTTCTACTGAAGGAATCCTTTTACCACTAACCGGGCTTTGTGCTTCATCACCTTTCCTGTTCCATCTTTCTTGAGCTTGAATACCCCCTTGTTCTTCAGTGCCTTCTTTCTGTCTGGGAGCTCGACCAGTTCATAAGTTTTATTCTTCTCTAGAGAATTCATCTCATCTCACATCGCATGCAGCCATCGTTCTTTGTCTGGATGAGATAAAGCTTCATGAAAGCTTTCTGGCTCCCCCTCATCAGTAAGCAGTGTATACTCTGATTCCGAATATCTCCTCGACGGAATCCGACCTCGCTCAGATCGTCGTAGCTGAGGTTCTTCATTTCCAGGAGGTACAACAGCTTCTATAGGTGATTGTGGCTCCCCCGGCTCAACAATCTCTTCATTTTCCTCCTCCTGATCTACTTCTGAAATTTCTTCTGGTACTTCATAATTTCTTGTGGCATTTGGTGTTGAGTCTGCAACAATATCTGGGGCACTGCTAGTGGGATTTGTAGATATTGTTGTCTTTTCAGCGTCTTTATATGTTTGGTCTTCATGAAATACGATATCTCTACTTCGGATGACTTTCTTTTCTTTGGGATCCCATAATCTGTATCCGAATTCTTCATCTCCATAACCGATGAAGATACATGGAACAGTTCTTGCATCGAGCTTCTGTCTGAGCTCCTTGGATACATGTACGAAGGCTAAACAACCAAACACTTTTAAATGATTATAGGAGGGCTTTTTATTAGACCATACCTTTTCTGGAATCTCGAAGTTTAGTGGCGCTGATGGTGCTCTGTTGATTAAGTAACAGGCGGTGCGAACTGCCTCCCTCCAGAATGGCTTGGGTAACTTAGCCAATCTGAGCATGCTTCTGACCCATTCCATGATGGTTCGATTCATCCTCTCGGCCACTCCATTATGTTGTGGTGTGCGTGGGATCGTTCTTTCATGTCGAATGCCATATTTCCAACAGTAAGCATTGAACTCTCTGGAGGTATACTCGCCTCCATTATCTGACCAGAGGCATTTTAATTTCTTACCCGTTTCACGTTCTACCATGGCGTGAAACTCCTTGAACTTCTCCAGAACTTCATCCTTCGTCCTGAGGAAATACACCCACACTTTTCGAGATGCATCATCAATGAAGGTCAAGAAATACCTTTTACCACCTAGACTTTCCACTTTGAGAGGTCCGCATACATCACTGTGTACTAGCTCCAACAGCTTTGATTTCTTCACTGATGAGGAGCTGAATGACACCCTCTGTTGTTTTTCGTACAAACAATAGTCGCAAGGATGAGATGCTGTATCCTTGGAAACAATGATCAGCTTCTTTTTCTGAAGAGTTGATAAACCCTTCTCACCCATGTGACCGAGCCTTTTATGCCATAAATCCAGAGGTACCATGTGCTCTGCTACATGAAGGCTTTCTCTGTTTATCTTTACATGAGTCCTGTAAAGATTGTCACATAATTTACCTCGAGCAACCACCATGACCCCTTTCAGCATCTTCCATGTACCATTGGTGAAACAACTCTCATAGCCTTGCTGATCAAAGGCTTTTACCGAGAGCAAGTTGAGTCAAAGATCTGGCACATGACGAACGTCCTTCAAAGTTATTTTGCATCCGACGTTCGTTTGGAATTGAATATCACCAATTCTCATGATTTTGGCGGTGCTGTTGTTACCCATCTTCACTATCCCAAAGTCTCCTACTTTGTACGTGGTGAAGATCTCTCTGCAAGGAGTGACATGGCAGGAAGCTGCTGTGTCTATTACCCATTCTATTCCTTGATCTGCTGTGTGAAAGCACGTCTCTTCTGCACAAATAGTCACATCTTCTACCACTGTAACTCGTGGCTCTTCATTACTATGTGCCTGTGAACTCTCCTGGTTCTGCTTCTGAAGACTGGGACAATTTTTCTTTATGTGACCCTCTTTGCCACAGTGATAGCATTTGTAGGTGGGTCTCCGCCCATCTGTTGACCTGCCCCTTCTGTTTGTCGATCTACCTCTGCTTTTGCTTCTACCTCTTCTCCAGTCTTCACCTCGAGACTGTCTTCCTCGATTCTCCATGATGTAGGCTTCGTCTTGACTGGTGCCTGCATCTTTTCTTCTCACCTCCTTGTTCATCAAGGCATCCTTAACCATTGACAAGGTAAGTTTGCCTCCGGGTGCTGAATTACTGATGGAGACCACTAATGTTTTCCATGAATCTGGAAGGGAGCTAAGAAATAGAAGTGCTTGTTCTTCGTCTCCAAGCTGTAACTCAACTGCTGTTAATTGATTCACCAAGTTCTAGAACTCACTTGTATGTTCTGCTACAGGAGTTTCGCTCTGCAACTTCAAGTTTACAAGCCGTCTCATCAGGATGGCTTTGTTCCGTGCTGACTTGGCTTGATACATACTCTCTAATTTTGTCCATAGAGAATATGCATCTGTTTCCTTGGCTACATGGTGGAAGACACTGTGGTCGATCCATTGTCTGATCTGACCGATGCATTTTCTGTTAATTTTCTTCCACTCTGCCTCTTTTTCTGTCTCAGGTCTCTGCCCTTGAAATTCTATAGGATCATATAGATCCTTACAACTAAGGAGATCCTCCATCCTGGGTCTCTATAGTGTGTAATTGGTAGCAGTCAATTTAATCATGGCTCCAGATGATTCTTCCATTTTAGAATAATTAATTCACTAAAATGAAAATTGAATTTCAAAAATCCGAGCCCACCATTGCGTCCAGAACGGTAAAAAATGGTGGAATAGCCTCTTCCAGGGCTCAAAAATTCTTTTTATGCAATAAATACTAAGCTTGGAAATTCGAAGGACTAAACTAAAATTTCTTAAGGGCTAGACTAAAATTTCAGAAACTAAGGGGGGCATAATGTCATTCAACAGAACAATAGGGGCCAAACTGTAATTTCCTAAGGACTGAAATATAAATTTTAGAAATCTAGGGGGTCAAAAGTAATTACCCGAAAATACAGGGGTCAAACTGTAATTTCAGAAAAATATGCTGACGTGGTAGTGTCTGGACACGTGTCGATGATGTGGCTCTGACATGGCTGTGCTGACGTGGCCTGATGACGTGGCTCTACTGACGTTGCAAAAGTGCGCCGACGTGGCGGATGACGTGGCGCTGACGTGGGTCGTCTTCAACCTTAAGACGCGCGTGTGGCGCGTGAGGCGAGTGAAGCCCACTCGTAGTGCAGCAGCTCAGTGCGTACGACGCGTGCGACGTCTCTGGTGGTCGGATCGGTCGTCGAAAAATTACAGAATGATCAGCACGACGTCACGAACATACAGAACACTTCAAATTTGGAATTCGAATACTTTCCGAAAAATCTAAATTTTTCAGAAACAGGGGACGAATTTTCTCTGAATTTTTTCTCTCTGTTCTGACGTTCCAGGAGCTCAACGAGGCTCTGATACCACTTGTTGGGGATGCAATGCAAACTCAGAACAGATTTTGGGAGAAAATTAACTTGTATTAACAGAGAAAGTTCAATATACAAGATTTACACAAAAACTCCCCTAAACTAATCTTGGAGCTCTCCTGGCTCTCTCACTCTCAGAACTCTCTGGTTCTGGAACCTGGACTCTCTCTAGAATCTCTCTGATGCATTGTTCAGACAGAATTCGTCCTATATTTATAGGAGAATTCTTCATGCATTGTCAATGGGGTAGGTGAGGTTGGTCACCTAACCTTGCCTACCCTTAGACTTTCCTTGGAGGTAGGTAACCTCCCTTTGACATGGGAGGGACCTTCAAGATGCTCCATGCATCATGCATGAGCTCATCAGAAATGACTAGAGGAGATCTCTTGTATGCCTTCCCATTAATGTTTTTAGAGCCACCACCTCGAAGATATAGACATCACACTTTGCTGTCACAACCATGGTGTAGGCAAATTCTATAGAAAAAATTACAAGCCTCCAATTAGACTAGCAGAGAGATCTTCAGATAGAATAGAAGAAATTTTTTATAATTTGGTTTTGCTTATGTGGTCTGAGGTAATTAAATAATTCATCATTTCATTTTATTCACTCATCGAGAAGTCGATAAACTTTAATTTTAGGCTTTTGCTACAACGACATAAGAGATATGTAATTAATTCACCAGAAGTGTTGCTGAAATCATAAAGCTAATAAAAAATTATGTATGATTACCTAGAGCAATGTATCCATAAGTGCTTGCTAACATTGTTCCATTGGATTATCCAGAATATAGAAGTCTAGTTGTGCCAAAGTCACCAACAAATGCCTGCAATTCTGAATTTATTAGAATGTTGTTTGACATGTCGCGGTGAACAATGGGCGGCATACAATCATGATGCAACTAAGGCAGTGCATCAGCCACACCCTTAACAACATTCACCCTCTTAATCCAATCCAACTCAATGGCTTCATGGTCGTTGCGCAGAACACAAAACACGCTTCCTCTTTTCATGTACTCATAAATCAGAAACATATATCTTTCGTGGAAACAATATCCATAACGGTTTAAGATATTTCGATGTTTAGTTTCAGATAATACCCTGGCTTCATTATGGAAACTCTGAACGAATGATAACTCTTCAGTTTCTGAATGATGAAGCTTCTTTAAAGCAACTACTTTTCCCTTTGGTAATTGTGCTTTGTAAACACTACCATAACATCTAATCGCGATGCAGTACTTGGTGTCAAAGTCCTCCATTGCTTCAATTATGTGCTCAAAGGTAGTAAGACCATCATAGTTCCATATTGAGAAAAGATCTCTGCTGTTGATTATGTTCCACTTGAGAATTGTATTTTTATCCTTGATCAAATATTTAAAGTAGGTGAGAACTGTAGCGACAAGAAAATAATAAATCAAAAGAATAATCAAAATGCTCATCTTTAGATGATTATGCTATTTTTCCTATCATTTTGAATGTAGAGGCCCATCCTTAGGATGATCTTGCTACTCATCTTCAGCTATATATATACCTGAAGCAAGTTCGTGTAAGGTTTCAAGTGAGCTAAGAATCAATTTAAGCAATTCTTGACCTAGGCAGATCTCGACCTTAAACTGCTTTATTTGGCTTAGGTCGGTTAACTAGATAACCATGCTCAATTTTTCCAACCAAGCCAAACGAAACAAAAGACCTAGACCCCAGCTGTCTGTCTCAATCTTCTTAGAAATTTCATGCATCTGTGGGTGGCAATTGAAATTCAAGCTCTATTATTAGAGTTTTCCTGGGACCAATACTGCTTGGAAATTAATATTAATCTATTTTCATCACCTTTATGGCATTTTCTATATAATTGTATAAAGAAAAATTACAACAATACTATTACTTTTGGCTCAAAAATCCTAGTAGAATTCGATGTCAGACTTGGGGTACTTGCACTCCCGCACAAGGTGGATTGCACTCCCATGCTAGTTTGGCAGTTATGTTGTGCTCTTATGCAAGATGAGTTACGCCGCTATGCAACGTCAAGAAAGGATGCTTCGCGCTATAGGCAAAGACCTTGCGCTCCTATGTAAGGCACATTATGTTGCTGCACAATATCGATTACTATTGACAAACTAGATACTATTTAAAGGGGTTCTTTTCTGTTTTAAAGAAACTGATTGAATATTCTCTTGTAGAGTTTTTTAAATATCTATCCTAAGAGTATGGATGCTTTTTTGTAATATGTACCCATTATTGTTATAAATGAATAGAAGTTATTATTTATATATTACCCAAGTATGACTATATCAATGACTAAAGGTTCTAGAGTTGTACATTGACAAAGTTTCTGTATTTATGAGATATATCTGAGACAAAAAACTTTGCTATAGCTAAAAACTAGTTCACAACCTATAAACAAAAGCTGAGCGCTTTGTTTAGACAAAGTTATTGTGTTGTTTGTCTTCAATGGGGAAATGGTGAGTCTCTAACCATTTGAGGTGGAGACATTAAGACAAAAACACATGTGCATTATGAAGGCATTGAACATAGACCACGTCGAAATTATCCATTTTGTGGAAATACCGTGACCAAATATGAATTTCTACACTTGAGCACTAAAGACATTCCTACCTTAATCCTATGTAGGTAGCGTACCTCTAATATACAGGCTATAGTCTTTGACTAGAATAAAAAGTGAGATCTAAATGAGTAAGGTTAATACCTTGGCTAGTTGGGATTGTAAGGTCTATATGCTAATAGACACTATACCATAGATTTGGAATTCATGACTCCAAAATGATTGTAAAATACCATCTTGATGGTTTTACAAGGTTTTATTTGAGAGAATCTTGGCCGAATGTTTAATAAAAGTTGTTCATTAAACTGAGATTTGTTTTAATAAATCTCAACTCATTTTAATAGTCTAAAACTGGTATCAAGGGCTAAAGATGTACTTGGAGGGGTAACAAGGTAAATCATGCCTAGCTTTAATTATTGGTATTCCATGAAGTTTAGTTATATAAACATGATGCTAAATGGATAGAGTTTAAAGAAATAATTTAATAAGATTAAATTATTGAGCCTTCTGTAAAGAGTATTTAATTCAAGAGTGCAACTTTGAACTTATAGTGGAATAGACCAAAGTTAATAAGTAGGGCCTACTACAGTTATGAGATAATTGGATACTGGGTCAAACTTATTGAAGCTTGTAATTAAATATGTCCATCAAGGTCCCCTAGGTAGCTGACATAAATTTTTTGAACAAGGATTGGACTTGAGAAATTAATTATTTAATTTAATTGGGTTTATTAGAGAATAAAGCCTAGGTATTAAATATATTTGACTAGTCAATGAGCTCATTATTTAATTAATTTGATTAACTAAATAATAGAGTATTTTGGCCAACCTAGTTAATTAGATTAATGGACTTATAATTAATGTGTTTAATTGAAAGCTTACACAAAATTGGGTTGGACCTAAATAAGTGTGAAAAGCCCAATTAAAGACTTAATGAGATTAAGTTCATATACAACTAGGACTACTAGTTAGACTAAGCCTAATAGGATTAGGTTTATTAGTCAAAATTGGACAAGGATTAATAGAGCCATACAAGGATGAATTAGGTCAGTGTTGTGAGAGTTGAAGTGAACAAGGAACAAGTCATCACTATTCACCGAGTATTGTTTTCTGATACTGTTCACATAGCACTGTTTTGATATTGTTCACACAACACTGCCCACCGAACACTATTCATCTATCACTACTCATCGATTATTGTACATCTGACAAAGTTTAATGATTTTAAGATGCCTACACGTCTCATTCATATAATTTTTAAATATACCTAGGAACTGAAGTGGTGAGAAAGCACAACAAAAGTTTTGAAATGTATGATCGCTAGATTCAAGTCCCAGAGTCTCTTCCACTGTGTCGATTTGATTGAATTCAAATTTGGGATCCTACAATTGGTATCAAAGCCTCGTTTCCTCCACTAGAGAGCGATCTAAGTAATTGTTTTAAATTTGATTTTTTTTTTATTAAAAAAAAATCAAATTTAAAACAATTACTTAGATCGCTCTCTAGTGGAGGAAACGAGGCTTTGATACCAATTGTAGGATCCCAAATTTGAATTCAATCAAATCGACACAGTGGAAGAGACTCTGGGACTTGAATCTAGCGATCATACATTTCAAAACTTTTGTTGTACTTTCTCACCACTTCAGTTCCTAGGTATATAATATTGTGTCTTGAGGAATGAATACTGTGCATGAATAGTATTTTTCATGCTTTCAAATGACACCGCCGAAATTACTGCTCATTCTATCAGTCTTGCGAGTCAGGCTTTGAAATTTACACATATTGTAAATCGAAGCACGCTAATCAAACTTTCCTTCTTGAGCCTTTCGAGATTTCGACCGGAAAACGTTCAAATCTGCAGAAAAAGAGAATCGATTTTCACTATTCACTGCCGCGGAGCGGCGAGTGAGTAGTCACCGCTGGCTTGGTCGCCTTCGTCTTAGCCCGTTCTGCAAATCTTCCTTCAGCACCGAAACCTATTTCGTCCGTCTTCAGCCCCATTCACGGAGTTTTTATATACTGTTCATTGCTGCTTTTCTGTCGGACGGTGAGTGGACCATCACCTCCACCACAAGGGTGTAGATCAAGAGAGGGCGATTAGCTTTCCCTTCTGCAGTATCATCGAATTCCCAGTATTTCTCCCGAAAATCGCATTTTTATTTTCGAAAATACTATTCACGACAGCGTCGATACTGTTCATCCAGTGATACTATTCATCGATCCTGTCAGGTTGCTCCTCGGCCTATTACATGCATATTTGCTTCTTGGATGACTCCCAAATTCCTTGTGGAAAATTAAATCTAAGGAGTGACGTGAACGAGAACTTCTCATCGGTTTTTATTTCATGCCCGTTTTCGGTGACTGGTTTGCACTTCTAATTCCTTTGACTCACCTACTATTATTACTGAGTTTTGCTGTGGAATTTTATCTGGATTGAATTGTGTCGACTTGAATTTAATTGTTATAATTTTTACTTGTCCTGTCAAACCAACATTTCCCACCATGTCCACCAAACCCATATCGAACACTACCAACCAAACACAACCCCTACATCATACTAACCGATCACGCCCACCAACTAAGACCTCCTTCCCCACCAACCAATCTCCTCCCCCACCTAACAATGCCAAGAGCAAACTTCCTTAAACTCAAGGCTCTTGGGCTGATAGGGTCCGAGTAACTGAGGCAAGAACTAGATTCAGTCTTGACTCGGTAACCCAGAAGGTTCCGGGTTCTATTCTTGAATTGCCAGATGAGTTGATCGATGATGATGCATCTGAGTGGTTGCGTTGTATCGTGGGTTTTTTTTCCAAGCTATGACATGCCTTTTCATGCTGCACGGTCCATTGCCATGCGTGCTTGGAAAACTAGTGGATTGGAGGATGTTCGTTCCACTGGAACAGGTTTTCTGATTTTTCGCTTTAGGACCGAGGATGAGGTCCATGATATTTTAGAGAGAGGGCCATGGATGTTTGGCGGAAAGAACATTATCCTGCAGCAGTGGAATCCACACTTTTCTTTTGATAAAAATCGGATTTCTAGGATTCCGGTTTGGATTAGACTGCATGGACTGCCTTTTCCATTATGGTCAACCAGGGCTCTTAGCAGCGTTTCTAGCATGGTCGGGAGGCCCATTTCATGTGACAAGATGACTTATGAGCGAACCCGATTGTCTTATGCTCGGGTTTGTGTTGAGTTAGATGCGGAGCATTCTCCAGTGCATGATATTAAAATCCGATGCATGTTATCCTCTGAGCCTATCAAGATTAGAGTAGAATATGAGTGGAAATCGAAGCGCTATTCCAAGTGTTGTTTATTTGGCCATACTTGTCCTGTACCTGATGTGCCATCTGCTCCTACAGAGGCCGAGGCTCTAGTTATCGATACAGCCCTCGTCTTGAAAGGCAAGGAGAACACTGATGAAACTGCTATTGCAACAGCGGTTCATATTGAGACTAATAAGGAACAAATTATTGCTGCTGATGTAATTCCAGTTATACGCAACAAGGGTAAAGGTATTGCTACTGATTCCACACCAGCCGGATCTTTTGCTTCAAGTGCAATGACTATAGCGAAAGATTCGATGACTAAGATCTTTAGTAAGATGGACCAGGTTACAACCAATGGTTCAGTTTCTGAGTCTGATCCTAATTCTGATTCGGATTGATGAACACTTAAATATGCATGTTTAATAAGAGTTTAGTTCATCATATTGCATTAATAGTGTCATTAAATTCCTCAACTTAAGCATATTTGTAGCATTTGCATCTTTGGAATTAATTTCTCTTAATTTTGGTTTTGTTACAGGTTCGGTAAAATGGGCATAACTCTCTATTTATAGATCAGAATGGTGCAATTCTTAATGTTTTGGAAAGCTGATTCAATTGTCTACAAGATTGCATTTCACAAGCATCATCAAATTCGGGCTCTTAGTGGACCAAAATTGGGCTTGAAGTGAACCCATCTACAGTCTCGGCCCAGTCTGACCAGGCCTCAGTATTTGGACCGTATCTCTCAAAATACGTATCCAAATTGTGCAAATCAATATGTTCTAGAAAGCTGAGAGAAATATCTACAACTTTCATGAAGACATGTGATTAAAATTCACAACATTTCGATGTCAAAATTGATGGTCAAAGTCGGTGCCTAATGATCCCAATTGTCAAAGATATTTACAACTAATATTTGACAATTATGCCCTTGTAATTTGACAAGTTTGCCCCTGGATGTATCTATAAATAGAGGTGCCTTGTGACCCATTAGGGCATCTTGGCCTTGGCTGGAACATTTTGGCTTTGGCTAGGATCTTGTATTGTGTTTTGTGTGTTTATGTTATTAATGAATTTCCTTTTTCTTGCATTTTATTTTCTTTCTATTATAATGTTCTTCTAATTTCTCTTTTGCTAAGGTGAAAGGGTGAAACCCTTGATATGAGAATAAGGATTCTCTAACCCTTAATATGTGCTTAATAATCTTAATCTTATAATGTTTATTCAATATGATTTATATTTAATTTCTTAATCAATCTTGACACCACTCGTAAAGTGGAGGTCTTGATCCATTGTCGACAATCCTTGGCACATCAAATGCTTGGATCCTTTCTAGATGATGTATGGTTCTTCCTTACCGACACGAATCTAGTTAGGAACCTTGATTTGTTGTAGACATATGGTGATTGGCACATTGGATGCTTGAACCCATTTACAAGAAGTGGTATAAATATTGGTAATGAAACAAATATAATTCATATAACTAAAATGGGTTAATTATCCTTATTTGAAATATCAAGGGCGGATCCCCTAACCTTAGCCTTCATTGTTATTGTGTTAATTCCTCTTGTATTTTAATTATTCTATTGTTTATGAACTTTTTATTTTATTTACTATGGTAGGTTCTACCACCTTATGAAATTGTTCTTTAATTTACTATGGTTGGTTATACCACCTATCTCCATGGATGGTTTTACCTCCTCTTGCTTTTTGTTTTATATTTGAATGGTCGGTAATACCACCTACCATCTTACATACTTGTTGATATTATCATGTCACCTCTTTGAATCATCCATATCACATTTGTTTAGCTTATAATTTGTAACGCTTAAATTCCCTTCCTCGTGGATCGACCCCGGTCTCACCGGGTTTTATTACTTCGACACTCCTATACTTGGGAGACAATCCTTTTTTGGATGTGTCACGGATTCACTATTTCATATTGAAGCACATCAGGATCAGATATTGAAGTCCAAAGTGGAGTCTGATCACATCCCTCCTGTTAGTAAAGATAAAAATGCTCCGAGTAAAAAGGGTGGCAATGGGGGTAGAGGGGGCAAGCGCCCCAGATGATTTCTTTATTGAATTATGAGTTTTTCCAGTTTCCTATGATAGGAAGTTGGAATATTAGAGGCCTTAATGGCTTCTCTACGTAGCGGGCAGTTAGAAACTGGATTTCTAAGTTTTCTTTAGGTTTGATTGGTCTTCTAGAGACTAAGGTTGATCAGCGACACCTTACTTCAGTTGTTTCGGATATTTGTCCTTCTTGAAGTTTCTTATAGAATGCCGCTGAGTCCATTGCTTGCAGAGTTTTGGTGTGTTGGGATCCTACTTTGTATAGTTTGAGTGATTTGCAGCTTTCTCCTCAGTATATCGTTTTTCGGGCTACCAGATTATCTGATGGGGTTTCTTTTGGATTGATCTTTGTTTATGGTTCTAATGATCCAGGTGTTCGTCGGTAATTATGGGACTTTCTCAGAGCTCAGTCCATGGGTTTCGGTGACTTACCATGGTTGGCATTAGGTGATTTTAATGCGATTTTATGCTCGTCGGATAGAGTTGGAGGGGATCAGGCTTGGCATGGTTATATGGATGAATTTGGTCAGTGTGTTCATGATGCAACATTGATCAGGGTACCATCTTTTGGGCTTCAGTATACTTGGCATAATGGGCGGCAGGGAAAGGATACTATTCTTCGGACTCTTGATTGGAGTTTTTGCAGCGCTTCATGGTTCTTGACTTGGCCAAACACAACTTCTAAGATACTTCCACGGGATGTTTCTGATCACAGTGCTATGGTCATCAAGTTTGGAAATCAACGTAGGCAAACCTCGAGGCCTTTTAAGTTTTTGAACTTTTGGGCTGATCGAGAGGATTTCTTGGAGATTGTTCAGAGAGTGTGGTCTACGCATGTGGACGGGGATCCTATGTTTCGAGTCATGCAAAAACTGGGTTTGTTGAAACGAGAGTTTAAGACTTTACGTGCCAAGGCTTCTAGTCACATCTCTAGTAGAGTCATTGAGGTTAGAGCTCAGTGGGTCGCAGCTCAGGTTGCTCTGGATGAGAACCCTCATTCCCCAGAGTATCTTTTGGTTGAAAGGAATTTTGCTAAGCAGTATTCCCAGTTGTGCAGGGATGAAGAGGCTTTCTTTCGACAGAGGTCAAGGATCCAATGGCTTTCTCTGGGGGATCAGAATACCAAGTTCTTTCACAAGTCTCTGCTCCATAGACAGGTCAGAAATCGGATTCATCAGCTTGAAGATGAGGATGGTACCATTGTTACAGATCGAGGCGACTTAGGCCATCTAGCTATGAGGTATTTTCAGAAATTGCTTACAGCTCCTTCTCGGCCTTCTCTTGTAGATGCTTCTCGGTTTTTCTCTGGAAGAGTCTTTGAGGAGATGCTGCCTTCTTTGGTATGCCCTATTACTGATGATGAGATCAGGTTAGCTTTATTCTCGATTCCTGATGATAAAGCTCCAGGACCGGATGGGTATACCTCTTTGTTCTTCAAAAGGGCTTGGGATATTATTAGTGTGGAATTTATGGCTGCTGTGCGCTACTTCTTCACAACTTGTCGGATGCCAAAATGTGTTAATGCCACTAGGATTGCCTTGGTCCCCAAGGTTGAGTCTCCGAAGACTATGAGTGACTTTCAACCAATCTCTTGTTGTAATGTACTTTACAAGTGCATCTCCAAAGTGATTGTGAACCAATTCAAAGTTGTCTTACCTGATGTAATTGGGAGTTCACAATCTGCTTTTGTCCCAGGTCGGCGGATCTCTGATGCCATTCTATTGACTCAAGAGCTCATGCATAATTACCATCTTGGGTGCTCACCTCCCCGATGCGCTTTAAAGGTGGATATTCGCAAGGCTTTTGATACTGTCAGTTGGGATTTCATTCTTTTGGGGTTAAGGACGATCGGTATTCCAGAGTGTATGGTTCGATGGATTGCGACTTGCAAGTCTTCTGCACATTTCTCGATTGCTTTAAATGGAGAGCTTCATGCTTTCTTTCCCACCTCCAGGGGAGTTCGACAGGGTGATCCATTGTCACCATATCTTTTTGTGTTGGCTATGGAGGGTTTGAGTGGTATTCTTCGGAAGGCTTCTCAAGGCCTGATTTTCGATTTCATTGGAGATGTCAGTAGGTCTCTCTCACTCATCTTTGTTTTGCAGATGACCTGATGGTCTTTTGTAGGGTAGATGTGGGCTCTGTTCGAGTGGTTCGTGCAGCTTTGCAAGAGTTTGCCAAGCTCTCTGGTTTAGTGACGAATTCAACCAAGAGTCATGTATTCTTTTCTGGCATCAATGATGAGGAGCGAACTGCATTGCAGACCATCTTGGGTTTTCAGGTGGGGAGTTTACCAATTAGATATTTAGGGGTGCCACTCATTAGTACCAGATTGTGACTCTCAGATTGTACTCCGTTGATAGAACGGATCCTGTCGAAGGTCAGGTTATGGACTTCTGCTATGCTGACTTATGCTGGTCGTCTTTAGTTAATCAAGTCAGTACTTTTTTCTATCCAAGTCTATTGGTCCTCAATGTTCATATTACCGGCAGTTGTGATTCGGAAGATCGAGGGTATTCTAGCTGCTTTCCTCTGGAAAGGGACATCTCTGTCTCATTCTGGGGCCAAAGTCGCTTGGGACTCGGTTTGCTATCCTTTGAAGGAGGGGGGATTGGGAATTAAGCGAGTGAAGGAGTGGAATCGTGCTGCTATTCTGAAGCATGTTTGGAGACTTCTTTCTGACAAGTCCTCCATATGGTCCTCATGGGTTCATAAGGTGCTCCTTCGAGGCCGCTCGTTTTGGCAGGTTAGGGTTATTTCTGGAGCCTTCTGGTCTTGGAGGAAGATTTTGAATAGTCGGGATTGGTGTAGGGGTAAATTTGTCTCTTGCATTGGAGATGGCCGTGATACCTCACTTTGGCAGGATTACTGGTTGTCGCAGGGGCGTCTTTGTGATTTGTTTTCATTCAGGAGTCTTTCATCCACAGGTCTTCCCTCAGATGCAAAGGTTGCATCTGTTATTCAGGATGAAGACTGGGCTTTTCCTGACGGTGGGCTGGTCCTTGGACGGATTTGGAAATCGGTCAGCATCCGGCCTATGATGGGGAATCCTGACCATATTGTTTGGAAGGGTCACAACTCTAGTATTTTCTCTATTAACTCAGCATGGGATTTATTACAGAGTAGACGATCGGTGAACTCAATTCATCATCTTCTCTGGTTTCCTGGCCATGTTCCAAGACACTCATTTATTCTTTGGTTGGCCTCGTTGGGACGTCTTCGTACTTTGGATCGTTTACGGTGTCATGGCATGTCATCCTCTTCGGATTGTGTCCTTTGTGCTTCAGCAAATGAGAGTCATGACCATCTTTTCTTTAGTTGTCCTTTCTCATCTTCTGTATGGAGGGAGATTTCAGCTAAGACTCTCATCGTTTGGCCTTCTTTTGTTTTGCTCCCTCTACTTCATTGGGCTTCTCAACATCTTCAGGGTAGGAAGAATTTCGGGCATATCCTTGTGCGTTTAGTCTTCTCTGCTACAGTGTATTTTCTTTGGTATGAGAAGAATGATCGTGTGTATCAACAGCGTCGCCGGACTCATCGTCAAGTGATTGATGAGATTTCTGCTTTGGTTCGCTCTAGGCTCCTAACCTTGCAGGCCAAGTATGTGATCAATCCTCAACTTCGTGACATATGGGGCCTACACCTTAGTTTATTTCTTGGATTTTGTATATTTGTTTGGGCCACTGTGCCCCTTCGTCTTTGTTATTTTATTGAAGACAGCCTGTTGTGGTTGGTTTTGGGCCAGTGCGCCATGTTCTGTTTTGTTTGGGACTCTAGGCTCTACTTTATGTTTGTTTTGTTTTGTTTTGAGGCCTTTGGGCTTTATTATTTCCTTTTGGACTTGTGAGTACTAGGTACTCTTCTTGGGGTATGCCCCTCGTATTCTGTACTTTCGTTTTTCTTTTAATGTAAATAGTAATTTTTTCCCAAAAAAAAAACATGTTATATGATGTGGTATTTATTTTTCTCAATTTAATTGCATAAAATCATGGGATGATTTTTTACGTGATGTTTTGTATAGATGTGTATTGGTAAATATTCAGCCTTTAGAGTTTGTTTGTATTTTAAATTTTCTTGGTATGTAATTATTAAGGGGTGGCCATTATGCCATTGAATTACCCTATGCATTCGTTTAATTTCATGTTGTTCAATCTTTGTAGATTTTGATTTTTGTACAAAGTTGTTTATATTAAATTTTTGTAAGTTGTACAACAAATTGACGTAAGAATGCGATGAACGAGATGAAGATCTGATGGCAACTATGTCTGAATTTGGATAACATGGAAAAGGTGGCTAGGGTTTTCGGGTTGCCCTAAGGTGGCTATGGTTTCGGGCATAAGAGTTGTGCACCAAAACCCTAAGCTTGAGGGTTTTGCGATTTGGGCTTGTGGTTGGCCCTAGGCCAAAATTCATGCAAAGGGGCCAAATCTCCAAGGTTATGGTTCGAAAAACTCACAAACCATGAAGCTAGAACCCAAAACCCTATGATCCATTAGGGTATTTCGAATTTAGGCTATGAGGGTTGTTTTTGTGTGACGACCAGCCCTATAATATGTCTATGATATGTTTTAATAGCCAAGAGGTTTTGTGAATATCCTACGCCCAATTAAAGAAACCCTAGCCCAAACGTGAAGAGCCCGGGTCCAAAGTGCATGGGTTTTAGCTAGTTCAACCTAATAGGTTGTTGGGTGTTAGTCTATGGGCCTAGATTGGTGGTTTATCACTAAAGCTTGGTCCAATAGGAGAGCTTATGGTAGTTATCTTCCAAGAAATGATCCATGCACGTAGGCTACTAAGCAATGGCTATAAGGTTGGTCCAAGAGTTTATCACTAAGCTCTCCTAGTCCAACCTAATGGCTACTAAGCAACAAACGAACCCATGGTGTTGGGCTTATAAGGTTCACGTAGGCTTAAAGCTAGAGAGATACCAAGTTAGTTCACTTATCGAGCAAGTTGTATTTTAAAACTAGCGCCCAAATGAGCGCAATTAATTTATTTGGCTATCTCCCATCTTTTTCCATTTGTTTTGGTGATTTTATAGCTCAAAACAATGACAAAATCGGAGTTGTATAGCACATAAAATTAAAGACGCATTCTATAGGGGTGAAACTATAAATATTAAAATGTTTAAAATCTATAGGGGTGTCTATGAAATTTTTTAAAGTTTATGGACATTTTAGAGTTCACTGTTTACACCAAATTTTCATATTTATGAAATTTGAAAATTTTCTTGGAACCAATAGACATATTTAAGCACGTGGGAGATACCAAGAAGATAGAAGAACTCAATCCAAATATTATTGTAATATTTTTAGGAAAAAGGCCAATTACTTATCACATGCATGCTTTTAGAAGTATGATTATTTTATTTAAATGTTAGATAAAATGATAACATGTCACATGCGCTATAGAGAAATAGGAATGCCACATCAATACATTATAACATGTCTATGCATTCATGCATGAATTAATATATGATTAATCAAAGTGTTTGATTGATGGCATATATAAATTAAATTACTTAAATTAATTAGATTAATTAAAGTTATTAAAGAAGATGATTTATATAAAGTTTGATAAATAGAATATAAATCATAGACCTAATTAATATGATTATTTAAGAGTTAAAATGTGAATATGAAAGTTATATAGATCACATTTTAAATTAAAATCCTAAAATTTTTAAATGTTTGAGTGGGAGAAGCTTTTATTAATTTAAAACCTAAGGTCTCCATTGTTGATCCTTTTGAATGGGCTATTTATAAGCCTCATCTTGGCCCATCTTAAGGTCATGCTCCCTATAGGAGCGCTTATGATAGTTGTCTTCCAAGATATGATCTTTTACATAGATAAAATCGTTCCAAAAAGCCCTTAGTGTTTTCTCCTATAGAGATCTCATTTTAAGGCAATTTTGAAATTTTGAGTGAAACAATGGTCAAACACTCAACTTAATTTTTTTAAAAGATATTTATTATAGGAATAATTTCATTAATTAAGGACCAAAATATGGTGATTATTGTTATTGAAATATAAGATATCTTGAAAATAATAATGAGTAGAAGGAGTTTTAATTTAATCAAATAGAGTTATTATATTTCCCTATAGGAAAGTAGTAATTATTTGATTAAAGCACAATAGAATATCATGCATATTATTTTAGGTAACTGCATCTATATTCTTGCATCCCACGTATCATGAAATTATATTCAAAATTTTGTATAGTTATTGATAAGGGTGTATGTTTATTTTTACAGAAAATAAATCCAAATTACTTCTATGCTTAATGATCACATGCTCAAAGGCAAAGTTTATACTGAATGAAAATGTTTACTAGATGGATAAACCATATGATGATGAAAGCTATATTGACCATGTTATGGTCAAAGCTATGTAGAGTGGAAAGATAGTCTTGACATTCTACAATAAGCTCAATGTTATAAGTGGATCATGAAAGCAAGTATACCTTCTCCTTCGTATGAGTATTTGACTTTAAAGAATGAAGAATACTTTGAAAAGTGAGAGAAAACAAATGCAATAGTCAAATTATATGTTTACTTCTTTGGACCGAGTGTTGGATATTAAAGTTTATATATATAGGGCCAATATAAAAGATATAATTTTTCACTTGCAAGAGTTGTTAAGTGAGGCAAAATTAATATGACGCTGAATTCTTTATCACGTTCTTTACTTAGAATAAAGATAGATTTTGATAAAGGTTAGAGTTTCTCTCAAAAGTCAAAGTGAAGGACGCTACAAAGGATATTAAAATCAAAGTTTAATGTTCTTATAGTTTAAAAACTTAAGGGTAAGGTCTATAAGACAGAGTGGAAAGGCTTTAAAATCCTTAATATAAGAGACAAAGAATGAAGTTCAACCAATTGGAAAAAGTTTCAATTACAGTGATGAAGGTCATTTTGAAAAGAGATTGCATATCATTTAAAGCTTGTTTAAGCAATATTTTTTCTAGAATCATTCTTTGTACAATATTCCATTAATTATTGAATTATGGATATTAACCATGTATTTAGTTCTTTGTAAAGGCTAAATTGGACTTGACTTCTAAATGAAAGTGAGCTTGGCTTAAGGCTTATATAAGAAGTATTGGTGTCTACTTATGTAATTAGAGAATTGCACTTTTTGATATTTTTAGTTTTGAATAATTGTTATTTTTCCAGATATAGTATACAAACTTTTGAATTTCAGGCACTTATAAAATTCTAGTTATTCAGTTTCTTTGAAGACATTTGTTGTTATTGGAAAAGAATAAAGATTTTTATTCTTCTGGAATTGTACATAACAATTTCCATATGATGAAAAACTAAAAATGGAATCAATAAATGACATTAAGCTGAATAAATAAAGAGTATAGATTGTCTAACACTAATCAAACTTGTCTATGGTATTTCTAACTGGGTTATATTAATATAAAAAGCATTCAAAGGATGGCTAAGGATGGGCACTAAACTTATTAAAGCTCGAACGTAGACCAACCTATGAATCAAGCCTAGTAAGAAGGATTTTCCTACAAGTCATTTTAAGTCTAAAGGAAATAGAGCTAAAGATTGTACTGATTTGGTACATAAAGCTGTTTATGCACCAATTAAATTGAATACATGAGCCATATATGAGTATTTCATAAGATGATTACTCAAAATATGGGTATATTTACGTAATGCATCATAAATCTAAAACTTTTGAAGAGTTCAAAAGGTAAAGGATTAAGGTTGAAAGCATTTAGGTAAATATATCAAATAAGTATGATCAAATCGTAGCAAAATACCTCTCATGACAATAGAATACTATTCCAACTCACTAGAGTAGTAGAGAGAAGGAATAAAACTCTTTTGAACATGATTTGATCCACGTAAGTTATTCAAAATTATCCACCTTTTTTTTTTAGGAAACCCTAGAAGGTACAAGAAGATATTACTTCTAGAGTCATTGCTTCTATAGTTACTCTAGTGCGGAAGAATTTGCCAATATGATTGTAAATCACTTAAAGGTCAACTACATGAAAAATTATAAGCCTCGAAGTGATGTAGTATTAGAAGAAATATCTAAAGAAACTAACACTGATCCGATCAGTGATGATAGTTTCAGGGGTTCGACATCTATTTCTAATACAAAACAAATATAAAATCCAGTTATATAATCTCCTGTGGTACCACGATGTAGTAGGAGGATTGTTAGACAAACTCCTATGGTGTCTCGACGTAGTGGGAGGATTGTAAGACAACTTGATAGATTCATAGGAGTATCGCAACTAGTGAAAATGAATTTGATCCTACTACTTATGAAGAAACAATGAATGATGCTGATGCTGATAGTTGTCAAAAAGTTATGGAATCAAAAAGAGAATAGATGCATTCTAATTATATCTGGGAACTTGTAGATGCACCTGAAGGTATAAAAGCCATATGGTGCAAGTGGGTGTACAAGAGAAAGAGACAAGTTTATAGGAAGGAAGAGACCTTTAAGGCAAGCTAATGGCTAAGGGTTACACACCAAAGGAAGGGATTGACTATGACAAAACCTTCTTGCTAATGGCCATACTAAAATCAATTAGGATTCTCTTATCCACTGCCGCTCAATTTGATTATAAGATATGGCAAATGGATGTCAAGACAACATTCTTGCATGGAAATCTTCACTAAAGCATCTATATGATGCAACCAGAGGTTTCATATAAAAGACTAAGAGCAAAAGGTTTGCAGATTGAAAAGTTCAATTTATAGTCTTAAGTAAGCATCAAGGTCTTGGAACTTAGGTTTGATCAAAATGATCAAGACATGTTGTTTTATTCAAATGTAGACAAGTCATTTGTCTACAAAAGAACACAAGACCAAAAGGTTGTATTTCTCATTCTGTATGTTGATGATATTCTACTTATTCAGAATGATATAGAGATACTATCATCAATCAAATTTTGGCTGGCTGAGCAATTCCAAATGAAAGATTTGGAATAGGCTAGTTATGTTCCTGGAATCTAACTCAGAAGGGATAGGATGAATAAAAAACTAGCATAGTCTTAGGCCTCATATATAGAGAAGATTCTGCCTAAATTTGCAAAACAGAACTCCAAGAAAGGATTGTTACCATTCAGATATGGAGTTAAGCTTTCTCAAGAGTAATATTTTTAGACTCCTCAAGAAAAGAAACAGATGAGACGACTCCCATATGCCTCTGCTATTAGGAGTCTTGCATATGCAATTCTGAGTATTAAGCTAGATATCTGATATGCAGTGGGAGTTATTAATGAGTACCAGAAAAATCCTAGCTATGAGTATTGGGTTGCAGTAAAGCATATATTAAAGTATCTTCGTAGGATGGAGAGATATATGCTTATATTTTCTGGTAGTGAGCTAACACTAGTTGGTTATACGAATTCAAATTTCCAATCAGATCCGGACTCTAAAAAGTCAACTTAGGATCAGTTTTCACTTTGCGTGGTGGAGCCATAGTATGGAGGAGTATCAAGCAATCTTGCATTGCTAACTCTACCATAGAGGCAGTATAGCTCTATAAGTTCCTTATAGATTTGGAAGTTATTCCAAATGGAGACAAAGCCATTAAGCTTTTTATGGTGATAATAGTAGGGCAGTGGCTAACTCTTAGGAACCTAGAAACTACAAGAATGGAAAGCATATAGAAAGAAAATACCACATCATACGAGAGATCGTGCGGCATGGAGATGTGCAAATATGTCATATCTACTCTACGGGCAAGCAAGAGATTGTTAGCTATCTACCGTAAGAGTATAGATGCTTTTCTGTAATATGTAAACATTATTATTATAAATGAATAAAAATTATTATTTATAACTTATCCAAGTGTGACTATATCAATTACTAAAGGTTCCAGAGTATGTACATTGACAAAGTTTCTGTACATATGAGATATATCTAAGACATGAAACTCTGTCATAGCTCAAAAATATCCATGACCTATAAGCAAAAGTTGATTGTTTTGTTTGGATAAAGTTGTTGGATCGTTTATCTTCAATAGGGAAATGGTACGTCTTTAACCATTTGAAATGGAGACTTAAAGAATGGAAAGCATATAGAAAGAAAGTACCACATCATACAAGAGATCGTGCGGCATGGAGATGTGCAAATATGTCATATCTACTCTACGGGCAAGCGGGAGATTGTTAGCTATCTACCGTAAGAGTATAGATGCTTTTCGGTAATATGTAAACATTATTATTATAAATGAATAAAAATTATTATTTATAACTTATCTAAGTGTGACTATATCAATTACTAAAGGTTCCAGAGTATGTACATTGACAAAGTTTCTGTACATATGAGATATATCTAAGACATGAAACTCTGTCATAGCTCAAAAATATCCATTACCTATAAGCAAAAGTTGATTGTTTTGTTTGGATAAAGTTGTTAGATCATTTGTCTTCAATAGGGAAATGGTACGTCTTTAACCATTTGAAATGGAGACTTAAAGACAAAAACACTTATGCATTATGAATGCATTGAACACAGACCACATATAAATTATCCATTTGGTGGAAATACTATGACCGAATGTGAATTTCTACATTCGAGCACTGAAGACATTCCTACCTTAGTCCTAAGTAGGTAGTATACCTCTAATATATAGGCTATGGTATTTGACTAGACTAAAAAGTGAGATCCAAAAGGGTAAAGTCAATATCTCAGCTAGTTGGGATTGTAAGATCTGTATGCTAGTGGACACTATACCATAAATATGGAGTTCATGACTTCAAAGGGATTATAGAATACCACATTGATGGTTTTACAAGGTTTTATTTGAGAGAATCTTGGTCGTATGTTTAATGAAAGTTATTTATTAAACTGAGATTTATTTTAATACATCTCAACTCATTTAAATAGTAAAAGATTGGTATTAAAGGCTCAACATATAATTGGAGATGTAACACGATAAATCATACCTAGCTCTAATTATTGGTATTCCATGAAGGGTTGTTATGTAAACATGATGCTCAATGGATAGGGCCTAAAGAAAAAATTTAATCACATTAAATTATCAAGCTTATGTAAAGAGCATTTAATTCAAGAGTGTAGCTTTGGACCTATAGTAGGATGGACCAAAGTTAATAGGTAGGGCCCACTACAGTTATGAGATAATAAGATACTGGGTCAAATTTATTAGAGCTTGTAATTAAATATGTCCATCAAAGTGCCTTGGATAGCTGATATACATAGTCTGAACAATGATTGAACTTGAGAAATTAATTATTTAATTTAATTGGGTTTGTTAGATAATAAAGCCTAGATATTAAATTAAATATATTTGACTAGTAAATAGGCTCATTATTTAATTAATTTGATTAATTAAATAATAGAGTATTTGTGCTAATTTATTAATTAGATTAGTGGGCTTATAATTAATGTATTTAATTAAAAGCCTACAGAAAATTGGGTTGAACCTACTTAAGTGTTTAAAGCCCAATTAAAGACTTAATGAGATTAAGTTCTTATACAGCTAGGACTATTAGTTAGAGTAAGCCTAATAAGATTAGGTTTACTAGTCAAAATTAGATAGCGATTAACATAGACATAAAGGGGTGAATTAAGCAGTTTTGTGAGAGTTGAAATGAACAAGGAACAAGTTTTCATTTTTCACTGTTCATGCAGGACTGTTCATCGAACACTGTTCATCTATCACTACTCATCGATAACTGTTCATCCGAAATAGTCTATGCTTTTAAGACGCTCACACGTCTTGTTTAGGCAATTTTTAGACATACCTAGGAATTGAAGTGGTAAGAAAGTACAACAAAAGTTTTGAAGCCTGTGATCGCTAGATCCATGTCCCGAAGCCGCTTTCACTGTGACGATTTGATGAATAAACCCGTCTATGCATCTGCCACACCATTAACTTTAACCCATAAAAAGTTTATAGAATAATCAACTTTTTTACGTTATAAAACTATTTGTTGAGAAATAGTGGTTGTATCATATTTTATGAATTTAAAAATATTCAAAATGTAACACCTCGGCCCACTGTCAGATATTATCTACTTTAGGTATACAATCCATATAGTCTATCATGATTGTTTCCTAAAAGTCCTCTAATGACTTACTAGTTTTAAGTTATTAAATATAGTCCTTCACTTTGGTTGTTAGCTTAGTTGGTTAGAACATTTTGTTAAAAACACAAAAGTCACAGGTTTGGAGACCTGCTTGGGCCATAATATTTTATTAAAAAATGTTTTCACTATTCTGGACAAAAAGGCTAATTAGAAACTCCAATGCCATACTTGAATCCATAACTCACAGAAGATAAGCTTCTTATTGGCGCCAAAAGGAATAGAATTTGGTACTCTTTTAGAGAGGCTACGTCGACTCAAAAGGAATGATAAAATTAAGGGACTAATAAAATTAAGATCATATAGAAATATAAATTGGCCAATCAGAAACTCTAATGCCATACTTGAATCCACAACTCATTGGAGATAAGCTTCTTATTGGTGCCAAAAGGAATAGAATTTGGAATTGTCATGGAAAGGCTACATCAACTTAAAAGGAATAACAAAATTAAGATCGCATAGAAATAAAATTCGGAAATGTTAGGGAGAAGCTACAATGTAGCTTCGGTTGGGAAAATTAGTTCATAATAGAAGTAAAACAAGTCACCATATCTTTGTAATTCATAATAAAAATTGTATAAAGAAAAATAAAGGAAACAAGGTCAAAATGAAATGGTATTGTAGCTTTACAAGAACATGAAATCATTAGGTCGAAATCTAGATGTTGCAACATTCATTGTATTGATAGATTCACTTGACAAAACAAATAAGATGTTAGAGAAATGTTGGACTCAGGTATTAAACCCACTTTATGGACTTATAGTCCTTTGATGCTAAAATTAAAACAACTCCTTATATTTGGTTATCTCTATTAGTTTTTGAAACAAAATAAATAAATAAATGTATAAAAATAACATTTTGAGCAATTATTATGGAAATATTGGATATAAAATGGGTCATACTAGCTTACTTCAAAGTTCAAATATAAGGTTACATATGTAATCATTTAAAACATTTTTATATGCCTTTTACAACTTCTATAATATTGGATAGTTAGTTGGATTTTTAGGAGGCAGTATTGACTATTCAGTTGCTAGCATTTATATGTGGTCTCTTAGGATGAAATTTTACTACCCTACATTTTTTTTTTCATATAGATTGTTTACTGCTATAATTTCCTGTTAAATACATCTATCTTGAAATTCAAGTTGATAATTGAGTTTACTTAATTTAATTTAATAGTGCTGTCATCACCATCTAATTAAATTTATACTTATACAAACTTATGAGACATCATTGCATGATCACCACATTACCCATCTTAATTAATGTAATTTATTATTAGTATTTACTCATCCAATTACATCATGTTATATCAATTTGTATGAGTGAACTATGAGTTTATACAGAAAGCTTATAAGAACAATATTACTAATGATAATGTTTTTGCACAAGATCCTTTTTGTGTTATGGTCCATGGGCCTACCTATGGTTTAGACAGGAGGCCTATATTAGTAAAATGTACCTATTGCAGACCTAGATAATTTTGAAGCCTAATAAAAGCAATTGCATTAGTGTCAACTTTTGATAACATATCATGCTTTGGGAGAATTGAATGGAATTATTGAGTTCTATAAAGGTGGAGGAAACGTAGATGTTGTCTAGTTTAAGCGTGATGCTACTCTTACAAACTACTTATACAAATTCATCTATACAAAATGATGTGACATCCTTATACAATCACCACATTGCTCGTCTTAATTAATACCATTCATTAATATCATATATTTGTCCAATCATTGTATTTATTTATCACATCACATCATGTTAGATCAGTTTATATAGGTGAGTTTATATAAGTAGTTTGTAATAGTATTACTCTTAATTTAAAGGGAAGAAAAAGTTGTTTAATTTTTTTTAAGTAAATATTTTGTTATATGTGTATAGGGTTATAATAGTCATTCAAATATCTTAAGAGAAAAACTTAATAGTTTTTTTTTTTAACAATCAATTATTGAAATTAAGGAAAAAAATTAATAGGCTTAATTTGTTTGATATAAAACATAAGGAGAGTTTTTTTGAGACTACTAAGTACATTGAAAATGCTTTAAAATAACCAAAATCACTTTAAAAAAAAAAGAGTAACTATTTTTTAGTGTTGTTCTAAAACAATATAAAAGTATTGTAATAATTAATTTTTAATATAAAATTATATTTTACATTATTATTTATATAGAGAAATATCAACAAGTATTTAATATTTTTAATCTGAATATTAAATTAATTTTTATTCAAATTAAATTTAGATAAAAGTTAAATTATTTTACTTTTATAAATAAATTTCTTAAAAATTATCATCTATTGTCATAGTTATTATTGTTGATTATGTGAAATCAAATGATAATATTGCAGATTTGCTAACCAAAAGGTTAAATAGAGAACCATGAAAGAATAAGTCAATACAATGGAAACTCAACCTAGTTGACTAGAGATCCCAAGATCTAGGCTCAAATTGACAACCTAATTGTATTAAATCACTGTAGGGGGTAACCTCTCGTTCATTCCTATGATAAAAATATTAATGATGTCCGTAAGGAAAAAGTTAACTATTGGTCTTTGCATGACATTTCATTTTTTGGATAATCTCTTTTTTGTTTTAGAAACTAAGCATGTTCATCATTGATTTGCCTTTGATTTCATTGGATTTAGACTTGAAATGAATAACAAATTAATGGATTATACCAAAATTCAGAACCCAATATTGCACGCAACCTTAACCTCTAAAGTTAACTGAACATGAAAGCTTTAATTGCTCACAAAGCAAACTTTTCAAACAAAGTTTTGACTTTGAACCATTGTAGAGATATAGAAAGAAAGAGAACTAACCTTATAGAACAAGTGAAGAAGGGATGTGTCACGCCCTAAAATCTCTTATCTAGAGACTTTAAGGGTGATTGATTAAGAAAAATAATAATAAGACATCATCAATATCTCACCTCCTTTTTTTTTTGACATCATCATTTTCTAATTCACATTTATACATATCACATGAATCCATTACAACATCTGGCTATTTGTTCAAGATAAACTTTACATAGGTTGATAATCACATAATAAAATTTCCTATGCCAAAACATTTCCCAAAACCATTACATGCATGCAAACGCCAGACTCCCTAAGAAAGCTCTGGAACACCACTAGTGCGTATATCTTTTTGTGTACTTGTGAAGGGAGGGGGTGAGCACATAGCCTAATAGAAGAGATTTTAATATTATACTAAATCATAAGCATTCAAACAGTTACTCAATTACATAGTTAGACATCCAATTATAATAAGTCAAGCAATTATTCTCATTCACACATCAAGGTATCACTTATTTACTTATCAATCAAAATCTGTCATCTAATGTTTCCCTTAGACCCGTATCCAAACGGCCCATCCAAGGTCCAACACATCAAGTTTATGTTCGTGTTCCCCTTGGATCCGTATACAAGGTGGCCCATCCAAGGTCCAACATATCAAGTTTATGTTCGTGTTCCCCTTGGATCCGTACACAAGACGGCCCATCCTAGGTCCAACACATCAAGTTTATATTCGTGTTTCCCTTGGATCCGTACACAAGACGGCCCATCCAAGGCCCAACACATCAAGTTTGTATTCGTGTTCCATGTGGATCCGTATACAAGATGGCCCATCCAAAGTCCAACACTTATATTCGTGTTTCCCTTGGATCCGTATACAAGACGACCCATCCAAGGTCCAACACTAAAATTTCATATCCGCATTCTCCTTGGATCCGTATTCAAAACTGCCCATTCAAGGTCTAATGCATACACTTACAAACCTTTCAATATAATTTCTAAAATAAAGCTCAAGGCAATACAGTTTTTATGCAAAATCCAGAACTTTCAGAAAGGGTGCTCGCAGGTCGGGTCGGTGCTATAATTCTGCTCGACACTTGACACTGTAATTCTGCTCGACACTCGACACTCACACCTACATGTCGAGTCGCGCATACAACACACAACACTGTCCACTCGACACTCGGCACCAGACACTCGACATTTTCATAACCGACACTCGATACTTCTATAGCCTACATGTCGAGTCGCGCATACAATACGCGACACTGTCCACTCGACACTCAGCACCAAACACTCGACACTTCCATAACCAACACTCGACACATTCATAACCGACACTCGACACTTCCATAGTCGACATGTCGAGTCGCGCATATAACACGCGACACTATCTACTCGACACTCGGCACCAGACACTTGACACTTCCATAACTCGATACTTGACATGCAAGTGTCGAGTCATGTCAAATTAGATATCAGTATCAAAATATATAGAGCTGTGAACCTATTCTATTATGTCAGTTAACACTATCATTTCTAGATTTCGACCTCCAACTTAAAAAATTCACCAAAATTTCATTATAACTCCAAATTCAATGAAATCAATGGCTATTTAAAGCTTCATATATCTATTTTTCTAAACAAACGCAAAATCGTACAAATATCGATCTAGAAAAAATGCAGCAGCTCAAATAACACAGAACTATCACATGAACTACAACTCCCCTCAAGAACAACCTCTACTTCACTTCATAAGCACTTAATTTCATACATAATTCATCATCCAAGCAACAAAACAATCAATTCACAATAAGTCACATGTATTGCAAGCCAATATCAATTAAAACAACAAAAATAAATAACACGATTTAAGTATAGTGTTAGAAAATCCCTACTTGCTTTCCAAGCCTACACACCTCTTTGATTTTTCCTTCTTTTCCTCTCTTTTTCTTCCTTCTCTTTTCTTCTTCTTCTTCTTCTTCTTCTTTCCCTCTCCCTTTAACCCGTTAGACTCTCCTCTTCAATCCTGAAATGAAATAAAGAAAAAAAAAATCTCCTCTATGGAACTCTAATATCTCTTAAATATCCAAGGCTACCCATGGGCCTAAGTCCATTCATTTGTAATCTAAGCCCAATTCATCCTTATCAATTTCCAACACAAGCCCACTACCATAATCCAACCCAATTCTCATTTATTTAAACATGGCATATTTCTAAAATTGTAATATATATATATATATATATATATATATAATATATATATATATATATATATATATATATATATATATATATATATATATATATATATATTGGGATTCCACAGGATGGAAGTGAAAAAGAGAAGAAATGGTGGGTTTCATATGAAGTTGTTGTCATGTTGGAATAATCAGATAAGTAATTAAGCAACCACAAATAACAACAAAGAAATTGTGTGACCTTAAATTGCTTTTATTTATGTTAAGCTTTAGTTGGATAATGAATGAAGCATTAACTATTTTTTTTTTTGGAAAAATTACTATTCACATAAAAAGAAAAAAGATAGTACAATATACGAGGGGCATATCCCAAGAAGAGTATTTAGTACTCACAAGTCCAAAAGGAAATAACAAAGCTCAAAGGCTTCAAATGAATAAACAGAATATAAAGCCAAAGGCCCCAGACAAAACGATTGCGCATAGGCCCAAAACCAACCACAACATATCCAAGATCACTCAAACTATGAAAACAAAAGGGTGTATTAGCCCAATCTAGCAAATTAAAGTCCAAGAAAACAAACTAATGATGAAGACCCCATATGGCACGAAGTTGAGGATTGATCACATACTTGGCCTCTAAGGTTAGAAGCCAAGAGCGAACCAAGGTAAAAATCTCATCAATCACCTGACGACAAGTTCGACGACGCTGCTGATACACACAATCATTCCTCTCATACCATAGAAAATAAACTGTGGCAGAAAAGACCAAACATGCAAGGATATGCTCAAAATTCTTGTTGCCCTAAAGATGAAGAGAAGCCCAATGAAGTAGAGTGAGCCAATCAGAAGATGGCCAAACAATGAGAGTCTTAGCTGTAATCTCCTCCCATACAGAAGACGAGAAAGGACATCTAAAGAAAAGATGCTCATGAGTCTCATTTGCTGAGGCACAGAGAACACAGCCCGAAGAGGATAACATGCCATGACGCTGTAATCGATCTATAGTACGAAGACGACCCAAGGAGGCAAGCCAAAGAATAAAAGAGTGTCTTGGGACATAGCCAGGGAACCAAAGAAGATGATGAAATGAATTCACGGCTCGTCTACTCTGTAAAAACTCCCATACTGAGGCAATGGAGAAAACTCCAAAGGTGTGGCCCTTCTAAACAATACGATCATGAGTCCCCATCATAGGCCGGAAGCTGATAGAGTCCCAAATTCGTCCAAGGGCCAATCGACCATCAGGAAAAGTCCAACCCTCATCCTGAATAATAGCGGAGACCTTGGCATCTGAGGGAAGACCTGTAGATGAAAGATTCCTGAAAGAAAACAAATCATAAAGACGCCCCTGTAGCAACTAGTAATCCTGCCAAAGTGAGGTGTCACGACCATCTCCAATACAAGAGACAAATTTACCCCTACACCAATCTCGACTGTGCAAAATCTTCCTCCAAGACCAGGAGGCTCCAGAAGTAACTCGAACCTGCCAAAACGAGCGGCCCCGAAGGAGTACTTTATGAACCTAAGAAGACCATGTGGAGGACTTATCAGAAAGAAGTCTCCAAACATGCTTTAGAATAACGGCCTGATTCCATTCCTTCACTCGCTTAATTCCTAATCCTCCTTCCTTTAACGGATAGCAAACTGAATCCCAAGCTACTTTGGCCCTAGAATGAGACAAAGAGGTCCCTCTCCACTGGAAAGCAGCCAGAATACCCTCAATCTTTCGCACCACAGTTGCCGGCAATATGAATATGGACGATCAATAGACCTGTATGGAAAAAAGTACTGACTTGATTAACTAAAGACGACCAGCATAAGTCAACATAGCAGATGTCCATAACCTGACCCTCGATAGAATCCGTTCTATCAATGGAGTACAATCTGAAGGGTGCAATCTGGTACTAATCAGAGGCACTCCCAAATATCTAACTGGCAGACTCCCCACCTGAAAACCCAAGATGGCTTGCAACATAATTCGGTCCTCATCATTGACTCCAGAAAAGAATATATGACTCTTGGCAGAATTCGTCACTAAACCAGAGAGCTCTGCAAACTCCTACAAAGCATTACGAACTACACTAACAGAGCCCGCATCTGCCCTACAAAAAACCATCAGATCATCTACAAAAGAAAGATGAGTGAGAGAGACCTGCTTACATCTCCAATGATATCGGAAACCAGGCCTCTAAGAAGCCTCCCGAAGAATACCATTCAAACCCTCCATTGCCAACACAAAAAGGTATGGTGACAACGGATCACCCTGTCGAACTCCTTTGGAGGTAGGAAAAAAACCATGAAACTCTCCATTTAAAGCAATAGAGAAATGTGCAGAAGACATGCACGTCGCGATCCATCGAACCATACACTCTGGAATATCGATCGTCTTTAATCCAAAAGAATGAAATCCCAACTAACAGTATCAAAAGCTTTGCGAATATCCACCTTTAAAGCGCACCGGGGAGGTGAGCACCCAAGATGGTAATTATGCATGAGCTCTTGAGTCAATAGGATGGCATCAGAGATCCTCCGACCTGGGATAAAAGCAGACTGTGAACTCCCAATTACATCAGGTAAAATTGGTTTAAACCTATTCACAATCACTTTGGAGATGCACTTGTAGAGTACATTACAGCAAGAGATTGGTCGAAAGTCACTCATAGTCCTCAGAGTCTCAACCTTGGGGACCAAGGCAACCCTAGTTGCATTAACACACTTCGGCATCCGACAAGTCACAAAGAAGTAGCGCACAACAGCCTTAAACTCGACACCAATAATGTCCCAAGCCCTCTTAAAGAACAGAGAGGTGTACCTATCCAGCCCTGGAGCTTTATCATCGGGAATCGAGAATAAATCTGACCTGATTTCATCATCAGTAATAGGGCACACCAAAGAAGGCAGCATCTCCTCAGAAACTCTTCCAGAGAAAAACCGAGAAGCATCTACAATAGAAGGTCGAGAAGGAGCTGTAAGCAATTTCTAAAAATACCTTACAGCCAGATGACCTAAGTCACCTCGATCTGTAACGATAGTACCATCCTCATCCTCAAGCTGATGAATCTGATTCCTGACTTGTCTATGGATCAGAGACTTGTGAAAGAACTTGGTATTCTGATCCCCCAAAGAAAGCCATTGGATCTTTGACCGCTGCCGAAAGAAAGCCTCCTCGTCGCTGCACAACTGAGAATACTGCTTAGCAAAATCCCTCTCAGCCAAAATACAATCTGGGGAATAAGGGCTCTCATCCAGAGCAGCCTGAGCTGCGGCCCACTGAGCCCTAGCCTCAATGACCCTACCAGAGATGTGACTAGAAGCCTTGGCATGTAAAGTCTTAAACTCACGTTTCAACAAACCCAATTTCTGTGTGACTCGAAACATAAGATCCCCATCTATAGGCATAGACAATACTCTCTGAACAATCTCCAAGAAATCCTCTCGGTCAGCCCAAAAGTTTAAAAATTTAAAGGGACTAGAGGTCTGCCTACGTTGATCTCCAAACTTGATGACCAAAACACTGTGATCAGAAGCATCTCATGGAAGAACTTCAGAAGTTGTGTTTGGCCAAGTCAAGAACCATAAAGCACTACCAAAACTCCAATCAAGAGTTCTAAGAATAGTACCGTCTCCCTGCTGCCCATTATGCCAAGTATACCGAAGCCCAAAAGATGGTACCCTGATCAACGCTGCATCATGAACACACTATCCAAAATCATCCATGTAACTGCGCCAGGCCTGATCCCCAGCAATTCTATCCGAAGATCGTAAAATCGCATTGAAATCACCCAATGCCAACCAAGGTAAGTCACCAAAAATCATGGACTGAGCTCTGATAAAGTCCCACAACTGTCGACAAACACCCGGATCATTAGAACCATAAACAAAAATCAGACCAAAAGAAACCCCATCTAATAATCTGGTAGCTCGACAAACGATCCACTATAGAGAAAGCTGTAGACCACTCAAACTGTACAAAGTAGGATCCCAACACAGCAAAACTCTACAAGCAATTAACTCAGTGGTATTGGATAAGAACTTCCAAGAAGGACAAATATCAGAAACAACTGAAGCAAGGCGTTGCTGATTAACCTTAGTCTCCAAGAGACCAATCAAACCCAAAGAATACTTAGAAATCCAGTTTTTAACTGCCCGCTGCGTAGAGAAGCCATTAAGGCCTCTAATATTCCAACTTCCTATCATAGGAAGCTGGAAAAATCTCAGAACTCAATAAAGAAATCATCGGGGGTGCATGCCCCCTATACCCCCATTGCCACCCTTCTTATTCTGACCTTTTCTAGTCTTACCAGTAGGTGGTCGACCGTCTGAAGTCGTCTCAGTGGAAGTAGGAGGATCTGGAGCAACAAACTTTTCTAAATGAGCAATCCCTGAAGGATCAGAGTCAACTATAGGGATAGAAGAGCCTTTCAAAATCTGATCCTGGTGATCCTCAATAGGAGATAGTGAATCAGAATCAGAAGCAGACTCAGAACCCGAGCCAGTGGAAGTAAGTTTACTTTTGTCTTGTAGAACTGGAGTTACGTCTGCAGTAATAGCCGGATCCTGACCAGTCTCAATATGGACTGCTGCTGTAATAAAAGGGTCATCCATCTTCCTATTGTCTCATAAGACAATGGCTGCAGTAGTATCTGGTACCTCAGCCTCTCTAGAAGAAGAATGCACGACAGGCATAGGACAGGTATGGCCAAATAAACAACACTTGGAGCAGCGTTTTGGTTTCCATTCATATTCCATTCTGATCTTGATAGGTTCAGAAGATAGTTTACACCGGATCTCAAAGTCCTGCACTGGAGACACTACAAGAAAAAAGCAAATATTTGACTGTTTTTAGCCGTCAAATATGATAATATTTGACGGTTTTTGTGCGTCATATATGTCACCGTCAAATATGATAATAGTTGACCGTTGGTCAAACAGTCAAATATCCACTACAGTATTATTTGACTCTTACGAAACAGTCAATTTTTTATACCTTTGGATTCAAATTTTAGGCCTTATTTGACGGTTTATTGAAGAAATATTTGACATTAACCGTCAAATATGACAAAAGTAACGGTCAAAATTTTAAAATTTTGTTAATAATATTTGACAGTAACAGTCAAATATTTTGATTCCAACGGTCGAATTTTTCAATATTTGACTGCTTATAACCGTCAAGTATTTTGCAGTTCAAGTTTTACGAAATTTTTTTCATATTTGATTGCTTCTGACCGTCAAGTATGTGAGCATAGAATAATATTTGACCCTTGTTGATAGACAAATATTATTAATTTAATACTTGACCCTTTCGATACTGTCAAGTATGGTAAATATTTTGGCTCATATTTGACTCTTTACGAAACATATTTGATTGCTTTTGACCGTCAAGTATGTAAGCTATTTTACAGTCAAATATTATTACCTTAAATATTTGAAATTTCGAACTTGGTTTCGAACTTGGTGAGACCTTGAAATTTCAAACTTGGTTTTAGGTTTACGAAATTTATAGATGAATAAATTAAATCTGAATTATAGTCTATCAGACCTAACTATATTCTATCAACATTAAAAAACCATATTTAAATCCCAATAAATCCTAACACAAAATTGAACAATTATAGGTAGATTAAGGTTGAGATCTTACCATGGACAAAAATATTTTCACTAGCATAAATTATGCTTCTTAACATGAGTTTATAATTTTCAGTTTGTGAAGGGCTAGGAATTCCAAATCAAGATCACTACTTGAAGACATTGAAAGTAAAATTGTATTACAAATAATCCTGAATTTGATAAGATTAATGTATAAAAGTTTCTACATGATAAATGGGAAACATGTGACTGCAGTAGCGAAATTAACTAGCGTATCTGGATGATGCTGAGGTCTTTCAGCTTTGCAAAAGAAATACCTGAATGGCAAAGATTAAAAGTTCACCAATGGAGAAAAGAGCAAGGAAACCATACATGCTCTTGAAACAAAAGGCACCAAAGCAAAATATTGCCCCAGTAAATGTAGTTGCTGCAAGCTGAAAAAAAGGCCAAATAAGAGTTTAGTCCGACAAATTCCAAAACCATTGTCATGTGAGTTGAATAAGTAAAGCAAGTCCAATGTACCAAAAGGCCCCAAAGAATTCAATTAACATAAAGCTCCTGGACGTTTCTATCTTATTTTAAGTAATTTATATGGCTGAACAAACAAAAATCATTGCAGACGTACTCAGTTAGACCTAAATGTTCAACTTTGTTAACAAAAAATCACTTACTAATTTTATTTGTTCTTTTGATATCGCCTGATTAATTTTAGAACAGCAACACTTAATGTATAAAAGATTCAATCCTTCCAAAACTCAATACATTGAGCAATTTATCAGAAACTTCAATTACTTCAGGTGATCAATGATGTTTTCTGAACCAGAATATGCCACTATAAGTAGCAAACCTTAGTACATTGTTTGCTGCACAAACCATTCAATTCCAAAAAAATTATTATTATTATTATTATTATTATTTGGTCATTCTTCACCCATCTGTATGCAATTAATGTTTTACAAACAGGTCATTTTAGTTCAATCTTACATTTAAATGAGCTAAACCATAAAAAGAACCAACTCATTAAGAAAGCAAGTAACCATACAAGAGGCTACATCAAATATTGATTTTCTTTCACATATCTGAAAATCAGCTTGCACCCCTACACACGGTCTTAACAGCTGTTTGTAACATAATTCAGAGCTACAAGCAACATAATTCAGAGCAGCCATCTTTACATAATTCAGAGCTACAAGCAACATAACAGGTTTATGGTTGACAATCAGGATATATTCCAGAGCAGCCAGAAAATGGAACATTGGGGTACATCTATTAATACAGTGGGTCTGACATTTGAAACATCAATTGAAGAACTAGAACTGTGTAATAGTCGTGACTAAAAGTATCAGATCGTTCAGTGGAAAGATATTCACATAAGAGAAAGAAATGGACAAAAAAGCTAATCAACAATTGAGCGTAAACAAGCATTGTATTAATACATTATCTAATCCCCGATCAGAGACCAATTAGGGAAGCATACAAGGCATGCACACAAACTCCTAAAAGTTACTGCCTCACGGATGGACAATGATTCCAAAATCAAAGTAATGAAGGTTTAAAAATTGAAAGAACTTATAGGTTTAGAGGAAAAACATCAGTGAGAAACGTTGTATATCATGAAAAGAGAATTTAAGTTTATGATTTCTCTGAAATTCTATAAAAGTGCTTTTATAAAGAGAAAAATTGGGCAATGGATGCTTACTTTCACAATACTATATATATTTGCGTCAGAAGAATGGCAAGCTGCTCTGAGCTGTCTCTCCATGCTTTGAATAGCGCTTGAACATCGAATATCTGCCTCCATTAATACATTCCTTTTATAATCCTGCATCAGTGGCCAACGCAAGTCAATATCGGTAAGTAAACAAGAAATAAAACATGCACATGCATATTACATTATATGATCAAAATTTTACAACTAAGATCAGATCATTCAGTGCTAAAGATAGATATCTTAATGACAGTAGCATAAGTGCAAAGTTCCGTAGAAGAGAAGCTGGTAATATAGAGTTTGAGCACAGTCAACAGGTCCCTATGTTAAAGTCTTGCTTAAGGAAAGATGAAAGTGTTCGTAAGTCAAATCATCTTAAGGTCTCTTTTGTCTTGCCAGTGAAAGATGAGGAACCACAGATAATAAGCACAGAATCTGAACCATATATATATATATATATATATATATATATATATATATATATAAAGCATATTCGTTCTATATGTTATAAAGATAAAGTTCAGACCTTTTCTTGAGATAAGTAGATTCTTCATTAAGTCTCGCTCAGAAGTAACTTGATTTTGTCCTCATAATGTGTTTTTCTGTGCTAAAGTTTGATATTTGATGGCATTAAGTTTGGCAGTCAAGTTTCAAAAAACTAGCAACAACAATCAGGGTCTACAAGGTTTAGTTTTGATATTTTGGTTTTCTAGTAATTTTCAGATGCTAATTGGTCTTTTATTACCATTCCTAATGTATAAGTTGTGGGCCTCATCAATTGTATGAATTAAGAAACCATTAATAAGAAACCAACTTCAATTGCATTAAATTTTAGTAATTCCTTCAATTTGCTATAATTATATTTTTTTATAAATATATAACTCAGTTGGATTTAGGATTTTCGGATTGAAAAGATTCAATAGAAACCAACTTGTTTAAACTAATATGCCCGCAAAGAGAAAAATATAATAAAAGTCAGTTAATGGAGGTTGCAAATGCAGTTCTGTTTTTCATGTTCTGAATGCTCATATCAGTAAATATATTTATCGTGAACATTTTCCACATGTTTACATCAAATTCTCTTTTACATATGTAAAACTTAAACAATATCAACGTTTTACTTCCCCAAAAACCATAATTTGCATTCAAGAAGGGCCCCAGTCTTGCTCACCCAAAGCAGCACAACTCATATACAAGGAAGCAAAACGCTAATTAATGAGATAAACCAAGAGTACAGCTTGCAGTTAAAGAAAATGTACAGAGAAAAAATTACAGGTACCTGAATTAGCTAATCTGTGCTGGCACATGTTCTCTCAATCACCTTAGAATCTGTTCTATAAGAATGTTTTGAGGGAGTACTTGAACCCCGTGAAGAACTATGTCTAAAGAAGCTAAGCTTACCAATTTTTCTTGAGAAAGAACTCATAAATTTACGAGAATAAGACCTTTGCATGTCCCTCTTCATACAAACATGTTCTTTTTCTAGGTCATTTAATCTCATCCTTAAACGAGCTAACTCAAGTTTTAGCTCTCTGTTTTCTCGCCTCAATGATGCATAGTTGTCTCGTGGAGACATTGCTGCACTAAGTGCACCACTGCTGATCTGCCATGACTAGTGCACTGGCTTTTGCTCATCATCAAGATAAGAGCAGCACAAGGAATTACGGAGCCTTAGTTGCTCGAAGTAGAGAACCTAAACGATAGATTGAAGAGGGAGGCGTTCATTTTGTGCTGCATGTGCACCAGCTTCTTGTGAGAGCTTCTGAAAATCAATCAGTTTGCAGAGTTTCTTCTTGTCCAAATCTGATAAGTTTTGATGAGCCTGGTAAAGAATCGCAAGAACAAAAATATATCAGGGATACAACTGCTACATAGGAACGACTGGCAGAAATGAATATGTACTTCTGGTTCATCTTGTCGTAAAAGAATCCTGCTTGGCTTATTTTTGATATTCATAATGAGGCAAAACATGTGTTATTAGCAGCTGGTGAATACTATCTAGATTAGAAGGGTTTGGATAAAATTTGCAAGTCTACAATAATTATTATAGTTATAGAAGATATTAGCGAGTAGGACAGCTTGGAGTTTTTCATCTTTAAATTTCTGAAGGATTGGTGAGGCTAGTTTTATCTGCAAAAGGAATCACTAATAACTATCTACTTCATCCATCAGCGATTCAGCATTGCCTATCAAACATATTCATTTTTCAACAAAGACATCCACATTAGTTTGAAGCAAAGACTCGAACAATTCTATTGAGATGTCATAAAGAGAATAATAAGTAACATACCTTCAGGTAAATATCAATGGCTCGATACAATCCATCATGAACAGTACGTGCATGGTCTGGTAAAGTCTCTGCAATGGCCATGAACTTAGAAAGCTTGAGATTTGCATCAGGGGCAATTTCAGCTAGGTAATTGTCTACCAATTTTGAAACCTTAAACAATGCAGTTTGGGTTGGTGAACCAGGACTGTCGGGCTCAAAAACAGATGCATCATCCATATCATCTTCACTATCATCTTGTTGTGCAAAATTTACCAATATCCTTTGAACTGTGTCAACATCAAATAATGTATCACCAGCATGTCAGAAAGATGGGATTAAAAGATCATCAAGAGCAGCAATATCCAACTGAGATGCAATCCTTCTTTCCAGATCAAGCCTACAAGCAACTCTTATAGTCCTTACCAAATTCACAGAAATTCTCAATTAGACATTTTATTGAGCAATTAAAGCACAAAAAGCAGAGACATCTATTTAAGCACACTTCAACGTGAAAGCTCCTCAACTAGGATTAAAATTACTTCCAAATAAACCAAAATGCGAAGCGTGCTTTCAAGAAGATTGATAGAAAAAAAACGTTTTACTAGCTTCAAAATCGAAAATAGGCCACTCAACTAAGGCTCAAACAAGAACAAGAAAAAGAAAAAGAAAAACCCACTCACCAGGAAAATCAAAGTGAAGAGAGATAGCAACGGAGATGAGAGGAGATGAGAGAAACATACCTAGTGATAGAGAGACTGGAAGCATGAGAAGTCGAAATTACCCAATGATAGGGAGTGAGGGATCGACGAAGAAAGCGTAGGAGAAGTTTACTGATTTCAATCGGTGAGAGAGAGAAGTTGAGTGATTCAAGTGATTTCAATCGGTGAGAGGAGTGTAGTGAGGGAATGAGAAAAAATGGAGCGGATGGGGCAAAATAAAAGGGGGAAATGCAAACAGAAGGAGGGAAACGAAATATTCAATAAGCGGTGGCAATTTTGTAATTAAGATATATAAAAATTGTGTCAAGTAAACGGAGGAAGCGGGTTGACTTTTTTAAGCTCCTCCATATTTGACTCATTTTTAAAAAAGCCTCAAATATAATAATGTTTATGTGTCAAATATTTTAAAATTTCTTGTAGTGAGAGTGGTCCGCATCTATCTCAACACAAACCCTGGCATAGGATAACCGAGTGTGCTCATAAGTCATCCTGTCACATGATAACAGTCGACCAACCATACTAGAAATAGCACTGAGTGCTTTAGCTGACCATAATGGAAATGGTAGTCCATGCAATCGAACCCAGACTGGGATCCTGGTAATCCTACTCTGATCAAAAGAAAAATGAGGATTCCATTGTTGCAGAATGATGTGCTTCCCGCCAAACATCCAAGGCCCTCTTTCTAAAATATCATGAACCTCCTCTACCGTTCTAAATTTGAATATCAAGAAACCCGTCCCAGTAGAGCGGACATCCTCCAAACCACTAGACTTCCATGCACGCATAGCAATGGAACTTGCAGCATGGAAAGGCATAGTATACCTCGAAAAAAATCCCACAATACAGTGCAACCAATCAGCCCCCGCATCATCAACTAAATCATCAGGAAGCTCAAGAATCGAACCCGGAACCTTCCGGGCTATTGAGTCAAGATGAAATCTAGTGTTGGCCTCAGTAACCCGAACCCCGTCGGCCCAAGAGCCGGGTGGTTTAGGTAAGGATTGTGTGTGGGTGTTGTTTCGAGCAGATGGATGTGTTTGAGTGTCACGAGGTAGACGTTGGGGTTGGTTAAATTTGGTAGGGGCGGGGATGGCCATGGTGGGAATCGTGTGGTACAGGCTAGGAAAAGTTTGGTGAAAATAGTGGAAAAAACTCCAACCCGTAGCAATCAACCCAAATCAACTCCAAAAACTTCAAAAATCCAACCAACAATCAAAGCAACCAAATGCACGCTAGATAGCAAATTCACAACAATTCTAAAGTGAAATTGCAATAGGAGTGTATACCAGTCACCAGAACGAGCATGAATGTACTGATAAATAGTTTTGGTTGGGTGAATAGTGAACAGTGGCTTGCACGTTTGACGTTGCTCCTTGGATTTTGATGATCTGTAAGGAATCTGGGGGGCATCCAAAAAGCAAACGTGCGTGGAATAGCCCGAGGAGCAAACTGGTCAGGTTGATAAATAGTACCATCATGAATAGTACCTACCGAAAATTGAATCGCAATTACAGGGAGATTTGCTGGGAATCTGACAATACTACTGAAGAAAAATCTGACCAGCATCCCTTGATCTACAACTCAGTGGCAGAGGTGTCGACCCACTAGCCGTTTGTCAGAAAAAGCGGCAGTGAATAGTAATATTAAAGGCCATGGATGGAGGTGATAGTAATCGAAACAGGTGTCGATAATGAAAGAAAAATTATAGATCGGGTTGAGACGATGGCGACAGTAGTGGTGGTGACAATTCACTCGCCCTTCGACGGTGAATGAATAGTGAATTCTGATTGTGTTTTCTGTAAATTTGAACGTTTTCCATTCAGAATCTGGAGAGGCTCAAGAAGGAAAGTTTGTTTAGGATACTTCGATCTACAATATACGTAAATCTTATAGCCAAACTCACAAAACCGACAGAGTGAACAGTAACTCCGACGATGTCATTTCTCTCCCGTTATGAAAAATAAGCACATTATAGTGGTATTACTTACCTCTAAATCTGAGCAAAAGCACACTACTTTTGCTTGTCATAATCGAAAAATCCTATGAACGTTTTCCATTATAATGCTTCCACGGTGAATGAAGCATTAACTATCAACAACACGTCTCTTAAATCTCTTTTCAATCCCAAAAAGTCCAATATACCAATTAACAATACTATATAGATAAGCTAAAATTTAAAGATTTAGAATAAACCAGTTAGGATCTCTGTTACTAGACGATATGGAACCCAAAACAAATTCATCCTCACCACTTAGTGTTGTTCTTGTATGGTACAATTTACCCCCTTAGGGGCTTATACATCATTTTCTAGTCAATATGAAATTGGCCTTGATAGCATTGCCACGCCTAGATCCATTTTAAGATATTGTTCACTTTGGATACATAATTTGTCACGGTTTTGCTCTTGAGATTTGCAACTCACAAGGCCTCCAATAACTTATGGAACTCATGAGATAAATAAACCAATTAAGATCCTTGTTACCACGTGATATAGGACTCGAAATAGAATCCACCATCACCACTTAGCGTGGATCTTGGATGTTGCATAATGTAACATCCCACATCGCTTGGAAAGGATATCTACTTAAGATAAGTTGAATGTCTTATGAGCTTTTTAAGCTGTTGGAGACCTTTTTAGGTTGCAAAGCCTGAGAATAAAACCATAATAGATCGTGTTTCCAAAGTGGACAATATCTATAGTGGGATGGAGTGTTAAAAATGGTATCAAAGCCCACCTAATTGAAAGTGAGTCAATGCTCAGAGTAGCTTGAGAAGGGTTTGCCAATGAGAACATTGGGCTTAAAGCAAGGGTGAATGTAACATTCCACATTGGTTTGGAAGGATATGTTAAGTTAAATATCCCATGAGTTTTTTAAGCAGTTAGAAGCCTTTTGAGTACTCCAAAGCCTGAGAACAAAACTGTGATGGACTGTATATCAAAAATGGACAACATACAATAGTAAATCGGGATGTTACACAAAAAGACAACTTTTTTTCCCTCTTGATACAACTAAGGTCGATTTATTAATGATTTCATCATATTTTTGTTATGTTATGTTCGAATAATGCTGTGCTAGTGATGCGAAAACTAATTAATATTATTTTTGATAAGTATATAGTAAAAATTAATCTTAATTGTTAGACTACTTAATATTAGTGTTAAAAAGCTTTACATGTTAATAAGTTGAAGCTTTTGGTTAAGCAATATTATAATTATTAACTAAAGATCTCCTATTCAAATCTCACATATACTTATCAAAATCATTTCAAACTTTGTTAAGTTAGCAAGTCTTATCACATATTTTCGATCCTAAAATTAACTTCAAGCTACATAAAAGATTCTTGTAATTAGACTCAAATAGTGTTGGTTTTCGGTTTGATGGTTTCTTAATAGTTATAATGCAGTCACCAAATTTGTTAGATTTTAAAATTGGACCCATGATATTAAAGAAATTGGGATTTGGGTAAGAGTAGAGTAATGCTTAAAAACTTTTTATGTAAATTAATGTGACATTATTGCCTAATTGTCATAACATCCATTTGAATTAATGCAATTAAATTTTGGAAATGATTCTTTCAATAATATCATGGCATCACAATTTTGTAGTCTTGAATTTATAAGAAGAGATAATGCATTTGTTATTGTTTGGACAAATGCGTAGTGAAGCTTATATTAATAAACTGAAGGGAAAAAAGAGGTGATGCTATTTGAACGCAATTTTTGGCTCTCAACACCCATTTTATAAGTATACAACATGATTAAAATTTTTAAATTATATTGATGCTAGGTCCATATTAGAGGTAGGTACTTTGTCCATATCTCTTGTGTAGTTGACTGACACGTGGCTTATAAGAGGAGGGGTTAATCCTCTTCCCCAATGAGGGCTCTTTTCAGGACAAAATTATACAGACTCTAGCCCAAAGCGAACAACAACTCGTGAAAATGGAAGCTTGTAAAATCCATGCAACAATAGTTGGTGTCGTTTGTGAGAACGTCCACACCAGTATCCCATCCTAGTGTGCCACAACACAACCCAATAAGGGGCTTGTTTATTCTAGGTCCAAATAAGTGGCGGTGACTTTATCTCACATCTCTTGTGTAATGGATTAGCTTGCATCTTATAAGAGGATGAGCTACTCCCCTTCCTCAACAAGAGTCCTTTTAGGACAAAACTGTGTTCGCTTTGGGCCAAAGTGGACAATATTCGTGGAATGCAAGCCTGTACAATCCACGCATCAACAAATTATATATTTACTTTGCCTATTTTTGTAATTCCTTATATATTCTCATTAACATCCAACATAAATTCAATAGCTTGAAACTTAATTGACTGAAAAATACAATAAAAATAATTTAAAGTTCAACAAACATTGTGGGATATTAATATAAACACATTAACTAAATGAGTTTTGCGTTCAAATTTTCGGAAAAGATAGTGGTTTTATATGTCTTTATTAGTTAAGGATTGTTCTGTTAAATTTTAAGTGGTTAATTAATATCATTTTTATGGTTATAAAGCTAAGATTTTATAAAAATTTATTTTGTTAAATTTTAATAAAAGGTGTGCCTAGGGACATAACCTATTTTTGGTATAAACCAGCTTTAGTACCTCAAAAAGAAATCCATTAATTAGTTCAAACAAAAGATACACCAAAGCAAGCACTACAAGAAAAGTTGGATACAGCAACATGTTTTTCGCAACACGCGCTGATGCATGTTGCTGAATGATGCATTTCGCAACGTGCATTTCTTGTGTGTTGCGAAAAGTTTCTAAATTTTCTTTTTAGCAACGCGCATGTAATGCACGTTGCGAAAAATTATATTTTGCAACGTGCAGAAAATGCACGTTGCTAAAACTATCAGATTCAGCAACATGCTCAACCCGCATGTTACGAAATGTCTTATTGTAATTTTTTATAATTTACTTTTTATTTTATTGAAATTAAAATTTTTTAACATAAAAAATTTAACTAATATTGAAATTTTAAAATTTTAAATATTTTTTAACATTAATATATATATATATATTAAAATTAAAAAATTTTAACATAAAAATTTAACTAATATTAGAATTACAAAAGTTTAATATTTTTGAACTTTCAATATGGATATATTAAATTTAAAATTTTTAATGCTAAAAATTTAACTAAATTAGAATTTTAAAAATTATATAGCATTAGAATTTTGAAAATTTAAATATTTATCAACATTAAATATTTATTTAAATAATATAAGTTTATGATTTAATATAGATATATTGGAAATACCTGCACTCCAAGAATTTTTAAGATATTTATTACTTTTCTTTTTGTCTATTTGTGGGTTTTTAAAAAATCAGTCAAATATAATAAGTCGAACTTACCTCCTCAATACATTTGTCATTTTTAAGTGTTTTTAAATTACAAATTTATTAAACATATAAATTACAAAAACCTTATAAACGCGACATAGATAATAGCCCTGGTTTCCGTTTCTTCTCTGAAACATTGCCACCTCTTCGCACTCCTCCTCTCTATCACACACACACGAACCCGATGGCGAGCAAGAATTGTTGGTGTCTCTGTCTCTCTCTCTCTGTCTCTCGGCGTTGTGTATCTGACATCATTTTCTATTTTAACATTTGCAAGGTTCGAACATGGGACAAAAATTCAAAGGCAACTATTTAAGAAAATAAAAGAGACAGAAAACCCATTTTCTTTTGGCGCGGATGTCGCCAAAGATTTCACAAAATCTACTCTTCAGCGTGCCTGAAAACCAAACTGAAGCCATGGTTCTGCAGGTCAGTAACCTAATCTCTTTCAATTCAACTTTTCTAATCCAACATGTGGTAATAAATTAAAACATAAACCATCAAAAACTGATTAAAATAAGGTAACCATGATAATTTTGAATTTGTTTGTATATGTGTTTGTGTTTCACTCGATTTGTTTCAACTGGGTTCTAGTGTTGATTGGTATTTGATAACGATAGAAATCCGATAAATTTATCTGCCCTTTTTGTTTAGATGGTTGTGGTGGATAGCAATTTGTGTATTGAGTTGAAGAATTGTCGAAGTAGTTACGGAGGGCTTGGAGTTATTTGTTTGGAGCGATTATTGGTTAGTTTGATTATCTTGAATTTGATTCTGTTTGTGTTGGCTTTGAAATTTCAGTTATGGATCATTTAGTTGTAAAGCACTTATTTATTTGCTTATGCTTACCAACTGTTTGATAAAATGCCTCTCAATTTGAATGGTAAAATATATTTTTCTTTCTGGAGGACATTAACGTTGCTACTAAGCCTGCTAGGAGAGGTGAGCAGATAATTGCTTTTGTTAACTCCGCCTTAAATAAATTCGGTATTTAAAGTATGTTGCCAAGTGATGCAACAAAAAAGATATCCTTTACCGGATGCATTGGAGATGGGGATTTGGTTATTGTTTATGAGAGGCATGACTCGATGAAAGCTGTTAAAGTGTCTAAGAGTTCTGTACTTCAGAACCAGTTTGGTGTATTTAAACATTTGGACTGGATCGGGAAGCCCTTTGGGTCCAAGGTGTTTAGCAATAAGGGTGGATTTGTTTAGTTTTTAGCTCCAACTCCAGTTTTGTGGACCTTGGTTTTCAGCCATAGAACTCAGATTCTTTATATTGTAGATATTAGCTTTGTGATCATGTACTTGGAAATTGTTCCTGGCTGTCTAGTTCTGGAGTCAGGGACTGGAAGCGGATCTTTGACAACATCACTTGCCAGGGCTGTGGCTCCTACAGGACATGTATATACATTTGATTTCCATGAGCAAAGGGCTGCCTCAGCTAGGGAGGATTTTGAGAGGACAGGAGTTAGCAGCTTAGTCACTGTGGGAGTTAGAGATATTCAGGGTGAGGGATTTCCAGCTGAGTTATCTGGATTGGCTGATTCTGTTTTTCTAAACCTACCACAACCTTGGCTGGCCATTGCTTCAGCTGCAAAAATGTTGAAACAAGATGGGATTTTGTGCCCTTCTCACCATGTATTGAGCAAGTACAACGCTTATGTGAATCTCTTGGACCCAAAGGGCTGATTTAAGATTCAAGTATCGACTAAATGGCAAAATAAAGACCTGATTTACCCACGTTGTTGATCCATATTTTTGTAGAAATTAGGCAGGATTATGGTTTTTGTCGATGTAGGTTCTATGTCCCATTTCTTGATTTAATTGCAGAGTAACTCTTCGAATCCAAAAAAAAAGGGCTTCATTTTAAACTATAACTTCTTGTTTATTTCTTATATTTTGTGTTCTCGAGTGAGGAGATAAGGATTTTTATGTTTAAGCTCTTCGATTCTCTGTTGTAGGATATGGGGCAACATAGAAGATTGGTTCTTATATGGAGCGACAAGTTGACCATTGCCTCAATCTCTTTGGTAATTCTTTATTTTCAATTTTCCATTACAATTTCTTTAGCTATTCATGTTAATACGTACATAGCTAAATTTATATGAATATTAAATTCTTACATAAAGAATGGTAAAACCTTTGCTGTTTGATTATTAGTTAAAATAGTATTAGACATAAAGCAAGCTTTATTTTGTAACTAATTAAATGAATGTTTCAGATGGTCATGAGTATGGGGTGGTCGAAGTTACTACTTTATGATGCAAAGTTGAATATGAAAACAAAATGCAACTAATGTAATTATTATACATGAAAATGACCCGCATATTTGTACTACAACCTTTCTAATCTCAAGGTTAAATATGGTTATTGCTTCGTTTCCCAATATTCTTATTAGTTACTCTAATTGCTTTCTTATTATCAATTCTTAATTATAAACTGAAAAATAACTTTTTTAATAGTAGCGGGTAATTTTTTTATTTGAAAAATAATTGCAAAATTTTTTTTTCTTTTTTTCGTTTAGGGAATCATGTTCTTGAAATTGACACTTCATATATAGTGAAGGGAAATTGTATTTTATTTATTTATTTCATTTTTTGTTGCAGTTATAACTTTAAAGATATTTACATACCTTTGTGAAATTGTAAATTCACAGAATATGTAATATAAATATGTTTTTATTACTATTTTGTATGATAAAATATAAGTAGCATGTTTAAATATTGTAATTTTTTAAAAAAATAAAAAAAGATAAAGGTTGATATTTAAATAATATTATTGTTTAGAGTAAATATTCTATTTTACTATTTTTTTTTCTATAGGTCTTTCAGTTTTAGAGCCTTGAGAAAGTATAAACATTTATACTTTCTCCTTTTGGTAAGATGAAGGTCTGGGAGTGGACTGAGGATGGTATTCCAGTAGCAGAGCTTCAAGTTCAAGATCAACGCTAATGTTTTTATTTTCTTTAAGTCGTTTAGGATTGTATTACAAATTAGTTACAAGTACTCATATCTATGATATTTGTGATAATATTTATCTTAATAAAATTTGTGTTTTTGTTATATATTATTGTTTTTCGATAATTTATATAGTAATGTATATGTTTAAAAAAAAAAGACGTATTACAAATGAACAAAAAAAATGGATCTTCAATTATAAAAATATTCTGTAACTTTTCGCAACGCGCAAATCGCGTTGCCATATTCACTGTATAGCAACATGCGCATGTTGCTAAAATCATATTATATAATTTTTCGCAACATGCAATGCGTGTTGCCAAAACTCTTTTCCCGTTTGTCATTCTGCAACGCACATTGCGCGTTGTCGTTGATGTCTACAGCAACGCGCATTGCGCGTTGTTGAATCTCTATTGCTCTTATCTTTTGGCAACGTGCATTGCGTGTTGCCAAAAACTATTTTGCAACATGCAAAATTGCATTTCGCAACATACGCGTGCGTGTTGCGGAAAGTGCTTAACTTTTCGCAGCAGCAAGAACAGCAACGTGTGCTTGCGCGTTGCCATAGCCTATTTTTCTTGTAGTGAAGGACAGAAAATTGAGAGAAAAAGAAAATAATCACGCTAATTTAGATAATCACTCAATATGGTTTAATATCTTTACACAAGCCAGCTTTTAATATTTACAACTGAGCCTAGCAAAGACAGGAAAACCAAACATTTGCGGCCGGACCATACCATCATTAATTGTGGCGTTTCAGTTTCTGCAAAGCTGAGGTTTCTCAATAATATAGAGAGACATGTGCGACACGAGGTGAAAGAAACCCCAATAATGACAACGCCTTCAGCCATTTTTACCATAGTATATACATGTTTGTGCCTCTCGTGTCATCTCTATTTCATTTGGCAGCATTTCTAAGGGGACTAAAAGTAGGGATGACAAAAATATAGATTGCATTAGTTAACTTATAAAAATTGTAACCTAATCAAATCCAATATGTGAAACGCAGTTTTAGTTTAAGTATAATTTATATGTAACATAATTTGTTATTTTAATAATTTAAATTTAAGTATAAATTATATAGTTTTTTCAATTTGATTTATCACAAATGATTGAATATAAGTCTACTATGATTATAAATATATTGAACTTTTTTCTTCTCATAATCCATCCGTGACCCAACACAAACTTTTGAAATTACTCCTCCATCGCTCTCTTTTACAGATTTTAGTTTGGCAGCAGTCTCTTATTTAATCCTAGCTCCTTGACAAGAGCCTTAATTGTGAGCTTCTAAATCACCAGATGCCCCAGAACATTTTAGGCTTATAGCTGCCTCCACAATTACTTATAAACTTGCAGACATTGATATTGCACCACAAACAAAATTTTAAAAGTACAGTATAATTAAAACTAGACATATATAGTCTTCTTCGAATTATTAAACAACTATTTCAAATCTATACTAATTTTATTGTGAAATTACCGAAATGAAAACTAGAATTCACATTTGAGAATTTAAATTGAGTTCCCTTGTTAAATATACTAAAGCTGACTCTAATATTTGTCTTGGGACTTAAAATTTCTTCGACCGAAGTAGGCTGCTTCCTCGCTGTCGGAGTCCTTGATTTCTTATTATGAAGAGATAAAGAGGGCATCATCTTCCGTGGTGGCTTGTGAGGTAGTGATGATGGCTTGTGCTTATGCTCTGACCCTCTAATAGCTTTATGCGTTGGGGCCTCTGCTGGCTTCCAAACTTGTAATGCTGCTGTGGGAGACGGAGCTGGTTGTATTGGTTCCGGGTGAGGCTTCTCTTCTTGATCAGGATAATTAATGTGCTCATAGTGGGGCGGAAGCTGTAGGTAATCATCAGCTAGGGAAGGAATTGTGAATACCATTGTAGTGATAATCAACAAAGAAAGTGAGTATGTGTTAGACATCTTAAGGGTTTGATGGATGGTTGCGAAACTTGAAATATATATGCCCTTTTCTAGCCCCCTTGGCCCCATCGTCTTTATCGTTTTGAGTTGTTTTGCACATACATAGATCCGATCTGACAATTTGAAAGTAGAATTTGCAACTTTGAGTCATATTAGACTGTGTTTGGGAGGTAAGACTGACGGAGAAGGATTAATTTAAGACTGAATTAATGAAGTGGGTTAATTCATTTTTTGGGACTTCACCAAATTTTATTGGATAGTATTCTACTGACCTGTATGTCAGTGTATGATGTATTAATGGGCTAGAAGGAGAGAGATATAAATAGTTATAAAGATACGCATTTTTTACTAATAAATTTATTGATACCTTAATAAATGACAAGTAATTCATATTTACATGCATAATATCCGTGTTATAAACTTGTAAGTTAACTAGAAAAATATGAGCGCATGCCATTAAGTATTTATATATAAATTAGTTCAAATCTGGACAAATGAAGCGCATTCGATTCTGAAATAGGGGCAAAAGTTAAATAGGACGAGAATTCATGATTTCTCAGTAGCCATATATCTTCCTTTTAAATCTTGATTAAATCTTATATATCTTGGCGTTAGGTATTTGTTATATATTCAAATTGGTTTAATATATTCACAATTAGGTGTACTATCAATAAAGTTTCAACTACTGATCACCATAAAAAAAGGGGTCACAAAGTCCGATTTGTTGCCAGGAACATGAGGAAAATATCACCACATAATAATAATAATAATAAAAACAGTAATAATGAGTGTAGCTAGGACGTGGACAAGCAAATGTTGAATGAAAACCTCGATTTTAGCAAAAGAAGTTTAATAATATCGCTTTTCGACAAACTCGATCCTTTGATAAACAAGTCATTCTTTTGCAAAAACATGTTATAAACCATATGCATACTTTCAAGTCATAACCATATGTAATGATCAAATGCACATTATCTCGAATATTAGCAAGAAGAAAAGAAACTTGTTATCACAATAGTAACTTATATTTTATTATAACCACTAAAACCTTTTTTCTTTTTTCATTGTTTTGGAAAAAAACACTCTAATACAATCCATGCTCACATTTCAACATCACAACCATAATCATATAAAGAAGGTACGGTGTTACACGAAACATTAAAGGTTATAGTGTTTATTTTTCTATTTTTCTATTTGAGTTAATCTAATTTGCCTAAATTTGAATAAAAAAATGCATATATATGAATCTAAGCAATATGTTCTCTTTTTTCTTTTTTCTTTTTAATTTGTTAAATAATTTGACTTGTCTCCAAGGAAATGTCTATTGAGTACGTCTTGAAAAGTCATATAATTAATTACTAAATTATAGATCGTTCTATAGTAAATGAAAGTGATTACGAGTTTATAGAACTAGAAAATGGTAGGCTTGTGATGGTGGAAATTGGTCTGAACTCGTATACTACATAACTGAAATGCAAATGATCATATTACATCATATAATAGACAATTATGTTAATTTGTAGTCTTAAGTAAATAGTTGACGGAGCTATACTGGTTAATTTTTCTTGGTTCAATAGAACTGCTAATCATAAAATTGTTGACAATGTTTATTTATAATGTGGAATTGACAACTGCCAGTCGGATCTTGGATCTTAAATTAACAAGATCAAAATGCCACTAAATTTGGCGAAATTATGACTCCAATTTAGCTTCTTTTATTTTCAACACATTTGATGAAAACAACCAATTTGAAACAAAACAAAAAAGTAACACTAAAGGCATTCTCAGATAGTCTCAAAAGTTCAAGCAATTTTTTTTTTCATTTTATAACGCTAGGATAGAAAATTGATTAAAAAAAAAATTCCAAATTCAAGCTAGCTAGTTTAGTTCACCACTCAATTTAATTAGATTAGTATCACCTTTCGGGATTTTGATATTTACAATTGGCCCCAGCAAACACAAGAAGACTAAACAGTTGCGGCCGGGCCATACAATCGTTTACTCGCATTTCAATGATGACTGCAACCTTAGATATGGCATCTCAATTAATTTCTGAATTGAGAGATACATGTGCGACACAAGGTAAAACAAACCCCAACAAACACAAAGCCTTAAGCCAATTAATTTCACCAAAATTTATGCATATTTGTCCCTTGTTTCATCTCTGTTTCAGTTCGCAGGACTTTTAGAGGAACTTAAAATAGGGACGATAAAATGCCGAATCGATTAAATTAACCTGCAAGTTAAAGTTGTAACCCAATCAAATCCAACCTGTGACCCCAATTTAGTTTAAGTGTAATTTATATGTACAATTCAATTTGTTAACTTATAATTTAAGATGTAAGTATAAACCTTAAGTTATAAGTTTGATGTATTGTAAATGATAAAAATAAGTCTTCTTTGATAATAAATTGAATTTTTCTTCTCACAATCCATCGCTGACCGAACATAAACACTAGAAAATCGCTTCCTCGATCGCTCGCTTTTTCAGATTTTAGTTCGTCCTTTGACTGCGGCCTCATATTTAATCCTACTTCCTATGTCAGTTTCTAATTCTAAGACCTCAATAATTACTTAAAAATTTGCAGAAATTTAGTGTATAATATTTTTCAGCGTAAACACAAATAAGAAAATAATAAAAAGTAAAAATATTCTTCTTCTAATTATTCTAATCTATATTAATTTCGTTGTGAAATTACTCATGACAAAATATGAATTTACATGTGAGTATTTAAATAGAGTTCTCTCATTAAATATTTTAATGCTGAATTTAAAATTTCTCCTAGGGCTGAAAAATTCTTCAAGCGTCGTAGGCTGCTCTCTTGCTGCAGGAGTGCGTGGTTTCTTATCATAAAGAGATGAAGCGTGCATCATCTTCCGTGCTGTCTTTTGCTTGGGTGCTCTTAGAGGTAGAATTGGTGGCTCGTGCTCTGATCCTCTCATAGCATTATGCCTTGGGGCCTGGGGTGGCTTCCACACTTGTGACTGGGGTGCTACAGCTGCTTTGGGAGAAAGAGGTTGTGGCAATGGTTCAGGGCGAGGCCTTTCTTCGCGAGGATGATTGTGCTCATATTGGGTTGGATAATGCATATAATCATCTGCTAGGGAGGGAATGGTGAAAACCACTACAGTGATAAACAAAACGACTGATGAATATGTCGTAGACATCTTAAGGGTTTGCCGATGGTTCCGAAAATGGAAATTCATATGCTCTTTTTATAGTGCCTTTTTAGCGCCTCGTGTTGATCTTTTTTGAGTTAGATAGATCTGTTCTGATAGTCAAAAGTAGGATTTGCAACTTTTAGTGATGTTAGACTCTGATTAGGGGATAACACTGAATGAAGTGGATCAATTAATTAATGAAGTTTTTGGGACTTCACTAAATTGGATTGGATAGTATTATACTGGCTTGTGTACAATGTAATAATAGGCTAGCTGCATGAGAGAGATAATTGGAGTCACAAAGAAGAAAATATATTGGGGTTTGCTAAGGTCCATCAAGGGACCAGTAATTTTTTTTGCAATTTTTTTTGCATAAATTATATAAATTTTGTACATGAACATATAAAAATTATAAAATTTTATAAAGATTTCAAATATAATTTGTATATACTCATTTACTATTTTTATATACTATATACAAAATTTATACAAATTATGCAAAAGATATATTGGTACCTTGATGTGCCGCAGCATTTCTCAAATATATTATACTGGCTAGTAAATTAATTGGAACCATTATAAATGAAAACTTATAAATTTGTTATTCAATGCTCAAGTTATCTAATAATTATAATTAATTATTTTGTTTGCAACATTTGTATACATATTATAAACTACATATGTGTGTGTGCACGCGCATATATATATACACACACACAGACATACATATATGTATTAGATAACTTTTGTGTGTTTGTGTGTGTGTGTGTGTGTGTGCATACATATATGACATAGAGAATCAAAGTTTGCATTTCCAAATTGAAGGTCACTGATATCAACAGAAGACAATCGAATTAGTAGGTTTTTGCTCCCAGCAAATTTATGTGAGAGAGGCACAAGAATATAACAAATTTTGATAAAATTACAAGGTATGTAAGGAACTTAATTGGCAAAGGACAATGTTCATAATGACATAAAGCAAAATGAAGTCTAGAATATATATGCTAACAGTAATGTTAGAGTTGCAATCTATATATAACTGAACTTTACAACATGATGTGGTAGTCTACATAATAAAATTCTATTGCAGATGTAACTTCTCTCATTCTTTTTTTTTTCTCCTCTAGTGAATTTTATCATGTAAACTATTACATCAGGTTGTAGAGTTTGGATTGTATATAAGTGGTAAGTCTATCATTACTGATATGCTAATTATCATATGTGATTACAATTTGTATACGAAAAAGAAATATAAAATTTTTGATCTTCATGGAATGCAGTTTATATTTATGATACGAAAACAAATATATTAACTGCCTTACACAAATATAAATGCGTTCTACGTAATGGAAAAATAGAAGTTAAATGATCTTCACATAAAGTTTAACAAGTACGCGAGAAAACAATGTGATTTCCTCTTTTCCCTTTTATTAATTTAGTACTATAAATTGATCAAGGGTAACATTAAAAAATTACTATTGGACTGATAGCTGTGAAATGAGATAAAAATTTTTATTTGTGAAGCCTCGGAGAAGGTGAAGCAATTTATTAATGTAATTTTGACCACAGAAGGGAATATTGACAGTGCTTGAGCAAAGTATTAGATGTAAAGACAGCACTAACGAGTATAGCTAGGTTGTGGATGAGCAAATGTTGAATGAAGACCTCGATTTCATGAAAAGAACCCAGCCGCTGGACAAACTCATTTACAAAGCAAACTCGTTTCTTTGACAAACACCAAGTCATTGTTTTAGACAAACATGTTATAAACCATATCAACATGTTATAAGTCATAACCATAATGGTCCATACACATTTTATATCTTCAATAGTATATGAAGAAAAGAAATCATTTTCACAACAAACCTATTTTCCGACAGCCACTAAAACGTTTTTTGTTGTTGAAAAATCATGCACCTTATAATCCATGTTCACACTTCAACAGCACAACCATTAATGATATAAATAATTGCATATACATGGATGGATCTACTTTATGTATTTAACTTTTTTTTTATTGAAATCTTCTGAATATAGATAAAAGTTAATTTCTTTGCTTTTACAACTAAGAAATAAATGAAATTTAAGCATTGTAACATAAATTTTGTATGGCCCTTATTTCCATTTGGTGGAGCGACATATATACTTAAAGATAGTCTCTAGCTAGATTTTTTCCCCAAGCTAAATATACCCAACATTTAGAATTTAAGAAGTTAAATTTTTATTCAACATACGTTTATAATTCTTAAAACAAATTGACATAAGCCATGTAAATTTCAGTTAATTAATTTTGTACCCCAAAAAATTTTATAAAAATAAAATGTTTGTATTTTTTCTTTCTCCCACATATATAAATTGAAAATTAAAATTTGTAATGTCTTCAACAATTTTCAGCAATTTTTTTAATTGTATTTTCCACGTATTTAAAAAAAATCTATTTTTGTCTTTTATTACATAGATTATACTTAGAGACGGTAAATAAGTTTTACATAAATATCTATTTGTTTAAAAAAATTTAAAATGGGTCATAGATATAGATGTGATGTTTTAAAATTACCTTTAGGTATGCTTGTAGACAACTTTTTAATTTTGGAGTACAATTTGTAAGAAATTTGGAATTATATCTTTGAAGTTAATACCACATAGTCATTTGAGGTGCCCAATAACCATTTCAAGTTAATTTAGCTCTAGAGATTTGTTTTTGGCAGAGCAGACCTTATTATTTAAGTTAATAAATTACAAATTAGGGAATATTATTTAAATAATTATGAAAAATTTTATGATGTTAACAACATGAATTAGTCGATGACCATGTAAATTCATAAGCTTATAATTATGTAAGTACATTATGATTTAAAATGAGGCTTCGTCCAACATTACAATATAAGAAATTTTGAAAATTTATTTCCTCATATATTTCCATGTTCTCTCTATTATTAATTGGCATTTTTATTTTAATCTTACATTTATTTCATAGCTAGACTAATTATATATATTTGGGGGCTTCCTAAGCAGCTTTTTGTGTATATCAAAGCCGCTTGCTATCTGCATTAGGGCCAATACAATTCATGAAATTTTCAATTTCAGTATTCAAGGAAGGATTTCAAGAAGCAGTAGGATAAATAGGTGCCAGCAGAAAATGACATACCATTCTTGCTAGCCTTGGAAAAATTGGAGCATTGAAGTATCACCTAGCTAGTATCTTAAACTCTTCAATTATAGGATTATTAGGCTCTTTGAAATAGAGAGATCAAATTTTGATGATGCTGGTGAAGATGTGCATAGTCTATGTTATGCAACGGATCTATAGGCGCACACACTCACAAGTAGCTATATGCAGATTTGATCTAGGAGTTTCAAGCTTACACACAAGGAAAGCAACGAAAATCAACAAAGAACACCAAGATTTATGCTCGTTCAGACCACAAGAGTGATCCCACATCCAGTTGCTGGTAATGAGTAATTCACTATGGTGTAGAACAAGAGAGTACAAGAGATTTACAAGGACAACTAGGAATTTGGATTAACTTTCTCTCAAGAAATCCCCAAATTCTCTAAACCCTAACTCCGTTCTCAGCCTCTCTTTACGTTTCTTACTTAACACCTCTTAACCCTAATTCTATGGAACATAATGCTTATATAGACCAAGGCTGCACTCCTTTGCAATGTCAATTGTACTCTGTGCAGTGGAATGGTGCCCCCTGTGCCACTAAATTGGCGTTGCGACGCCATATCTCAGACTTGATTCTGTTGCAGATCCAGACTTGCGCTTCTATGCCAAATCGCACTCCTGCATAAGTGCCTTCACGCTTTTGCGCCAAGATGCTGCCTGCGGTCTCAAAAACTGCAATCTTGCGCTCCGGCACCTCCATCTATGCCCTTACACGAACCTGCTGTTTGCACTACACAAGTTGAGCCATTCTTCATAGTCTACCCATCGCATCAACCATTTTGTTATGACTTCTTGCATATTCTGTGTAAATTTTGATTACATCATCACTAATTTTTCAAAGGTTTGCATTAGCATCTAATAAAACTTGTGGCTCAAGCTACTGCATTTCAATTAGCAACATGCTATTGCAATTTTTGGTGTTTGTATGTTGCTGTTTTTGCTATCTGTCCACTGCCGTCTTACTGTCTGTTTACTGGCTGCTACTATCTTCTCTATTTTGTCCCTACAGTTAGACATTGTGATGCTATTTATATTGATGTGTAGTGAGTGTTTTGAGTGTAGGTCATGTAAGTTGTGCGTAAACTTAGTAAGCTGAAACATAGTGTTTGTAAGCTGTAATAGAGAGCTCAGGGTGGTTCTAAGCTGAGTGTGCAATGATAGAGTGTGTAACTTGAATTTCTCTAGTGCATTCATTTCGTATCCCTCCCATGAAGTATATCATAGATCAAATCACATAAATTCTGTTTTGTTCTTGTTTATTTTCTTCACTTAAATTTCAGTTTGTGCGCTTGCAAGTCTATCCAAAAAATCTTCAGAATTTTTGCTATAAAATTGGCCCACTCTATACACAAATTTTCCTCCAGTTTTTTCACAATTGGTATCAGAGCAAGGTGTTCTAAATATCTGAACATGGATTGCTTTAAACAAGTAAGATTTCTTTGCTAGAAGAGAATATCTTGAAGTTGCAATGACAAACCAAAAAGTGGAGATTGAAAAATGTGATGGCACGAGAGATTTTGGATTATGGAAAATGAAGATGCAAGCATTGCTTGGAAACTTGGGGCTTGATGAAGCTTTGGAAGACAAAGGAAAAGCACCTGCAAATTCAACTTCAGAAAAACAATGGACAGAAGTTCAAAAGAAAGCTAAGAACACAATCATTCTTACCTTGGGAGATCAACTTCTTAGGAATGTGTCCAAAGAAGCCATTGCTGCAGTAATTTGGAAGAAACTTGAAGAAAAAAATATATGGTAAAGTCTCTACCTAATAGAATTTATTTAAAATAGAGATGTGCTTTTCAGGGAAGAAGAGATTTTACGATTAGATGGAAGTTCATGTCACAAGAGTAATGTTTATGATAAATATGAACTTGCTGAATTTGAGTTTGAGATAAAGTCTAGAGATTTTGAGCAGAAAAATTCATAAACTGAAGATGAGACACATGATGATGATGTAGAGCATGGTGAAGGGTAGCAAGATATGCAAGAAACTCAAATTGATCAAGAGACACTTGATCAATGAAAATTCTGAAAATGGTGCAAAAGAGTTGCAAGATTATTTGCTTAGCAAAGATAGAGCTAGAAGAGAAATAAAAACTCCTAAGAGGTATGCTCAAGCTGATATTGTTGCCTATGCTTTACAAGTAGGAGAAGAACTTGAGCAAGAACCCATAAATTACATTGATGTTGTGATAGGAAAGAATTCAAATAATTAGACAACTGCAATGAGGGAAGAAATGAGTTCTTTAGTAAAAAATCAGACCTAGGAATTAATTTGAAAGCGTAAGGGAATTAAAGTGATAGGTTGCAAATGGATTTTTAAGAAGAAACCTGGTATTGATGGAGTACAACCTAAAAAATTCAAAGCTAGACTTGTAGCTAAGGGTTATTCTCAAGTGGATGGTATTGATTATCAAGAAATATATTCTCCGATGGTGAGACATACATCCATTTGTCTTATATTGGCAATGACAGATCAAGAAGACCTGGAAATAGAACAAATGGATGTAAAAAATGACATTCTTGCATGGAAACATTGAAGAAAAAACTCTGATGCAGCAACTTAAAGGTTTTGAAGTTAAAGGCAAAGAAAATCATGTGTGTTTGCTAAAAAAATCACTCTATGGGCTGAAACAAGCCCCTAGACAATGGTATAAAAGGTTTAATAGTTACATGATTGAAAATGGACTAAAGAAAAGTCAATTTGATAATTGTGTGTACTACCAAAAATTCTATAGTGGTGATTATCTCTATTTATTGTTATATGTTGATGACATGTTGTTGATAGGAAAGAATAAGCAAAGTATCAACAAGTTGAAGCATTTACTAAAATCTGCGTTTGATATGAAGGATATGGGAGTTGAAAAGAAGATTCTTGACATGCAGATCATTCAGGACAAATCCCAGAAGAAATTATGGTTAAGTTAGAAGGATTACATATATAGAAAAATTGCTGGTCAAGTTCAACATTTTTTTGGAAAAGTTACTTAGTAATATAAATCCAAAAAAATTATAATATACAAAAATCCGAGGGGCATACCCCAAGAATTACAAGAAGGACGTAAAGTCCAAACATACAATCCAACAAAAGATCAAAAATAAAGGCCACAAGCGACCTAAAACAAAGTAAAAAGGCCACAAACGGCCTTAACAACATAAATGATAAATGACCACAAACGGTCTAAATAAAAAAAAATACAAGAGCTTCAGCCGTTCTTGTTTTTCTTCTTCTTACCCTTCTTTACCAGGGTAGCTGGGGTGTCTGTATGAGTATGATCAACCCTATCAGATTGATTCTCATTACTTAGCCTATTCAAAGGCTCAAAACGGGAAGGCGAAGTCTCAAGAGGTTGTCCTGTGTTTATCTGCCCTGATGAAACAGATGCCTCGTGACTGGTTGAACAATGGATAGTACCCAAAAGCTTACCTTGGTCGGTCGCAAAAGAAGATAGAGAGTCAGAATCTGAGACTGACTCTGTGCTCAAAACTGTAGCAGCCTTAGGAGGCACAACTTGCACTGAAGAATCTGCTGGAATAGCAACAGCTTTCGAACTCTCAACGACATCAGTCGCAACCTTACCCAAATTCAAGGGGGCACCATCAGAAGGGGTGCTAGCGGAGGTGCTAGCCTCATTCTTATCCTGAACTGAAGTCTTTGCTGGTTCCGGACAACGGTGACCAAACCTTCGACATTTGGAGCAACGTTTTGAAATCCACTCATATTCAACTTCAATTTGGATGGGCTCAGGAGAGAGTTTGCACTTGAACTCAAAGTTCTGGATTGGAGGGCGCTTTGCATGAAGAAGAACACATGCCCTCGCATACTCTAATCTGGAAAGATCAGAAGTCATCTTGTCACAAGAGATAGGTTGTCCAACCATGCTGGAGACAATGCTAAGGCCTTTAGTTGTCCACAAAGGAAAAGGCAGGCCATATAAACGGATCCAAACAGGAACCTTTCTTAACTGATTCGTATTAAAATCCAAATGCGGGTTCCATGGTTGTAAGATAATTGATTTACCTCCGAACATCTAAGGACCACGAGCAATGATATTAAGAACCTCCTCCTCAGTTCGAAAACGGAAGATGAGAAATCCCTTATTCGTGGAACGGACGTCCTCAAGACCACTAAATTTTCATGCACGCATTGTCATTGAACATGTAGCATGGAAGGGCATCACATATCCCCAAAAAAAGCCAGCAAGACATCTACGCCATTCGGCCACATTCTCGTTAACGATCTCATCCGGAATCTCAAGGACTGTACCCGATTTTTTGGGGGTAACCGGGAACAGTTTACATCGAGTACTCGAATCAGTAATCTTGATTTTGTCGGCCCAAGAGCCAGCAGTTGATTTGGGTGGATCCATCATTCACAAATCAAGTACAACAAATATCTCATAAAAAAGACAAGGATAAACGAAAGCAAACCGGGCATCAAAACGAGGCGGGCTTGCGAACTCGTCGTCTCCTTTTCTAATTTGCAATCCGCAAGGAATCAGGAGGGCAGCCAAGAGGCCAAGTTGCACGGAATAACCTGAGCAACAATCTGATTGGGTTTATAAACAGTGATGGCAGGATGAACAGTGATTACGTCGGTGACCACCCGAAAGGAAAAAATACGATTTGTGGGTGATGCGGTTGGAATATGACGATGGTACAGAAGGAAAAGTTGATCAGCGATGTCTGATCTATAAGGTGGTGGTGGAGGTGAGAACCCACTCGCCGGTTTTCAACGAAGGGCGGCAAATAAATAGTAATTCAGAAACTTTGAAGCCGTGGACGGGGGTGATACCGGCTGAATCAGGCAGTGGTGATGAAGGAAAAGTTATAGATCACTGCCCGATCTACCAGATGGTGATAGAGGTGAGATGCCACTCGCCGAGCTTCGACGATCGACGGTGGGTGAATAGTAAATTCCAAAATTTTGAAGTCTTGGACAGACGTGTTGTCGGCTGATTCAGGAGGAGTGAAGAAGGAAAAAATTGTAGAACGGGCCGAGATCAACACGATGGTGGTGGAGGTGAAGGTTCACTTGCTCGTCGACAGTGGATGAATAGTAAATCCGATCACTGTTTTTGAGAAATTTGAACGCCTTTCGGCTAGAATCTGAAGAGAGTCAAGAAAGAAAGTTTGCTCAAAATATCCCGATCTACAACATTTGTAAATCTCAAAGGCTGATTCGCAAAACGGCCGGAGTTAACAGTAACTCCGGCGAACTAGTTGAGAGAAAAATTTTTCCCTAAACATTTGTTTTCTTCTTGCTTTGGGTTTACAAGTACATGGTCAAGTTCAACATTAACAAAGCAAGGATGGTTTCTACTCGCATGGGTGAACAAATCCAAATTTCTGTAGAAGATTGTTCCAAAATTGAAGAGGAGAAGGAGGTAATGGATCTATACCATATGCAAGCTTAGTCGGTTCATTAATGTATGCAATGGTCTGCACTAGACCGGGCCTTGCTTATTCAGTAAGCATAGTTAGTAGATATATAGTAATCCTAGAAGAATTCATTGGGATGCCGCTAAGTGGATGATAAGATATCTAAGAGGTTCAACTTCTCTTGGATTATGCTATAGAAAAAGTCATGATTTAGGTGGACTTTTGGAAGGATTTGTAAACTCAGATTATGTTGGAGACAAGGATAATAGAAGACCAATCAAAGGTTATTTGTTCACAATTTGGGGAAAAGCAACTATTTGGAGAGTAGGCTGCAAAGCATGGTTACTCTTTCAACAACTAAAGTTGAATATTTTTTAGCTACAAAGGCAATCAAGGAAGATCTATGGCTTAAAGGATTGGTTAAGGAGTTAGGTGTTGATCAAGACAGTTTTACACTCCATTGTGACAATCAAAGTACCATCCATTTGATCAAGAATCAAGTTCATCATGGTAGAGCAAAGCACATAGATGTTGAATATCATTTTGTAAAGGAAATTACAGAAAAAGGAATTGTTGTAGTGAAGAAAATTCCTACAGCAAGAAACCCGGCTGACATGTTAACTAAACCTCTTCCAATAGAAAAATTTAGGCTCTACTTAAGCCTAATTAGAGTCACCAAGACATAGTTGGGGAATCAGAGGGAGAATGCATTGAGCTTGAGTGAAGGTGGAGAATTGATAAAAATTGTGACTCAAGCTACTGCATTTCAATAAGCAACATGCTGGTGTAATTTTTGCTGTTTGTCTGCTGCTGTTTCTACTATTTTTTCGTTGCTATTTCTGCTGTCTGTCTGCGCCATCTTGTTGTCTGTTTGTTGGCTGCTGCTGTCTTCTCTATTTTGCCCCTGCAGGCAGCCACTTGTGATGCTATTTATATTGATGTGCAGTGAGTGTTGTGAGTATGGGTCATGTAAGTTGTATGTAAACTTAGTAAGCTGAAATAGAGAGCTTAGAGTGGTTCTAAGCTAAGTGTGCAATGGGGGGGTGTAACACAAATTTCTCTAGTGCATTCATTTCATATCCCTCCCGTGGAGTAGATCATGGATCGAACCATGTAAATTCTCGTGTGTTCTTGTTTATTTTCTTCACTTGGATTTCAGATTGTATGCTTGCAAGTCAATCCAGAAAATGTCCAGATTTTCTGCTGTAAAATCAGCTCACTCTAGACACATTTTTATCTCCAATTTTTTGACAGCATCACTACCACCAATTGTATTACCAACGTTGTACGATATCCATTTTGAAAAACTTGGAATGGTTACAATATTTGTCAAAAAACTCATTCTTGCACTCATTTATCAAAAGAGCCACATCTATATAGCCTCTAAACAGACATGCGTACAGCAAGAAAGAAGACTTGCCCTTCATGACTGTCACTGCACAACGTCATTAACAAGCTATGGACTTGGGCTGCTGTGGACTGAGCCAGTTCACGCAAAGGGATAACAAATGTCAAAATGTTCTTAATATTCGTGAACATATATATCTTTATAAACTATATATATAATTAAATTATTATTTGTAACCTACACTCCAACTTTTTGTCAAAAAGAAATTCTTTCATTTCTACAACATGATAATTTCAGATTTTCAGTAAATAAATTGAAACATAAAGGAACATAGTATGTTATCGGAAGGAAATTCTTTAAACTATACGCAATTTATTAAATGTATTTAATAGGAAATTAAAGGTTATGAAGAAACAGGGTACCTGTTCATCTACCCTATCTCAACTTCGTCATCACCTGACTCACTAGTTTGGTGAATGATTTCAAAGGTTAGCGTCTGTTTCATATTGGATTAGAAGTCAATAGCATTTGATCGGAATGAATTTTGTGCTGACACAGCCAGTGGCAAGGTTCCCGTTGGCCAAGAACTTATCTATCAGTGTTTGATGAAATATTTTTTGAAGTCTTTCAAGAATTTACTCTCTGCGAAACAAATTCAAAGTATCATGGTCACATATCTCTAGAGCTATTTCTAAAACATGCACTAAGATTATTCTCTTCTAATATTAATCTTTTTTTTTAGTCTGATAAAGAGCTATCGATTTTTAAATTAAACAATGAAAATGGTTGATAGTTCACCGCTCACCAGCATTAATTTGTCCCACTATATCTATGAAGAAGCTGTAATGAATTATGAAATATATCCTTCAAGTAAAGACTAATCACAAAGAAGAAATCAAAGTCAAATCTTTTGTAGACAACAACATAGATATTTGGTAGAGATTGAGGTGGCCTTATCATCCTAAGTTCCATTATGTAATTCTTGATTTAAGAGATACCTTAAACTAATAATCAATATGACAAGGGTTCGTGCATGCATCCTGCCCCTCAACTCCCCTATCCAGACTTCTTGAATCAAAGATGAACCCAAAATTATTTCTTATTTGTTTGATATTATATGTGTGTGTGTGTAATTTGTTTATTTGTTTTTGTTAAAATTTTGGAATATATATATACAAATTAATTTGTTTACTTTTAAAAGTAAAAATATCATGAATTGTGGCATTTACACACACAAACACACACACACACACACACACATATCTATACACTTAATTAAATTTAATTTGGCGTTACTATAAATATGCTTAAAGATATAGTGATCTCCAACTTATGTATATGCATGACTTCCTAATAAAAATTTGTATTGTCTCAATAATTTTCAGCATTCTTTTTTGTAATTGTTTTTTTTCCATGTATTTAAACATTCATCTATTGATTTTGTAATAAGTACACAGATTGTTATATTATAGAAACTATAAACAACAATTAGATAAATATCTAATTGCTTTAAAAAATTTAGTAATGGGTTTTATACAAAAGGTGGTGTTTGTAGAGTACTTTGAAGAACTTTTCAAATTTGGAGTATAGTTTTAAGAAATCGACCTAGATTTTGCATCTTGGAAAGTTTTGAATTATGCGTATTCAACAATTACAGGTTCATAGTTATAAGAATTAAAAATCGAAAACTTAGAAAGATTACGTACTTGCTAAAAGATTTTATAATTTTTAGCGGTTATTTGAGGTTCCCAATGATGTTGTTGAGTTGGTTCTATATCTCAAGGCAAAAACTACGGTGCAGCGGAAGTATCCGTGCGCTGCACCTTTTTCCAATTTTTATGGGGTCTTCAAAGTTGTGTGTTACAACTTTTGCACCCCCGTTCCCCAAAAAGCAGCGGCTGTATGGGTACAGCCGCTGCACTGTAGTAAGACCCATATCTCAAGACTTTTTTTTAGTAGAAACTGAGCTTTGATCAGTGTGATGATTGTGAATTAATCATCAACATTTAAAAATGTGTCAAGTCAGTACGTATCAAATTTTCTGAACATTTGTGCTCACGATACGAGATCAAAGGATTGTTATACGGTACACCTGATGTATTGATATATCAATTTTTAAATTTGTATAAAAGTTATAAATCAATATATAAAAGTTATAAATACAATTTTTATATATTCAGTTATAATTATTTTAAATGAGTGTGTAAAAGTTATAAATACATTTGTAAAAATTTGTAATAAGTGTGTAAAAGTTGTAAATGAATATGTAAAAATTGTAAATACAACTTTACATACATTCATTTACAACTTTTACATATTCATTTACTACTTTTACACATATATTTACAACTTTTACACAATTTCAAAAAGTGAAGCACTGATACATCAAGTGTACCATAACCACAGCCATGGCTACACTGTAAGTTTATTTATGGAAGTGCTTAATGATGTTACTAAGAAATGTATGGGCTGTGAGTCTATAATTGAGGCTTTATGCGACATTCATAATATAAGACATTCAAAAAGTTTTAACTCCTTGTACATTCTCTTGTTCTCTATTATAATTGCTTTTATTTTAATCTAACAATTACTTCATAAACTCATATATGGTCGGGACTTTCTACCATTTTATGTGCATATCAGAGCCCACTTGATGTCATTTGAATTTAACATGTAACAGAAATATCCAATTGAGTGATCAACTTTAACATGCTTCCTACACGCACAAAAGTTAATCTCAATGTGAATTTTCTGAATGAATACAGTAGCTTTCACACATGTATAGAGGTAGCCATTTTCTATTTGAGTGGGTGACCTCAACATATTTCTAAGATACATTGAAGTTACTCTCAATGGATGGCTTTCACACATCATATACTGGTAGCCCTCTCTGTATTTGACATGAAATTACCAGTAAAATTATACCAATAAAACAGCTCAAACATGCTTTAATTATAAATAGACTAATGATGCTACAGATATAAACAACATAACTGAACACAGTTATAATTCAAGTGACTGCCAAGTACCAATGTTCTTTCTCAGTTTTTCAAATCTCAGTGCATCTTATTACTTTATATGAACAGGTCAACTAGATGATTTTCAAATGAAACATACTCAGTGCAGATAATCTTTGATTCACTAAGTTTCTAAACAACACGTTTTGCCATCACTTGTGTGATTGAAAATTTTTAAACACTTTTCATTTCCTGTCACATGTTTAGAACAAGCACAATCATCATTTGAAGAAACATTAAGTGCAACAACTTTGCAATGAGTTTCATGTTTCTTAACCCAAACCTGTTGTGTCTTATGTAACTGTCTAAACTGACTTGCCTTTTTCTTTAAAAAATTTTACAATTTATAGCATCTAGGCCTAATGTGACCTTTAACACCACAAAAATAGCAAGTAGGAACCTTTTCTGGATTTGTAATGAAAGAACTCATTGGGGAAGCAAAATCAGTCATATTTTTAAAGCTTGAGTTAGAAGTGTTACCGGAATTTGAAGCTTTAACAAACACTGTCTTTGATGTTGAAGCACCATTCGTTTCATCATACCCCAGCCCATGTTTGATGGAGTTATCACGACCTAAACTCAGAATTTGATAAAGCTTTGCTGAGCCTATCTTGAGTTAATTAATGCACTTGTTTGCCTCATTTAATTCTACAGTAATTTTCTGGATACATACTGTCTTGTCTGTCACAACAGCTTCCAGTTTTATGATTTTTTTATCTGCAGATGCTATTTCACTCTTGAGCACTTCTTGTTCATTCTGAAGAGTTTTGATTTGTACTTTCTACTTCTCCCATATCTCATAAAGTGCATTATACGCCTCCTGAAGTTCTCCATAATATTCAGCATCTTTCTTAGCATCTGACTTATCAATGTCTGATCTGTTCTGTTCTGTTACGTTAGATATAACAGTTTGCTGTTTATCTGAAATAGTCCCATTGAATGCTAAAAAATTGTTGGAGTTGTCTTTATCTGTTTCTGAGTCATCATCACTCCATGTTGCACACAAACTCTTTTTCTTCTTATAATTACGACACTCAGTTTGAATGTGCCCAAATCCCTTGCATTCATAACATTGAATACCTTTTCTCTCAAGCTTCTCTTGATTTTTCTTTACAGGCTCTTTACGAAACTTTTTAGCATCAAAGATCTTTGAATTTTTCTTCTTGAGATTTTTCTTCATATATTTGAGAAAATTCCTTGTCAATTGAGCAAGTTCGTCATCGGAATCATCAAGATTGCTGTCATCGTTTTCTTCTTTTTCTAAAGAAGAAATAAAGGCAATACTCTTTTCCTTCCTTCTTGACTTTAAATCCATCTCATATGCTTGAAGAGACCCAATCAATTCATCAACTCGCAATGATTTCACATTGTTGCTTTCTTCGATAGCTGTGACCTTAGGCTGAAATTTTTCTAGTAAAGATCTAAGTATCTTGCCAACAATTTTAGCCTTAGTATATTCCTCACCAAGCATATAAGCAGAGTTAGTAATTTCACAAAGTCTAGTATGAAATTCACTAATGGTTTCTTCTTCATGCATAACTAAGTTTTCAAATTTAGAAGTCAAAGTAAGCAACTTAGATTCTTTAACCCTTTGAGTACCTTCATTCTTTACCTCAAGGATATCTCAAGCTTCTTTTGCAATGGTGCACTTTGAAATTAATCCGAACTGTTGAAGGCTGACAGCATTAAAAATAGCATTGATACCTTTGAAATTCCATCTAGCTAATCGGTATTCAGCTTCACTCCACTCATTATGTGGTTTCTCAATCTGCTGCCCAGCGTTATTGGCTTTTGTTGGGGGTGTCCAACCATGAACAATGCTCTTCCACACTCTTTCATCAATTGATTTGATGAAAGCCCTCATTTTGACTTTCTAATAAGCATAGTTTGCATCTTTAAGTAATGGTGGTTGAGTGACCAATCCTCCTGTCCGAAATCCTTCCATATCTACAAAAAAAACCTGATCTACACTAGTATGTCAGTGTACCCGTTTTGATACCAATTGTTGGGTTTTGCAGCGTATGGAAGTTATGAATAATATAACATGAAACTGTAATGTAAATCGGAACAAAAATTTTACGTGGTTCGGTTATAACCAACCTACATCTACGGGCAATAAGAGTTGCAATCCACTATGTTGTATGTGTTTACACTCGACTTGGGACTCTTTACAGTGGTAGACACTCGCTCACTCACTAACCTAATCTATGTAAACTTGATCAAACCCGATCACAATCATAGTCCTTCACACACTCTTCTGACGTTGCTCTGTCTGTCACGATTATCTTAACAACACGCTGTTAAGAATAGCATAACACCCGTAACTGCTACAGACTCGTAACTGGTATAGACACATGTGATTACTCAACTCCCTCAAGCTCACACGACCTATAACAATTAACCAAAGCCTAAAGCTTTATACAAGACATAAGAAACAAATAAAAAACGCACTCAAACTTGCTCTTGATTGCTCTCTCTCAATTTGCGTTGAATGCATTGAATGTCTTGAATCTCAACTCACACAACACACCACATAATCAGCATGCCCCGTTATGTAGAAATAACTTTGTATATATAGTGGTATGCCTGGACGAAATCTCCTAGAAATCCTGTAAAAATTCTAATCAAAATCATATTAGGATTAGGAGAAATAAAATAGGAAGATATATAATTAAACTCCTAAAGGAATTAAGACAATTAAATATTCTCCTATTCTAATTAGGATACAAGATACTATATCCTAATCTAAAGAGATAATTAATGCAAATATAAACTTTCTATTTCAACTAGGATACCAAATTCAAACTTATTCCTATTTAACTAAAATTCTTCTAATACAAAACATCTATATAAAATAAATGAGATTAGGAAAATATCCATATTTAATGTTTGTATCACATGATGACAAAATACTCATGTGCAATGCACATGCACGTCTAGAACCAACAAGATTTGATTTTTTTTCTTCTGTTTATTTAGGTTCCTTGTTTTAAAAGGATTAGATTCGTTTAGCTGTAAGTAGTTTTTTTTTTAATTATTCAGTACTGTAAGCAATGACTTATTAATTAATCAAATCCAGAAAATCCCTTTTGTCATGGCTTCAATTTTTATTTCTTAAATTTAAAAGAAAACTCTAATAGATTCGAGGGTTAATTTATGTGGATCCAGATGTCATTTTGTGGATCGGAACCCCTTCGCTAAAGCATTATTTGGGGTCTACCCTTATCTGTGCTTCATTAGCTTTAACATCTTTACCGTAAGTTACATTATACCAATGATCTATAATGTCCAATCTAAACCGACGGCCATGAATTACTATGATTACAAGACCAAACTTATCGTCAAAAAAAAAAAAAACACTCATTCTTGATCATGAAACTATTCCACGAACCTAATTGATTGTCAAATCTTTGTCACAAAAGTAGCTTGATGTATATACACAAAACTTAGCGAAAACAAAAATTTGCGATAATGATTATCGTCCCAGTTAAAGCCTAAGCAGCATTCTTTAACATTTCCTACTGAAGCACTCATTTATGGTTGTTGCTTTATCCATATTGAATTACAATAATACAATCAATTTCATTTATGGTTGTTGCTTTATCCATATTGAATTACAATAATACAATCAATTTTTATATGTAATAATGTTTTTTTTTTTCAAATTTTAGTTCATCAATTAGTTTTTAATAAATAAGTACTTTAAATATGTTATCTTACAAACAATTAAAAAGCTTAATTTAAAATTTTGTTACAAAACCTCATTATTCCTTTGATTGCCAAAATCAGGGTCGGATCCATATGGAGTAATTAAATTATCACCCCTAACATTTGGGCGAAGTACGCTTTGCCCTCAGCCTTACACAAAGTAACTTAAAGACCTCTAATTTTCAAGTACTGTTAGTCCATCCGTTAAACATATTACAAAAAGATAATTTTACCTTTATTTATATTATAAGATTTATTTATTTATTTCTCTTTATAAAGAAGAAGAATTTTAAAAACATTAATTTTTCTTGACAAATCATTTTTTTTAAAATGGTTTGTGTAAAAAATATAATTTTTAAAAAAAAATAAAAATTAGAAAGAAAACCATTTAGACTACCATTTTCACTTATCTACAAACCATTTTCTTTTTAATTTTTATTTAGAAAAACATTTTGTTTTACAAACCATTTATATAAACCATTTTTTATAAAAATGTAAAAAAAATATGAATTTTGAAGTCTTGTTGGTGTTTTTAAAACTTTTCTCCTTTATAAAGAGAAATAAATAAATAAATCTTATAATATAAATGGAGGCAAAATCGTTTTCTATAATATGTTTAATGGATCGACTAACAGTATTTAAAAATTGGGGTTCTTTATGTTACTTTGCTGAAGATTGGAAGGACAGTGTTACTTCGCTCAAACGTTAGGGGTGGCAATGTGACATACTCGTAGACCTGGCAAGAGGTCGTGTTAGAGCAGTTTCATGTTGTTTCATATTCGTGTCATGTTAAATTATGTTAATCCAAATCCGATCCGTTAACTTATTATGTCTAAATTTTTGAACTTAAACCCGCCTGTTGATAAGTGGGTTTATACTCATAATTTAAGTATCTTTAAACTTAATATTCGATCGGTTTTCGGGTATTTTTGTTGCTTTTATCTGTGTTTTGTGTTTGTGTAGGTGAAATAACGTTAGAGTATAAATGTGGAGAATTTGCAAGCAAAATTACGGGAATTTGAGCAACTGCAGTCACTATCTTCAAATGGTCCGCCAACTTATCAGATTTTTCTATACCGATCTGTAATGAAGTAGAGTTCATGTAATATACCTTTGAAAATCCCTAGAAGTCAACTTTCTGAAGGAGTTTACAATTCGTCAATCGGAGTTTTGTATGAGAAGTTATGTGTATTTTTGTTAAAAAGGGCAAAATTATAAATTTATGGTATCGTACGGCACTGTAGCATTTTAAAATTTTGCATTTGGACCCCTGAGTTGAAACTTTGAATTTTTACCGTTTGCCCCCAGGCTATAAATAGGGCATTTTCCTTTATTTTGAGGCATCTCTCGTTTAGGAGAAGAACTCTTCCTCCCCTAGGGAGAGACACTCTCTCCCTACTTGTGGCGGTTGGCGCGGCGGTTTTCGGTGCTGGAAGTCCATATTCACCAGATTTGTCTCCAACAGTCTAGTTTTCTTTTTCCCTCATTTTTAATTATGTTTGTCATTTGTATTTTTAACATGAATTAAGTTCTGTCTTCTAGGGTTAAGATGTAGCTGAATTATGATACTCTAGTTAATTGAATCTAATATCTTAGTTATCTATTCTATGATAGTTGAGCAATCTAATTATATGCTTAATGCTTGTGATTTTTTGGCCAATTATTGCATGAACTGAGATGTGGATTGAGATTGAGAAGTGATGTCCATGTTAGTCCTTAATTGTTTTATAATAAATCGACATAGATAGAGATATGAATGTGGTTTGTGCAATCTTATTTGATTTTTTGTGCTTAATGAGTATTAATAATGCGTTAGATGAGACAGAGATGTGATTCTAATATATTAATATACACTATCATTGCTTCAGAAAGAATAATAATTAAATTAGTGAAATCAATTGGCAACAATTAGAAATAAGGCTGATATTATTGTAATTAATAACTAAAGTGAATTAATCTCGGTGAAATCGGAACCCTAGAGTGTTGTATTATTGTGTTTCATTTTCAATGTTTTTGTAATCGTGTCCTTTAGTGTTAATTTTATTTTAATTTTACTATTCAATTTTCTTACAAATTATATTTTAATTTCGATTTTTTTATTTTAAATAAGAGTTAATAAAATTTTGTTGATTAGTAACGACAATCCTCACGAGAACGACATCTGTGCTTTCACTTTATTACTTATAACGATTCCGTATACTTGTGGATTTTTTGCAACAATTGTTAACTTAACGTGTTATCCAAGTCCAGCCCATTTAACCTGTTTTTTATTTTAAAGTTAGACAATAATATATATAACATGATTTGTATAAATTGTAATCATAAACATAACTAATAGTGTATATTTTTAATATCTAACAAATATTTTGAAATCTATTGAAATATCGAAATTTAGTATAATACAAAAACATAAACATAATTTTGTATCCAACATAATTCAAAGGTCTATCTAAAGCATATTTAAAACCAACAATTAAAAATATTAAACGATTCTTGAAAATGAAATAAAATATTTTATAAGTTTCTTCCTTGTATTCCCCCATCAAAATATCATACTTATACACAGCTAAAGAAAAAAATACTATAATATGTTATATTTTGTCACATTTTTTTATGTATCATAAGTAAATTTACTGGTTAAATGGATGAAATAGTTTTTTCTAGGAAAACCGAAATACAGTCCAATATCAAACGGGTTTTATTGTGCTAACCCATTAATGATCTGATCTGATAATATTAGATCCAAAACACGTTTTTATCGAATAGATTTGTGTCGTGTTAACGGGTGGTATAGAATTTGCCAAGCCTACATACTCGATCCATATAGTGGCTAGGGAGGGCCCTCGCCTCTGCAAAAATTAAGAAAAAAATATTATAATAATTTATGCTAAATTTTAACTAAAAAAATTAGCCTCATCCAATGGCCCCTATAATTTTAGATTTTTTGGTGTTGGCCCCTCCAAGCCTTATATTCTGGATCCGCCCCTGGCTGAAATGATGCGGAGCATGTTCCTGTAGACATAAGAAAGTTTTCATGAATCCCAAGTCTCCAAACCCGATTATTATGTACAAGTTTCATCTTAATTAAAAACTTGTTAAAAGCATATTGTTTGAAAGAAATTAGGAATTATAATAATTAATCATTAGAAACACGTCAATATATAACATGTTACAAAAGAATTTATTGAGTTTCAAATATTTTACTTTTTTAATAAAATAAAAATTGTTTTGCTAGGAACGATTTTATTTCGATTATTTAACGTGGTCTTTGTTGGAGAAAAAGGAGAGCTATTATTTTTAAGAATGATATACTAAAATTGATAATACCGGTTACCTTTTTCTCTTTGAAATGGCCAATTTTATGTATTTTTAAATATAGTCGTAGGATGAACCAAAGATCATCCAACGGTCAAGTTTGGGATGTTAGGTGGTTTGAAATTTAGTTTTAGGTTTCTCTTTTGTATAATATTATTTTAGTTTTTTATATTTATTTTCATATATATTTTCTCTTCATTCTGAGAAATTTCTTTTAATTTCAATTTTTTTCTTTTCACTATTTAAATTAATTTTCATTTTTAACCCATTTGATTATGCTCTTCGTCCCTAATGTTAGGTGACCATTAATTTAATGTATGGATTAGAATTGATAAAGTGCATAAATATCCACGTAGAAAATGAAGAATTTTTAAACCAAAACATTTTTTTTTCTTTTGATTGATTTCCACTCTTATTAGAACAAAATACAACATGAAACTTTTTGGCTCATAAAGGATCGATTATTATGTTTTGTTACACACCTAATTAAGGTATACCATGGAATATCAAAAAAATCTGGCAACCTGTCATCTTTTTTTATTCTAATTAGACTCTCTTGATACTTACTAGTGAAAAAAAAAAATGGATAACTTCCAAATTCAAGATCCGTAATTTTTTCGTTGTCATACAATAATAGAGACAAACCAGGATCTTCCTGTACAAGAAAAGCATCTTTCCAAAGTCCGTGTGGATAAATAGGAGCGAAAGGTGATCTAAAACTTAATTGTTTGATCCAATTTCTCTGTTTCATCACCCAAACGTTAATGCAACGTCCCACCCTGAAACCCCTAACATATCTAAAACTACCGTAGCAAAAGTCATAATAAATTTCAAAAGTACAAGCAATAGCCGATTTATTAGGAATATTTGGTCCTTGTATCTCATTGAAAACCTCGTTGTCCATTTGAAATGATAGAACCCCTGAATCGAATAACGAATAACAATTTCCAGTTAGATATTTGCATGCATCTTGAATAGGCAAAGATATTTCTGAAAATTCTTCGTAATATCCGAGACACCTCCGACAATTGGCATAGAGGTTGTACACTATTGTCAATGCAACTGGATTTTCCCAATCTTCTTTCTCGAAACTAGACATGCCATTGACCAAAACCACTCTGAAGTCATTACTGACAAGACCAAATCCAAATCCAATAATATTTAACGCAGGTCGTATCTTCAATGGAAGGTTGTATTCATATTTTGAAACAGTTTTAAAATCTCTAGTAGCAGGGTTCCATATAGCTTTTAGACTACTACAATACCAATTATTGAATAGAAAAAACAGGCCACTAAATGGACCTTGAATGGAGTCATTGTTTATGGGAGATTCAGAGCCAATATCTTTTTTTGATAAATGTGCTAGTATTAATTTCATCAAGGAACAAGAAAAATTCTATATCATCAGTCACTTCATTTTGATTACCAACAATTAGTCGAGTATTATACTCATTTTTTAGATGCTTAGAAATAAAATAAGTGTTTTCACAGGTAGTATCGACAAAACTTCTAGCATTGAGTTTGTTAATTAGGATAGTTGTTGAAAATAAATAGTGTCTTAGGACACTACGTTTTATGCTAACTAGTTAACGAGTCATGTACCAAAGTTGAAGCATCAAACATAAATAAAAACAAAAATAATTTTAATGTATACCTTTTACTCTTTACCTTGTCTTTTTCAAATCGGGAAAAAGCTCCTTTTTGGTGTAACTTACATGGACGATAATTTATATATATTGAATTATTCAACGAGTATATGATCTATATAGGATTAATTACAAGAGTAGGTGGCAGAGCTATTATGTGCGCAACCAATTGACCCGTTGGAAAATATCAAACCATATGCATTTACTTGAATACAGTTAACTTGTTTGTTTGGTTTTTCTAGTCATATTTTCATGACTAAAAATTATAATTTCTTCAACTGCATCAAATTATGTTTGTTTAGAAAAGAACATGATAGATGTTTCGTGTACACGTAGTGTTTATAATAATTACAAATTACCGTACCTATAGGTCATAAATGAAAAAGCGTGAATCTAGTAATCTGTAAAAGGATTTTATATAAAATAAAAAAAATCCTTTTTTTTCATCTAAGTCCATTAAACGGAGATTTTGTCATATATAATACAGTGGAGGATAAAATAGGTATTTTAAATAAAATTGTTATGAATTTAACGGTGATAATAACCACACAAAATTGATCCACTGGAGACTAATTACAACACACTAAGAAACAAACACAAAAATAGAGCACATGAGATTTAATGTGGTTCAACTATAAGAAAGCCTACAACCAAAGGAAACTACTCTTCAAGGTTTTCATTGTGAATAAGAAAGAATACACCCGCTTTACTCTTTTTTTTTTTTAAGTGAAGAATAATTCTCTCTCTCTAGCACCTGAGTTTCAAGAATTCCCTATGTCCATTTTTCTGCCCTCAGGTTATTCCCACCCAAGTATTAGTTAAAAAACTAATCTCTAAACACAGCCATAGCTGCCACAATTTCAAGGCTCCTAATTTTTGTTTCACGCCTAGCAAAACCCCTAGGAGAAAAATTGTGATTGCCACAATTATTTAATGACTAATTATATTTAGCCCTCATTTTTTAACTCTTCAACCCCCATTTTTATTTTATTTTATTTTTAATAATTTTACCCTGAAAGAGAATTATTAAAGAAGACAAAATAAATTCCAAATAAATCCAGACTTCAATAGATAGTAAACTTCCTTGCAGCTATCAATCACAAAGGCTACCCACAAACATGAACGCAACAAAGCTATTAATAAAATAGATGCAAATTTTACATTAAAAATCTAGGAAAAAAATTCATAATAAACAATCAAAATAAAACAAAGCTATTAGAAAATTAAAATGAAAATTTTACAATAATAAGAGCTTTCCAAGGTTATGAAATTTCAATCATAAGTGATGAAAAAATTGAGATTGTAGGAATTTCCGCTACACCAACGTCAATCCAGAAAGCACAAGAAAAGAAAAATTGCAGAGTAAAACATATATCAAGAACACCAGAATTTTAGCGAGGTTCGGCCAAAATACAAGCCTACATCCTCGTGAACTCCCCAGTGGAATTCATCTGCACTATTGAATCAAAATTACAGCCTAATCACAGAACTAGAACTTGTACTCTCACACCCAGATTTAGAGAAAGAACACTCAAGAATCACTCAGAGAAAATTTCCTTCTCACTCCCCTGATTCTTGCCCCCGTCTCACTCTCTTTCTGAATTTAAAAACAACCAGCAGTTCTTCTTTTCGTTACCACTATAATATTGGCTATTCAGCTTTTATATTTCAAGCTTAAATTGACCAATATAACATCCCTTTCCTGTATTTTAATACACTTAATAAAACGCAGCCGTTTAATAAGCCAACTAAAATACAAAATAACAAACTGTTCAGCAGCCTCTGTAATTTTGACTTTGCAACTTACATGAAGCTGACTCAACAGAGATTATAATTTATTAATCCTATTTTTAGTGATAGAATACCGCCTCAGTGAGTTTTCTTTGAATTGTAATACGGTATCAAAGCCCCTTGAGGTGTTTGGTACTCTTAAAGTTTCCCCTTTGACAAAATTTTCCAAAACTTGAAGTTACTATTTCATCACTTGTCTTCCTATCAAGTAATGGTCTGCTGTATGCTACCAAGCTTCATGGCTGATTAGTCACATATCTTGGAGAAGTCTGGCTTGCATATTTGAGAAGTCCAAAAATCGCGTGTTAGTCCCATATGTGGGAGAAGTCCGTGAATATATAACCTTAAGAATGACAAACTCTTTTGTACAATGAAAGTTGCAGTTTGGGAATTAATTAAGGTTAGTAAGTAAAAAATAGGAGTTTAAAATTATTACCGAGATGAACTTAGAATTTAGCGTTACAGAAAAATGGGGTCAAATAAAACACTTCTTATTTAATATATAAATTTAGCCCATACAGCCCATATAAACAATAATATACAGCCTTATACCCAGCCCATATAGCTTCAATAAGACAGCCCACGATCACTAACGAGCAGCGTATGTAACCTTAGTACGCAGCTTAATCAGCCTCTTAAATACAGCAACTCAATTGATGACTTTTAACTTTCCCTAGCTAACTCTCCAGTTAGCTGCCATGCGTAACAAAAACAGTCACGGTACAAATAAAAAAATTTCCAAATCAAAATTAGGATTTCCAAAAGAGAAAACAATTAAAATTAATTTAAAAGAAAAATCATATATAGAAAAGAAGCCAGGAGGTGGCAATGGCCGGACGCCCCCACCAAGCACCAGCTACGGCCGTCAGAACATCACGGCCACCGCATCAAAACTGAATAATTAGTGTCTTAATTTAAGGTTCGGCTACTACACACATAAAAAAAAAATCATATAAAAATAGTAAATAAGGACACAATTAAGATTTTAATATTTATTATTTATTTGATAAATCTTACGAATATGATAAAATTTAAAAAATAAAATAAAAATAGTACGTCTAAATAAGAGACATTATGACTATAATGGCTCAAAATTATAAAGAGCTAATTTTGCTTTGAATTTGATGCCATTCAAAATGGCTTTTCTTTTAAAATATCTTTCTATAACTGTTTAAAAAATTATTTTATAACATTTATTACTTTTTATCCAAAAAAAACTGCAAACCAATGAAAAAAATAAAAAGTCTCTCGCACATAATTTGTTTTAAATATATTTATTATTTTTAAAATCTAAGTAATGTGAACAAATAAAAATTAAAGAGAAATACATGATAAAATATAAAATATGATTTTATTTAAATTATAAGAAAAAGGCGGTCATCACTATTCACCAAGATCATCAAATTTGTACTCTTTTGACAACAATTGATTGAGTTTTTTTTTTTTCAGACTATAAAACATATTTATATAAAGCAAAACTTATAGTTTATGTAAAATTAAAAGAATAAAAATAAAAAAACTAAAATTCTATTTATGAATAAGCTAATAAAATTAATTAAAATATAATATCAACTTATATTATTGTATGCCACAAGCAGCTCAAGTAGCTAGAAAAAATAAAAGAGAATTATGAAGCTTAAAATTGACAATTTTTTTAAAGAAAAAAAAAACAAAAGGAACTAAGCGAAGTAAATGTGGTATAATGAATTTTTCAAAATTGTGAAAGGGCTGGAGCCCTTCGATCCTTGTATAGATTCGTTATTGTTAATTACCTATTTTAATTGTTATTCATTCTATGTGTATTTAATGATTGTCTTAATATTTATTTACTATGTAATCAAATCTTAACTATTGATTTGTATAAATCTAAGGGGTACAAATTAATTTAAAAAAAATATAATTAATATAAATAAATCTAAGGCCTTGAGAGCCGAAGTTAATAAAGCCTTTCAAGATTTTTGTCGTGTTTTGCTTATTATTTTCTTTTGTAATAGATTAAATAAAAAAGTCTTTGAAAAAAATGCATTATTGCAAATTTGTTTACTCCCAAACCAAAAAGGTTTTAAAAAAATCCCTAAGAGTTTTATCTATTATGTCTTCTATTTGTTTAACATTGCTATCTCAACATTATTTATTTTAAATTCTGTTTTAACAATGTTTAAGATACAAACTTAATATTCATTTAAACCCTTGAATTAAAGTATATAATATATATGATTGGATATTGATATCTAAATTTAAATAAAAAATTTAAGTTGAAATATTTCGTATATACGTGTAATGTTTGTCATAGATACGTCATATTATGTTATTCCGTCAACTTAAATGTAACAGCATTATTAATATTATGTGGCGCCAAAATATCCGTTTTACATACGAGTGCGAAAATATATTTAGAAAAGTGCATGTACTGTCACATCATGCACACGGTATGTGCCATCAAATCAAATTAAGAATTCAATTTTCCAAGCCAAACCTATTTAAAATTGATTTTTTGGTCTATAAAATCTTAAAATGGAGGGTGAGGAGTAGCCTATTCTTGGCCTCTGCCAAATCCTTGAGTTTTGAGTCGTAAAATCTATGAGAATTTATTGTAATGTTCATTGCAAAAATTTTGCCCCTATGTCATTATCAATTGTGCTTGTTGAATTCCTTTTAAATAATGAAACTGATAGTTCACTTAAAATTTACATGAAAATGATATGCCTGAATAAAATATAAATTTAGGATAAGATAATCAAGTTCTAATGTATATAACATCAATTAAAAGAAAATTTATTTTATGAAACTACACGTTTCTGTTAGTCAAGTATGTAAGAACTCAGATGCCATGTATTATACATTAATTCCAAGCGTCTATATTTTGTTAGAAAAAAAAAAAGATAATAAAAACCTAAGATCTTTATGACGCATTATAAGTATTTATATAGTGTGTACATCATAAGTATTTTTTATTGAGTAATACTATTCTTACAAACTATTCATACAAACTTACTTATATAAACTAATGTGTTATGATTTAATTAGATGAATAAAATTTAAATTTTAATTACATTAATTAATGTGGATAATATGATAATAATGACACAAAGGTGTGTAGCAGTGAGTTTAGTGAGTTTAGATGATTAGTTTGTGAGAATAGCACTACTCTTTTTATTAGAGTAGTGCTACTCTTATAAATTTTGTAAACAAACTCATATATCAAAACTCATATGGTATTATTCATTTATTTACACATTATCACCTTTCATTAAATGAGTAGATTTTATATATTTATTATTCCAAACACCTCATGATACATAAGTTTATATGCAAGAGTTTATACAAAAAGTTTGAAAACTAGCATTACTCCTTTTATTAGGAAGCCTGACATTAATTTTTTAAGTATTACTACTCTTACAAACTATCCATACAAACTTATATGACAGTATTAAAATTGTTACATTATTCATATTAATTAATATAATTAAAATTTAAAATTCACTCATTTAATTAAATAATGACATATCAGTTTATATAAGTAAATTCGCATGGATAGTTTGTAAGAATATTATTATTTTAAGTTTTTTTAATAAAAAATATTTACTAATATATTTGCTATTCATATTTTTTTTTTTTTAGAATTGTGATAGCACTTCCTTCTAATAAAATTATTTGATTGGTATAATACAAACCTATTACATTCTAATTAACATAATTCCTCCAATTAATACAAATTATTATCCATATGACTTTCTCAATATATATTACAAATGCCTTTTCTATTAAAAGTTTAAGTTTAATTTTTACTAAAACTTACATTTTATTTATTTTAATGTTTTTACTCCAAATAATGTTTGTGGCGATGTTGATTAAGTAACTAGTAATTATTGATAAAGTATTTGTTTGCTAGAAAATCAAATCTAATTAGAGAAAAAAAGTGCTTAATATACATATATGGGGAAGGATCACCGGCACCCTAAAATTACACTATTTTTTACACCACACACCCACAATTAGATCAATGAATAATGATGGTTCATATTAGATGACATGTCAACTAAATTGTATTTATTAAGAATTTTTTGTTTCCTTTTTCAAATTTATTTTCTCTTTCTTATATCATTATTAATTTTTTTCTTTCCTCTTTCATCATTGCTCAACTCCTCTCTCCTCTCTCCTTACCAACAAAAATGTAGCCCTTCTATAATAGCCACCACTTTTCTCTCCTCTTTCTTTACCATAAATTGAACCAAACAAGAAAAGTTTGTTCAACTCTTTTCTACCTTATACTCATCTTGAAGTTCAATTCTTCATACCGTAAACTCATCTTGGAAAAAATATGATGCCCATGACTTCTTCAAAATGGCAGTAACCTTTTTTATTATTATTATTTGTTATGAGATTAAGAATTGTGACAAGAGCATTTTTGATCAAGGGAGGAGGAATCTATTGTTTTTTTGTCATGCTACAGTATAACACTATACCCAATCAGCCAATTTCTTTTTTCTTTTTTCTTTTTATATTGTAAATCATGTAAAAAAAATTGTAAATGAAACAAAAAATCATTATAAAAATGTTGCTTATTCAATTTACCATGTAAACTTTGGTTGAACTTCATGATGAGTTTATGGCATGTAGAGTTGAACTTTAGGATGAGTTTACAGTAGAAAAGAGTTGAACACACTTTTTTTTTCCATTCAATTTACGATAAAGAGGGATGAGAGAGTAGGGATGAGTATTATAGAAGAGTTATGTTTATTATTGTTGAGGGGAGAGGAGCGTGGAGTTAAGTAATGATGAGAGAGGAAAGAGAAAAAAAATTAATAATGATATAAGAAAGAGAAAAGAAACTGAAAAAAGGAAATAAAAAGATCTTCAATAAATACAATTCAGTTGACATGGCATCTATTGGTGTTAACATAATTCTTATATGTGCCATGCACATGTTAAGTTTTTGGTTAACTTGTGATAAAAATAAGAAAAGTATTTTGATTCCTATTTTATTGTTTCTAGATAATTATTTTAGAAAGTATATGATTCACAATAAATACCTCTATAGATCAGGATAATATTTCTTATATCCTAATCAAAATAGGAGGATATTTAATGTGTCCCAATTACTTTAGGAGTTTAACTATAAACACTTCCTATTTTAGTTTATTCTAATGTGATCTTGATGGAGATACTTACAGGATTTTTAGGAAAATTTCGACCAAGACCTTTCAATATATATCGAGTTATGACAAAGTCGGCAGAGAGTTTTGCGGATTGGAGACTTGTTTGTGTTCTTGAGAGAGTTGGTCATGACATTCCATGATTTCATAGAAAAAAGCTTCAACGTAAAATGAATGTCTTTATTTTACTTTGATTCATTGAGTCTTTGTTTCATGTATGAGAGTTAAAATTGTACATGAGTTGTTGATTAAGTCTGAGTGAGTTAGTAGACACTTAGGATAACTTGAGGGTTGAGTGTTTATGTAATTCTGTGTTAGACATCGGGTGTTATGTATAACTTAACAGTGTGCTGTTAAGTTATCTGTGACAGAGAGTGAGCAGTGTCACTAGTGTTTAAGATCTTTGCGAAGATTTTGTTTGTCAAAGATTAAGTCAGTGTGTGAGAGTGAGTCAGCACTGTAAAAGGTCCTAAAGATTATACAAACAAGAATATAGTGAATTGCAGCTCTATAGTTGTCTGTGGACGTAGGTTTTATAACCGAACCACGTAAAAATCCTCATATGCCGATTTATATTACAGTTTACTGTATTGTTATTTATAACTGCATACCTCCAAAACTTTCAATTGGTATCAGAGCGGGTTCACTGATAGACAAGTGAAGAAAACGATCATGTTGATATGGAAGGATAGAGTTTATTCGCAATGGAGGATCTGGAACGTAACCACCTATTCTCGATGACAGTAATTATCCATATTGGAAGGTAAGAATGATGATGTACATCAAGTCTCTTGATGACAGGGCATGGACGAGTGTACTTAAAGGATGGACACCGCCAACAAAGCTATGCTTTTGGTAATGCCGAACCAAAACCAGAGGATGAATGGTCTGATGAAGAATACCGATGATCCAGTTGGAACTCCAAGGCTCTTAATGCAATCTTTGCTGCAGTAGACTTAAACAACTTCGGACAGATTTCTAGATGTAAAGTGGTCAAAGAAGCATGAGACATACTTGAGGTAAAACATGAAGGTACTGCATCTGTTAAAAGATCTAAATTAATGAGGCTAAATTCTCAATTTAAAAATCTGATGATGCATGAGGATAAATCAATTTCTGATTTTTACTTTAACATATGTCACATTACGAACTCAGCATACATGCTTGGCAAAAATTTCACTGATGCAGAATTTGTTAGTAAGATAATTAGGTCTGTCCCAGACAAATTTCAATCTAAAATTTCAGCCATTGAGGAAGTTAAAAACACTGATGAAATGAGAGTAGATGAATTGATTGGCATTCTCCAAAACTTTGAAATAAATCAAAGTACTCGGAAACAAAAAGGTAAAAGCATTGCATTTAATGTGAAAGCTGAAAAATCTGATGATGAATGTAGTGATGAGCTTGATGAAACTGATTCTAAACAAATTGCTTTTCTAACAAGAAATTATGTCAAGTTCATGAAAAGAAATTTCAAGAAAAAGAATCAAGGAAAGCCATCAAGCTCAAGTGAAGAAAAGTTCAGAAAATTCAACAAGGAGAATGATAAAAAGAAGCCGAAACAACATGAAAAGAAAGGACAGATTCAGTGTTATGAATGTTCTAGTTATGGGCATATCCAATATGAATGTGCTAATCTCAAGAAGAAAAACAAAGAACTGACAGCAACCTGGAGTGATGAATCAGAATCGGAGTCAGAAGATCAAGATTGCATGAGCAATTTTGTTGCATTTACAGCATCTGCAGCAGATAAAGGGAAAGCTGTTGTGTCAGACATAACAGAAGATTGTCAAGTCAATATTGATCATTTAGATGAAGAAGATGGACCAGAATATTATGAAGAGTTGCAAGAAACATACAGTGCACTATATGGTGAATGGCTGAGTCAGAAAGAAGAAATCAACACCTTGAAAAAGAAGATTGAAGTTCTGAAATGTGAAAAAGCTTATGCTGAAAACTACATCACTGAACTTGAGACTGTTTTGACAGACAAAATAGCACACATTGAGAAAATCACAACAGAACTAATTGAAAGTAAGCAGTGTGTTGATCAACTCAAAATTGGAGCAGTCAAACTTGATCAAGTTTTGAACCTTGGAAGAGACAACTCCAACAAACATGGATTGGGGTATACTGAATGTAATATTGCATCTTCACCAAAAACAGTCTTTGTTAAAGCTTCAACATCAGGTAAGAATTCTGAACTTAGCTCTTTAAAATCAAGTCCTAATTCCAAGAGCAGTGCAACATTTTTTCTCCTCTGATCCAGTCCTGAAAAGGTAAGGAAATTCATTCCTACTTGTTATTTTTATGGTAAAAAGGGACACATTAGGCCTAGATGCTTTAAATTGTTAAACTTTTTGCATAAAAGATCAAAGCAGTTCAAATTGTTACCAAAATCACAACAGCAGTGGGTTAAGAAAGATAAAACAGTATGTCATGTTGCCTTTACTACACTTAATCATGCATCTAATGATTTGTGGTATTTTGACAGTGGTTGTTCCAAGCACATAACTGGAAATAAACTATTTCTAACAAACTTTAAAGCATGCAAGGATGGCAATGTCGCTTTTAGAGATGAAGCAATAAGTAAGATCATTGGTAAAGGCACCTTGAATGTCAAAGGCCTACCCAATTTAAAAAATGTCTTACTAGTTGAAGATTTGAAAGCTAATCTTATAAGCATTAGTCAGATTTGTGATGAAAAGTATACTGTTAACTTCACACAAAACAAAGGCATGGTCTTAGATAATTTTGGTAAATGCATTCTAGAAGGTAATAGATCTTCAGATAATTGTTATTTGGTATAAATTGCATTTCATGCTAGGATTTCAGATTTAGAATTGTGGCATAAAAAATTAGGACACTTAAATTATAAAGACTTGGTTAAATTAACTAAGTTAGGTCCTGTAAGAGGAGTTCCTAAACTTGATGACAAAATTGATAAACTTTGTGGACCATGTTAAATGGGAAAACAAATCAGAAGTTCACACAAATCAAATCCACATCTGAGCACTTCTAAGATTCTTGATTTGCTTCACATGGATCTTATGGGTCCTATGAAAATTGAAAGCATTACAGATAAGAGATATATATTTGTTTGTGTGGATGATTTTTCTAGATTTACTTAGGTGGATTTCATTAAAGAAAAATTTGACACTTTTGATGCTTTTAGGAATCTTTGTGTTAAGCTTGAGAATGAGCAAAATTGGAACATTGGAAGGATTGTGAGAATAAGAAGTGATCATGGCAAGGAGTTTGAAAATATTAGCTATGCTAACTTTTGCGAATATCATGGAATTGATCATGAATTTTCAGCTCCTAAAACCCCTGAACAGAATAGCATTGTGGAAAGAAAGAATAAAACTCTTCAAGAGATGGCTAGAGTGATGCTCAATAGCAAGAAGTTGACCAAGAGGCTATGGGCTGAAGCAATAAGCACTGCTTGTTATATTTCAAATAGAGTTTTTCTTAGACCTGGCACTAACCAGACACCTTATGAAATTTTGAAAGGAAGAAAACCTAATTTGAAATATTTTCATACCTTTGGTTGTAGGTGTTACATCTTAAACGACAGAGAACTGTTAGGAAAATTAGATCCAAGGAGTCTTCGTGGGATATGCTCAAAATAGCAAAGCATTTCGAGTTTATAATCTGAGAACTGAGGCAGTCATGGAATCTGCAAACGTAGTATTTGATGACCTTGATGATTATGCAAAGTACTCACAAGAGGAAAGCATAACCAGCTTCACAAAAGATGCAGAAAAATCATATTCAGATAGCAATAAAAAGGATGATATTGTTATGAAGGAGGAAACAGCTGCTGTTACACCTGACGTAACAGTAACATCTGACAACTCAGATTTGAATAAAAGTTCAATCCGGAATGATGAAGATAGAAAAGATCCACCCACATGAATTCAAAAGGCGCATCCAACAAGTTCTATCATTGGAACACCAGATGGCATGATGAAAACCCAGAGCAAGGTAAAGAATCAAGTAAGGTTTGCATGTTATGTTTCTTTAGTTGAGCCAAAAAATGTGAAAGAAGCTTTAAAAGAAGAGGTGTGGATTCAAGCTATGCAAGATGAACTCAATCAGTTTAAAAGGAATGAAGTATGCAAATTAGTTCCTAGGCCAGAAGGTACAAATATCATTGGAACTAAATGGATTTTTAAAAATAAAACTGATGAAAGTGGTCAAGTAGTAAGAAATAAAGCTAGGTTAGTTGCACAAGGTTACACACACGTTGAAGACATAGACTTTGATGACACCTTTGATCCTGTAGCTAGACTTGAGTCAATCAGATTACTACTTGCAATTGCTTGTTTGCTTGATTTTAAGTTGTATCAAATGGATGTTAAAACTGCATTTTTAAATGGCTATCTCAATGAAGAAGTTTTTGTTGAACAGCCTAAAGGATTTGAAGATCCTAAACATCCTGATTTTGTGTACAAATTGCACAAAGCCTTGTATGGTTTGAAACAAGCTCCTAAAGCTTGGTATGAAAGGTTAACAAACTTTTTAATCAACAGAGGTTATAAAAGAGGCAGCAATGATAAGACCTTGTTTATCAAACATGCATCAAACTATTTTATTGTTGCTCAAATATATGTTGATGACATTGTTTTCGAATCAACTAACAAAAGCAAAATTAATGAGTTTGTTAAATTGATGCAGGAAGAGTTTGAGATGAGCATGGTAGGAGAATTAAATTTCTTTCTTGGATTGCAGGTTAAACAAATGAATGATGGGATATTTATATCTCAATCAAAATATGCCAAAAATCTTGTAAAGAAGTTTGGGCTTGAGAATGTAAAATCAATAAAAACTCCTATCAGTACTAATCTAAAACTTTCAAAAGATAATGCAGGAAAAGATGTTGATGCAAGCTTGAACAAAAGCATTATTGGCAGCCTACTATACCTCACAGCAAACAGACCAGATTTGAGCTTTAGTGTAGGACTTTGTGCAAGGTTTCAAGCAAATCCCAAAGAATCCCATCTTTCAGCAGTCAAGAGAATCATCAGGTATGTTCATGGAACATGTGATTATGGGATATGGTTTTCTAAAGATACAAATGATTGTCTTGCAGGGTTCAATGATGCAGATTGGGTAGGAAATGCAGATGACAGAAAAAGTACTTCAAGAGGTTGTTTTTATCTTGGTACTAACTTAGTTTCTTAGCACAGCAAGAAGCAGAATTCAATTTCTTTGTCTACAGTTGAAGCCGAATACATTGCAGCAAGGAGTTGTTGTACGCAACTATTATGGATGAAGCAAATATTGAGTGATTATGGTATTGAATAAAAGCCTATAATTGTGTTTTGTGATAATACTAGTGCAATAAATATTTCCAAAAATCCTGTTCAGCATTCTAGAACAAAGCACATTGATATTAGATACCATTTTATAAAGGAACTAGTAGAATCTAAGGTTATACAAATTGAGCACATCTCCACTGATAAACAATTGGCTGACTTATTCACCAAGGCATTGGACACATCAAGGTTTGAAAATCTAAGAAAAGCCTTAGGTATCTATCAGTTATATGAGTGAACACAGTATGCTGTTATGTTATTCATATCTGTACTATCATAAGTTTCCTTCTAATTTAGCATGTTTGAGCTATAGTATAAAACGTGTATGAATAATAGATATTGAGTTAAAATGAAATATACAGAGAGGGCTATCAATATATGATGTGTGAAAGCCATCATTAAGAGTAACCTCAAGGTATCTAGGAAATATGTTGAGGTCACCTACTTACATGAAAAGGGCTACTTCTATATTGTGTGAAAGCTACTGTATTAATCTAGAAAAGTTTCCATTGAAATCAACTTTTGTGTGTGTAAGAAGCATGCTCAAGTTGTTCATTCAATTGAATCAAAATAGCTTTCATGAAGAAATTATTCAGCTCTAAAATATGCTTTCTTAGAATGATATATATGATAATCCAGATATTACTGTTATGACATTATTAACTGTGTTTTGTTACGTTTTTCATAACAATGTCCTATGTGCTTGTCCTAAATATAAGTCACTTGTGTGTCCATGTGTCAAAATTTGCCATGTCAGCATCGTTGAATTAAGGGGGAGAAGTCTCAATGGTGGGAATCCTAATTCTATTAGTATTCCTTATTTGAATTTAAATCAAATTTGAATTGATGTGTTTAAAGGGAGTTATTAAACAGTTTTTGGAAAGGGAAGTCATTAATAAATTTTTGTTGAAAAACAGAAATTCCTTAAAATTCAGCCTAGTATATATATAACAAATAGTTTGTGGGCTTTTCGTGTTCATATCATCCCTCACCTACAGTTGCTTCCCTGTCCTGCGTCTTGGTTCTCTGTTCCTGTTTTGAAAATCTTCTACAGTTCAGAAACCCTAGCTATGGTAACCTCATCAAACTCAACAGCTAGTGCTTCTTCTTCCTCAAGCGGCTCCAGTCACAACAGTAGTGACAATAGTCAGTCATCTCCTGCGTAACACACATATGCAACAGTTACAGTTGATCCCACCATTAGTGAGGACGACCAAGCACCAGTGAAGAAGATTAAGGACAAGGTCAAGCCAAAATACAACAAATTTCTCACAGCTGCAGTCAAACAGAAGTTTGTCAAGATTACTTCACAGAGAAAGCTACAGTTGGAAAGGCCAGTGAAACTCTCGGACTTCAACACATATGGTCTCAGTGAGATGACTGAGTCCAATTATTGGACTCGAACGGTATCAAACTTTCTTCCTCATGTAAAAACTTTGATTAAGGAATTTTATGCTAATATCTCAAGTGCCATTGATGATCCTAAGAGTTTTCATTATCACAAAGTTTACTGTCGGGGGAAGTTTGAGAAATTCTCTCCCAATATCATAAACTCTTTTCTGGACATTCCAATAGGCAATATGCATTCTATAGATGAAGAATATAACATGGCAGAAATAGTTAAGGAAGTAACTGGTCGAACAGACATTGAATGGAAACCCAGAGATGGTCTTGACCAGAAATACCTTAGGAAGAAATATAGAGTGTTACATAAGATAGCACAGTTTAATTGGCTTCCTTCTTCCCACCCAAGTCAAATTCGGGAAGATAGAGTGAAACTTCTATTTAGTTTACGAACTAATCGGCCAATCAACTTTGGATTGTTAGCCTATAGAACAATTGTACAAATTGGTTCCTATCACTCTGATTACTATTTGCTTGTGTTCCCCTGTTTGATTCAAGGAATACTTGCTCAAAATAATATTCCTGTGAGCTCTAGTGAACACATATAGAAATTCTGTCTAAGTCCATTACCAAGGGATTCCTTCAAAGATTGCATGATCAAACTGACTTACCTGCCTCTGAACCAAAACCAACAAGAGTCAGGAAAAATCAATTGAAAATTGTTGAAGAAAAACTTGAATTGATCAATTCTGCTTTGACAGATATTCTGCAGGACTTGAAAGACATTAAACACAAGTAATCTGTCTTGGAAGTGGAAGCTCAGATTACAGGACAGTCTCAGTCCACAGCACCACAATCCATGGAACCTGAACCTATGATTCCAGAAAAACAAACTGAGGAAATACAAGAGGACAATGAACCACTATCTGAGGAAGCTGCTCCAATTCCATCAAGTCCTACTACACAACCTGCTGCTAAGAAAGACAAAACAGCAGCACAGAAGTCAAAAGAAAAATCAATAAAGGCTTCTATCAAGGGATATAGCAGGAAAGGAAAGAAGAAACTTAAGGTGGTGAAGAAATCATCTGATCAGAAGGAGCAAAAACTAGACACATTTGCTCCGACTTTGTAAGATGAATCTGATTCAGATGTACCAAAACAAATAGATTCCGGAATGAAATAGACCTCACCACTTGCTGAGAAAGAATCCCTGGATATTCCTGTCCCTACAGCAGCTGCAGAAGAATCTCATCCACCATCACCTCCATCACCCTCTCTTCCAGCAGCTGAGTCACCAGTTCCCTCCTCACAATAGCCTGCTAAGAACACTGAAACCAGTGCAAAAAGAATCGAGAGGGAGATACTCAGAGTTATTGCTGAAGTCACTGCAACTTCCTCAGACACTACTGAAGCTCTACCTGCACTAGTCCCTTCTGAACAGACAGCACCAGTTGAAGCTAAACTAGAACCAGTTCCATCTGATCTGCCTACCTCCACTCCTAGGCATCGGTTTAAACATGCGGCTCACAAATCCATCAAACGCCCTGGCAGCTCTACCTCACCACCTGTTAGAAAGTCTCCCGGACTTAGTTAGATTTTGGCAACTTATGCTGAAATCAAGGGGGAGAAAGATAAGGGAACTTGGTTGGATTTTATTGGGTTTTATTGCTGGCTTTATTTTGATTACCGAACTATTTTATTTTGCTGCCATTTCTGTTATCTTATTTCTGTTATCTTTTGACTCATGATTCTCTCTGCTTACTAATTTTGATTTTGTGTTACTTGTTTCTCAAAGGAATAAGTAAGAAGTGAGGGGGAGAATGGACTATATTTCATGTGTTGTGTGCACTTGAACTGCTTGCTGATTTGTGTGAAGGGATATTAATCTGCACAAGTTAATTGGATGGATGTTGTAGATGAATTTGATTGCAGCAGTGTCTGACAAATATTTTCATTTGTTCTGCAGATGAGTTTGCTTGTATTTGTCAAACTTCACTTTAGTACTTTGATCAGTTATATATCTTGTGACAATGTGCTGTTATGTGATGACCAACAGCTTTCTGATTATTTCTTTACATAGGATATTTGTCTGTTTTATTGTTCATGATAACTTTAGTGATATCTAACTTATCATATATTGTTCTTAGAAACAGTTCAGTGTTTTCATCACAAGTTGTCAAAAAGGGGGAGATTGTTGGTGTTAACGTAATTCTTATATGTGCCATGCACATGTTAAGTTTTTGGTTAACTTGTGATAAAAATAAGAATAGTATTTTGATTCCTATTTTACTGTTTCTAGATAATTATTATAGGAAGTATTTGATTCACAATAAATACCTCTATAGATCAGGATAATATTTCTTATATCCTAATCAAAATAGGAGGATATTTAATGTGTCCCAATTACTTTAGGAGTTTAACTATAAACACTTCCTATTTTAGTTTATCCTAATGTGATCTTGATGGAGATACTTACAGGATTTTTAGGAAGATTTCGACCAAGACCTCTCAATATATATCGAGTTATGACAAAGTCAGCAGAGAGAGTTTTTGCGGATTGGAGACTTGTTTGTGTTCTTGAGAGAGTTGGTCACGGCATTCCATGATTTTATAGAAGAAAGTTTCAATGCAAAATGAATGTCTTTATTTTACTTTGATTCATTGAGTCTTTGTTTTATGTATGAGAGTTAAAATCGTACATGAGTTGTTGATTAAGTCTGAGTGAGTTAGTAGACACTTAGGAAAAACTTGAGGGTTGAGTGTTTATGTAATTCTGTGTCAGACATCGGGTGTTATGTATAACTTAACAGTGTGTTGTTAAGTTATCTATGACAGAGAGTGAGCAGTGTCACTAGTGTTTAGGATCTTTGTGAAGATTTTATTTGTCAAAGATTAGGTCAGTGTGTGAGAGTGAGTCAGCACTGTAAAAGGTCCTAAAGATTGTACAAACAAGAACATAGTGAATTGCAGCTCTATAGCTGTCCGTGGACGTAGGTTTTTATAACCGAACCACATAAAAATCCTCCTGTGCCGATTTATATTACAGTTTACTGTGTTGTTATTTATAACTACATACATCTAGAACTTTCATCATCTAATATGAACTATTATTCATTGATCCAATGGCGGGTGTGTGGTGTAAAATGAAGTGTAATTTTAGGATGTTGTTGATCCTTTCCCTATATATATTCTATTTGCAAATAATACTTTTACATTTTTGTCCAATGAGCACAACAATATTAGATAAACAATGAGTGGAGTCATACAACATAATCCATATTTCTTAATGTAATACGTAATCATTTGATGAATGACTACTACTTTAATTACTATAATATATTTAATTATATTTCTTTTTTTAATCCACTGTATTTTTGTAATACCAATTTGTTATATATATAATTCACGGGCTGTAAATTAAATTATTTCCGGGACATGCATAATTGATGTGTGCGCAAAAATTTTTATATGGATGCATGTGCATGATGGTTGTCCGTAAAATCTTTTATTCAGTCTTCAATAACGGCCGGTAATCCATCTTATCCTGATTTCTTCCAAATACTTATCTTTCGGTGAACAGTTGATCCTGCTTAACTACCTCGGCACGACAGTGGCTTTTTACACAGTTTAATACCAGAAATTCTATGAAGTTTGTTTGAAAATTAAGTTGACCCTTTTAAATGTTTGTAGAAAAATTTCGTAATTATAGTTTTGTTGGCAAAGATGCTTTGGTGTTTTTTCTTTCATTCTATTTCAAGGAAATAAGTTAATTGAATCTAAATTAACATGTCTAAATTACAACTTTGGACTTAGATTTAAGATATGAAATATTGAAACATCCATGACAAATAATTAAGAGATGGTGTAAAGATAAAAGTATGAATAATATTATACTTATAACTTATTTACAATTAATTTATTTTCTAATTTGAGTTGAAAAAAATATTAATAGATGAATAATTACAATATCATGTAATTTAATTTAATTTATTTTTTTTATTTTTTTGCTCATCTAGTAATATTTTGCTAACTCAGATTATAAAAAATGTTGATTGTGATGGGAATATTTATAATAAATTTAAATAATATAAATAAACAATAATATATTGAAGAAATAATAAAATATAAATTATATTAACATAACAATATATTAAATAAATAGAACAAGTAAAGAGATAGAGTAAGAAATATATGTAGCCTGAGCACTTGGGAGGCATGTCAAAGGCATTGTCCTAAAGCCAAAGAGTCCTCCCCTTGTGCGGGTCATATCGGTACTCAAAGGCTCCAAGATACAACCCAGTGCTCACAGCCTATCTTCTCGATGAGCACGATCACCGGAAGAAAGTAACCTATCTTCATGTGTCGCAGTTGCTCAAAACATAAAAAACTCAGAAAATCTCATATCTATGTTAGAACCTTTGAGACTCCTTTATATAGTAATCTCATAACTTAGGTAACTTACAAATTAATTCTTGTAACTCCTAAGCCATAAGTTCTTAATAAAAACATAAACGTTACAAAGAATAAGTATCGTAACGTTCATGTTTTTATTATACTTGTAACGTATGAAATTAATCTCAAAATAAATTTTGTAACTTATGATGTAAATGTTTGTTTTAAATCTTTTATCTCCAACAGTCCCCCACAAAAGGTTTAAAACTTTAAAGCTTTATAAAATAAAATATCAAGATAAAAATACTCATAAAATAAAAATTATATATAAAGAGCAACCTTCTATTATGCAATGGGTATAGGTACCTTTCGGGTTTGAACCTACACTTAGTGTTAATAGTATCCATTTGAGAAACCTGAGTGAACAAAGTCTTGAACTCAATTTCTTGACCAAACTTCAAACTATCACACACATAATATCAACGAAGACATGGTTTTGGCGGGTTAGCGCTATTAATGGCCATGCGCTCAATCTTGATTCTCATGAGAGCTTTAGAGAACAGTCCAATTCTCACAGTCGCGGCCCTCACGACACTCTCACTTAGGTGAGTCCTTAAAAGGTATATGTGACCTATACCTCGCAATAGTATCTAGCCTTTGGACTCATTTAAGATAAATATCCTTCCTAACATCACATATAACAAGCACTTTGCCATAGGGATGAGCAAGATCATATCTCCTCTAAGATATGTCATTATGGTTGTGCTTAACAAGTCACGCAGTACGGATTGTTCCTACCGATTGAACCTTCTTCATGGGATCTCCAATCACAGAGGTTGGGTTACTTCCCTAGGTGACTCCCTTTTGGGCTTAAGCACATCCCCCTCGACAATTTAAATAATTAATTAGCGTGCTGAAAATTTTTATACTTGCACAATCTCTCATTGATTTTTTCTTGGAGAACTTGTCCCCATTATTTTGATGATTGCTTCCACTAGCTCTCTTAAATAATATTAAATATTTCACAAAATAATGTTAGAGAGCATAAGAATATCAAAGGCACAATAAAGAAAATTGAAGAAGCACTTAATCACTTTATAAATAATAATATTTTTAAACTCATACACAAAATTAATAATCATTTAATAACTTATGATATCATTTTTTTCTCCAAATATCATAAAAACATTTAACAACCATCAAATAAAGAAAACCTCTACATTAAGTAACATTTTAAATACAGTAGCAATAACTCCATAAAATATTATTGCACTAATTTGTTAAATTTTAAAACTCATCAAAATAATAATTGCATTCAAAAAATTGTCATCTTAATTGTACAAAATTAAGAACTAAAATACAAAATTGCTCAAAAACTAGAAACCCCCACATTAAAAAATATTTTTTCAATCCTCACATTAATAAGATATTTATTGCTAAAACCGTAAATATAATATATAACTCATATATGTATTTAATAATAATCATTAGCATTTATGCTATTATTTCATTCAATACAACTACATAAATTATCATAATAATCTATTAGCATTTTTAACATGCTCTAGTAATAAATTATTTAGATGTTATCATCTAATATACATGATAGCCACAAGAAACAATGAATTAATTGCACACCATCATACATAAGAGTTTCTAATTAAATATATGGAAAACACATGTTTTATTGTGTAATAAAAATTTATGCATGCAACTCATAAATTGAATTCTTAATCAATAATAATATGCAATAAAGATCAAAGATTGTCTTACTCCAAAATAATAACACACTTAATTATCAACATATAAAATTAATTAAATCATAAATAATCAACCTATAATAAATATCAGTAGTAAGAATTTTTATAACTGAAATATTTATTAAACCGTAATAAAAACTCCTAAAAGGTTTTGATTATAAAACCACTACATTTAACTCATCTATATTCTTTGAAAAAAAAAATTCAACATTGAATCCTTAAATGAGTTTCTAATATACTCATGTAATTGTGCAATAAAATTTAATGTATGCAAGTAACATATAAATTGGGCATTTAACTAATTCATAATAATATGCACAAAACATAACTCTCATATATTTAATAAGTAGCCAATATCACAAACAACAAACTTTAATATAATTAATACTTGTATAGTTTAAATAAAACAACAACGAGAATATTTATGTTACCTCATTGACATCTTTAAGGTAATATACTTACAATATAGTTGTTGGAAAGTATGCTACCGTTCAATTTAGCCCAAACTGTTTCAACTGCAACTTTAGTATTTAACAATTTCAACATTAAAATTTTGTTAATGAATACACGAGAAAATATATAAAAAATCAAATACTTAAAAGACTCTAAAAACATGAACATTTTTTTAGCTACTTGTAGCATATATTAAAACACCATAAAGATGCATTTCATTTTTTTTTTTACATGTTAATCATAGACAATAAGATTTTACTCATAATCATATGTCAACAATAATTCAATACATATAATATATAATATATATTCACACAATACAAATAACTAATTATCATATCGTTGCATTTCATTAAAATATATGAGGCACTTATTTGGCTTTAGATTGATGGGAATATTTATAATAAATTTAAATAATATAAATAAACAATAATATATTGAAGAAATAATAAAATATAAATTATATTAACATAACAATATATTAAATAAATAGAACAAGTAAAGAGATAGAGTAAGAAATATATGTAGCCTGAGTACTTGGGAGGCATGTCAAAGGCATTATCCTAAAGCCAAAGAGTCCTCCCCTCGTGCGGGTCATGTCGGTACTCAAAGGCTCCAAGATACAACCCAGTGCTCACAGCCTATCTTTTCGATGAGCACGGTCACCAGAAGAAAGTAACCTGTCTTCATGTGTCGCGGTTGCTCAAAACATAAAAAACTCAGAAAATCTCATATCTATGTTAGAACCTTTGAGACTCCTTTATATAGTAATCTCATAACTTAGGTAACTTACAAATTAATTCTTGTAACTCCTAAGCCATAAGTTCTTAATAAAAACATAAACGTTACAAATAATAAGTATCGTAACATTCATGTTTTTATTATACTTGTAATGTATGAAATTAATCTCAAAATAAATTTTGTAACTTATGATGTAAATGTTTGTTTTAAATCTTTTATCTCCAACAGATTGTAGATGAATTGTAGGTGTAACATCACCGTAAAAATACATGTTGGAGTTGTCTTTGTATTCCACTATACTAACTACTCTAATAAATAAATATAACATTCCAAGCTTGAAATAAATTAAAAATGAATTGTTAACTCTTCAAATCACACATGCCATAGTTATCTTAATATAAAGTCCGAGTTTTCCATCTTAACTTGTATATCCATCTCTACGATGGAAATCACGTGATTTAGAATTAAGATGGAAATCATCTTAACCTATTAAGCCATGAATTAGGAGTTTCCCTTTTTTTTTTGGAAAAAGTTACTATTCACATAAAAGAAAAAGTGAATGTACAAGATACGAGGGGCATACCCCAAGAAGAGTACCTAGTACTCACAATTCCAAATAGAAAATATTAATGCCCAAGGGCCCAAAACAAAACAACCTAAACAAGAGAGCCAAAGGCCACTACAAGAAATTTTCACATATTTGACAATTTCAATTTTTCTTATTTGACGGTTTTTTTAAATGGTGATAATTATAACACTTGTTTGGAGGTCAAACTCTCTTATTACTCATATTTGGCATTTTTTGTCCTCACTTCAAAATCATATTTATCACGTTCTCATATCTGTGACAAGTATATACATATAATTAAAATAAAAAAACTTCCCACACTTTTGCCCTAGCCGTCTCACTTCTTCACCTCATTTTGCTCTTCACTTTTGGGTTTCCTTATCTCCTCTCTCACTCCTGTCCTTTGAAGCCCTGACATATGGCCTCATGTAGCCTCGCATCCACATTCCGCTGCTCTTCTCTTCACCAATCCACCTCCAAGTTCCCCTTCTCTCACTCCCCTTCACCTCACCTTCCACCGTGCGTGTATTACTTCCTTTGCTTACTTCCTCTCAAGCATAAGTGACTATGCTATAGCTGTTGCTCCTAAATCTAAATCCAAGAAGGGTGGTGTGGGATCACAACGAGTTTCTTGGAAGGGTGCTATTGGAGAGGTTTGTCGAATCCTAAGAAACCCATACACCCACAATCAAACTTGTCAAGTACCCTTTTTCTCTTGTTTTTATGTCTCTTCTCTGATAGATTTGTCTTGTGTTGCATAATCTTCCTGTCTGGTGGTTGAGAAAGTGGAGGAAAGAGTGAGAAATTAAAGCTTGATTTTTTTATTTTTTATTTTCTCTTTATTGTTAATGGGTTTATTATTTTTTCTTTCAAATATGATTTCGTAATTCTTGTTTTAATTTTTGGGAAATTTTGGTGACAATTTTTAATTTTTGTGTAGGCAATAACTTGATAACAATGTAGTGTATCAATATCCACAAATTTTAATTTTTTAAATACAAATGTAGAATCCATTGAAGTGAAAAGGTGTTAGGTTTTTTTAATTTCAAATATTTGTTGCTATTTGAATCTTGAGAAAGCTCCCACTTGGTGGCGTCACGTGGAAGATAAAGTGAATTGAAGTTTCTGTTTTGTTCAGGTGCTCACAAACAACACTGGAATCTGGTATTGCTTCAGGTTTCTCTGAATGGCCAAGCATGGATATAAGCTGTGTATCCTCATTTGCTTTTTTTATTTTTTTTAATGTATTTTCTTTTCAAATAAAATTTTATTTAATCTTTTGAAGTTTAAGCTTGAATTTTGTTGTTTGCTTAGTGTTGTTGTCTAGATTATTTACGTGTTTGGTAGTTTTTTTGGAACTCCCTGATGCGAAATTATTGGAGAATATGAGAGGTTAAGGTTTTTTCTTTAAATAATTTTTGTATATGTTAAAATACAGAGCCTATGTGGGCATACAAGTCCAGTTGAATCCATCTTAACCTTGCCGTTAAGGTTTTTGTTGAACATTAAGGTTTTTTCTTTAAATAATTTTTGTATATGCCAAATAATTTTAAATAATTGTGCGTTTCAATGGGGAGCACAGGTGAGCCAGCCCGAAAATGGCTCCACTTCAGTTCCATATCACCAACTGCCGCTACCGCTAAGAAGCATCCATTTTTTCCTTCATCCGAGGACACAAAGGTACGTTTCTTCTATATTTTTTCTTTTGATTGTCGTTCATTTGTGTGTTTTGCTTTGCTACCTGACTGATTTTGATGCTTCGTTTCTAATTTTCAGTTTTTGAGTGTTTCTTGATTGCGTTTCTATGGTTTTGGATCTGGGATTAATAAAACAATTAGGAAATTCTATGCTTTTTGGTTATATTTGCTTTATTGATTCAATTGTAGAGTAGTTATTGAATTTCTGTTATATTCGTGGTTGGTATTTCAATGTTGAGTTATTGTAATGATACTTTTTTCAAGCTTCAAATTTTAGTTGCGCTGTGAATTGAATGCCTCTTTTCAATTTGAGTGTGTTTTCTTTAGCTTGTAACTGGGACAACTTCGCCATGATTCATTTATTTATGAAATATATCAGCAGACGTGGAGAATGTATCCATTTTTACGTGATGACCTCCTTTTTTGTTATAGCAATTTTGACTGTGTAGCAGGCTGTATGTTTGTTGGGATAATTTGTTTGGAGGCGTTTCTTCTGATTAATATAAGAAAAAGTTTTTGTTTACTAATTTTTTGTGATTAGTTCGGTTGTTGCTGTGATTTACTTTCTTCTATTACAACTTGTTTGTTTGAACCTTTTCTTTTTCGTAATGCAGCTTGATACTGTTGTCCTTCACTTCCAAAATCAAAAGCTTGTTCAGAAGTTAGAGGCCCATAAGATTGAGTATTCTGCTCTTGAGAATAAGTTCACTCAACTGAAGGAGAGACAACAACCTTATGATTCCACATTAAAGGTGGTGAATAAGTATTGGGAAGAGGTAATACCCTAGGTTTTTATTTTACTTTTCTTCTTTTGATGCAAAAAATAAATAAGTTAACAGGTAAAAGAAGAATGAAAGAAAAGAAAAGATTTGAAATAAAAGTATGCAATATCTCGTGGCTTTATGCTTACAGTGTTGTGTTTTGCCCTATGGAAAATTGATTATATGCTTTTATAATAGTTGGTCACTGACATGGAATCATGTTCTATCCGGGCAAGAGAGTCAAGAAGTGGACAAGATTTTAGATGTGTATCAGTTAAGGAGGAGGGTGAGATTACCTACCACGCTTTTTTTTTTTGGTTCCTTTGCTTTCCTTGCCTGTTACTCTCTGCTGTACTACTTTTTCTGATTCTTTGTAATTTAAATTCAATTGTCAGATGGAAGTCTTTATCCCCCCCATGATGCTTTCCTCAGTCGACTTATAGAAACTAGAGCAACTGAAAGTTGCTCTGCAGATAATTGCCCTAATCAAATGGAAGAAGATAGAGAAATCGCCTCTGAGAAGACTAAGAACATCTTATGTAATATAGTAGCTGCTGTTGACAACCTGTGGTATCTGAAGGATGGGCTATATTCTGCTACTGTGAAAGGCGTGGTGGGAGATGGTGAGTGTTGTGAGAAAATATTTGTTCTGCATTGTAAGTTGTAATCTTTTTCTTGCAAGATTTGTTCCTCAGTTTCCCATGTACACTACAAATTTTGCTAGGCTCATGCAGACAAAAGTCATCTAGTGACTTGGAGTTAGAAGTTAAAAGTTTGAGATCAGCACTAAATGATCTTCACTTGAAGCACAAATCATTGGCAAGGAAACTACGGAGCCATCAAGACAATGATTTAAAAGGCAAAGCTGAGCTTAAACGTGTAAGAGGTAAGTATTTATACGGACTTGATTTAGTTGATTTCCTAATATGAACCCAGACTTGACGCCTAATCTAAGAAAATGGATCATGCGTGTTTTTGTCTCTAAGGTATCAAATATTTGTTTATTTCTTTTGTGCAATATATTACTATACATCAGTTGATACATGTATATTGCATATTCGGTAACTCATGAACAATAAAGGTTTTGAATGTGTACTTTTGTTCATTTACTCATGCTTGGATTATAAGGATTTATGATTATTGCTGACCACATGTTCCCTGAATATGTAATACCTTGGTATAACCATTTGATTTTCTAAAGTGGTTTTGAGAGCTTTGTTCTCATCATTTTTACTGAGAGTTACTGGAGCTGCATTTATGTTATAAGAGATCAGTTGAATTTAGGGGAAGTATAAAACTAAGTCTAACCTAAAATATACCTTTTGTATGTTTTTTCAATTGTGTTATGAAATTCTTGAATAGCATTTTGTCTGAAGCTCAGTAAATTTATTAATGTCAAAAAGTATCATTTGTTATGGAAAAAGAAATTGAACTGATCAAGTTCTAGTCATTTTAATTATGTATTTGCTAAAAAAACTTTTCTTTTTTTTTTTTATTTCATTCCCCTGGATCTGACTATGTTCTGAATCTCCATATATTTTCATAATATGAAACGTTTCTGAATGGTCTAATAAAATACAGACCATTCAGAAACGTTAAAATACAGAGCCTGAGAGGTTAAGGTTTTTGTTGTTCTCCCTCTTCTTCACCCAACTTCAAGTATTGTTTTTGTTTGCTTTCTCTGATTTTGCCACTGTTTCTGTTCTTTGCGTCAGCTTCAGCTTCTTTTACAAGTCGGTATGTAAAATACCACTGTTTGTAAGTTTTCTTATTACCCTCACCTTGTATTGCTATCTGTATTATTGTTATTTTATACATACTGAAATGCATCACGTAAAGGTTAGATCTTGTTGTTCTTGAATGTGTAATGGAAGTGTTGTTGAACAAACTCATCTGGGTTAATTTTGGTTCAGAAGAAAATGTTGCAAAATAAGAAAAAAATTGAAACTTGATTTGTGCTTGAGTTCTTTTTCTTCAGTCTCTTTGTTATTTTCAGCGGGAGTGGAGCTTCTGGTGATTAAACTATTTTTCTTTCATAGGGGAATGTTCTGATTGTTACTAGATATCTGAAACATTACGGATAATAAATGCTGTATGGAACCTTTTGAATGATAATCATCAGAAGTATATTGTTAAGATGCCCAATTTACTTGATGGTATAGGCGTAAATGGGAATCTTTTATGGGAACTTTTCTCCTTAGAAACTGATGTGGTGAAATATAAGAATGTGCCAATGTGGGGTGTTGCTTTTAGTCATTGGTGATTGTGGAACATGTAGTCATGATAAAGTAAGTCTTTGTCTTTTTCTTCTTGAAGCATAGTGAAAATAAAAGAAATGTGAATTTGTACCTCATATTAGCTTATCATCTCATTCTTGATCTATTGTTATTATTAAACGGCAAGGGAAGTTAGGAGCTAAAACAGGTTTAAAGTCAATTGAAAGTTGAGAGGAAATCTAGCATAGGTTCTACGAGTATGAGAAGTTATAACAAGTCTTGTAGTCCTAACTTTAGCTATATGGTAATAGGGATTCTCAAAGCATAACCATTGTAGTTAGGAAAGTTTTTTTTTGCCCGTTTTTGACCTCTCAATTGCAATGTTCTGAATTAAATATTTCAACAACTCTTGTCATAATTAATTAAATTCCATGAATATAATAGATTTTGTTGTTATCTGAATAAGGACATGGGTTTATGATCTTATGATAATAGTTGGAAGTTTGTTTGTCGGTCCTCCACACACACACACACACACACACACACACACACACACAGTTTTCAGCCTCCAATGTGTTGAGCAACTACTATGATTTTTAGGATGGATTTATTTGAAAGTGAAATAGATTGTCAGATGCTGAGCAAGAATAGTTGAGGCAAATGCTGAGGACGTTAATCTATGGGCAGTTCTGGCCAAAATCTTATAGATTATTTTGCCTTGAACTTTGACAGCATTCATCGATATTCATTGGTTGAAAGGGCTTTTTGCTTATTTTTGTTATTTATTTTTTAATTTTTAAATATCATTTTGGGCCTAATAATTGGAACTGATGTCAATCCAGGCTTGCTAGGCAGAGGATTTCATCCCACCAAAGAGGATTTTGATAGTGAAGTTGATGATCCACAAAATCGAAGACATTATATAGTTTGGAATATGAATGTTAATACCCATATTAACCCAGAATTTGTTGTTAGTTTCAAGATTGCTTCAAAAGAAGAAGGTGATCTATTACCCAACCAAATATGATGAATACTGAGTTATAGATTCATGACTAGAGAAATACCTTCCCATTTGGTATTCTCTTAATATTCATCATCAGCAATTTGTTGTGTTTGTAGGTGTTGGAGCATGCTTCTGTTTGTTTGGCTCGAATTGCTAAAGCATTTGCATTGTCTCTAGATAAGTTGGATGAGTAATGCAATCATGGACTGGTCACACAAGCTGCCTCTCTCATTTCAACCAGTAACGCTGGTGGTGGACAGGCATCTCTTAGCACGCCAACATATATAGTAAATTTGATTTCTACTATCATATTTTGAATTTTAGAAGCATTGAATGAAGGCAATGATTCTGATTTTTCTGAATGCAGGGTTTAATTCGATTGCTTTCCACTTGTGCTAGTGGTTCCCCGCTTGGTGCTAAAACTTTGCTTCTCTTAGGGATCAGTGGCATTCTTAAAGGTATACTATCAGGGTCTGGTGTTTCTGCTAACACATCTGTTCCATTAGCTTAGAGTAGACCAGTAGAGCAGGTAGTTACTTCTTTGACCAATTCTTGTACAGCTGAAGAAGATAGTGTATTTAGTTTGTGATGTTTATTATATGTGACTCACCTGAAAGTAAATAAAAGTTATAGTTGAGGATATTTGTCTGCTTGTGTGCTTTTTCCTTCATGATCAAATATCTTTGTGTGCCAACTTTTGTTCATGTTTGAAAATGTTAGTTTCCTTCGAAACCAGTGTTTAAATTGACTAAAATAAAAACAATGAGTTGGTCATTCTTGAATCAAAGAGAGCTGTGAGATCATTAATAGGTTGTTTATGCTTTTTCCTTCAGTGATGCTCTTATGCATTTATGTCTTTGTTTTGCAAGTTTATGCTTTATATGAATAGAAGTGTTACCCTGAAATTGTCTCCAATATCATGTCATTTGTTTCATTGCAGACACAAAGATGCTACCAAATCTGCATTCAAGTCCTCAACTCGAGTTGAGTGTATGATGCAAGACTATCCAAAAACATTGCCTCCATCTGCAAGGGTTGGATTTACGGTAAGTTATTCTCCTGAGATTTTCAGCAACTCATTTTCATGTTCTTGCCCTTGCTTGGGCCTTATTCCTCTATGTGGACCTGGGCTTTTCTATTTTCTCATAGAAGAATCGTTTTTCATATGGTTCTATGATGATATTTGCTTCTTAGGTTTTCTTATTATTGCTATAATCATTGTTGAATGACCAATTACTATGTCCACGCTTAGGTGGTGGATGCATGGCTTGCTTACGCACCTATAAAGAACAACCCAGAGGACGCTGCTAAGGTAAATATTTTCATATTACTTCGAACTGTTCCTGTATCCGCATCATGTGTAGTAGCTTAGTTGAATTTCTAAAAATCCTTCAAATTTCTTACGTTATATCTGGATGCTATAAAACAACTTTAAAACTAAAAGAAGTAGGTTGTACCCTAGATACCTACATGATTACTATAAGTCAACTTTAAAATCTGTTGTGCAAGGTGGAAAAGTTATTGAAGGAATAACAAACACACTTAGTCTCAATGCTTGTTCTGCAGGCGTCTGCCCGGAGTCCAAAAGGTTCAGCGGTGAGGGTATGAGAGAGATTCTGACTCATTGGAGGGGGATATTCAGTTGACCCAATTGAGAGACTGTTTAATGCTGCTCTGCTATCTCCTGCTAATTGCGACGCATGTAGCCCTCACCCTAAGACACCAACACCATCTTCTCATGGCTTGAGGTTGTCCAAAAGCGGCAGTAAATCCTCCAAGGTTTGTTTCCTGTCTCTCATTCCTGAAGCTAATGCTTTCAATGATTTTTGTTTTTCTAAGATAGGAATGCTTTTGAGTTGATCTGCTTTGCTTGCTTGCTTAGGATATGAGTTTTTTTTTTTTTTTTTAAATTGATGGGGTTTCGTATTTTTGAGTTATCTTGCTTTTGGTTGCTTAATAAAAACGAAGTTTTGGGTTCTCTCTTGGGAAGTTAGAAAATGGAAATCTCAGTTCCACCATGCTAAATGTTTGTCTGAATAAATTTCCGTTAGTTTTCTTTTATTTATTTTTATCATAGCTTGTTATTTATGGGTTTTAATTTTTATAGCTTGTTATTTGTAGGTATTGTGTTTGTTGTAATCTCGTATTTGTTTTGTTTTGTTTTGTTTTGGCGTTTCAAAAATGGAAGTCTGAGCACAATTAGGGCGATATATTACTTTATAGTCGAATGAGATTTTCCCTTTCTTGGTTAAAAAGGTTAAAAATCTGTATTTTCATATCCTTTATTTTCTATCCTGTTTTAACATTATTCCATAGCCAAGGAACCAAACGAAAGGATTTACCTTTTAAGACATTTTTTCTCCTCTTTGCTCTTGTGGGGTTAATTCATTAGTCCCTTTTACGACATTATTTCATAGCCGTGCTGTCAAAAGAAGACTACAGGATTTACCTTTCTTTTTCCTCTTAGAGGTCAGAAAAGCAGCTTATGTAGTGGCCTCTTCTGTTCACTGTTAAATTACAAGCTTTCTGGTTGTGAACTACATCAAAGAAGTAAAGAAAAGACTAAAAAGATAGTATCATAAAGGAACTTATGATTTCCCTTCCTTTGATAGATGGTTTCCATTTCTCTCTCAAGTTGTATTAAGAGATCCAGCTCATCATTTCTATCACTGTGGTTACTTCAGAATTCATCTTCCTTTGATAAATAAAATAATTATAAACAAATTACAAGCGTAGGGATAAGCTATGGAAGAAAAATTGTGTTCAAATTGATTTTGAGAAGAGTCTCCAACTTCAGAATTCTTGTATTTGTTTTGGAAACTAGTGTTTGTGGTAAGAAAGTGGAGAAGATGGATGAGAGGCTTCTCAAAGACTATCAACGTCTTTATTTTCTCAATCCAGTCTCTCTGTTTGATAATTATTTATTTATTTATTTGTTTATTCATTTTTTTTATATTTTTAAATCGGTTCTCTCTCTCATCTGGGTTCCTTTGAGCTTGTAGGAAGATGATATACTTCGTGAACAAATTAGTATACATGGAACTGAGAAGTAAGGATTTTTATGCAAGATGTTTCTGTTGTTTTTCTCCTCTTTTTTTTTAAGTAATTTATTTATTTTCGATGTTTTGGTTCTGATATTTGTATGCAGTTGGTCAATTATTGCATCTAAATTCAAAGATAAAACAACAAGACAGTGTAGAAGAAGGTTGGTGAAGAAGTTATAAAACAAGTTGTTGAACGATCCTCTGTTTTGTACCCTTCTTTTAATTTATTATTATCAGATTAATCTGATGTGGGTGTAATATTGAAAATGGCAGGTGGTACACATACTTGAACTCAGATTTCAAGAAAGGAGGATGGTCGCCGGAGGAAGATATGCTATTATGTGAGGTAATTGAAATTATCATAGGATAAGGTTAGTTTAACAATAATTGCAAAACTTTTCAGAAACCTCATATCTTTCTCTTATTATGTGATCTGGTTATTGCATGTCTGCTGGTTGGTAGCGGTAGATTTTAACAGAAAATAATATATTAAAGTAGGCCAGAATGGCTATGCTTCCTTGTCTCTCAAAAGTTCAGCAGAAGACACCCACTAAGTTTAGATAAGTGTTGTTGCATTTCCATCATTTAATGGTTGTAATCTAACACGTTAATTTGATCTGCAGGCCTATAAAATATTTGGTAATAGATGGACAGAAATAGCAAAGGTGGTCTCCGGCAGGTATGCAAGTTTTTACATTTTCAGATTTTTTTTTTTGGGTATTTGCCTAAATTAGATATGTATCTCTGCAAGTATATGATCAATCATTCCTGATATTTCTGTTTATGTAGAACGGATAATGCTGTCAAGAACCGATTTTCTACGTTGTGCAAAAAGAGAGCAAAATATGAGGCCTTAGCGAAAGAGAATAGCAATGCATATACGAATCAAAACAACAAGAGAGTATTATTCCAAAATGGGTTCACAGATGGGATGCCAGACAATACAGTACCTGCCAAGAGAATGAGGTAAAGGAGGAGTATAAATGGAATATCACATTACATTTGTTATTCATTGATTTATAGCTTGTTATTCATTGATTTCATCAGGTATTTTGAAGATTTATGTCTCCATAGTACTTGGGTTCTTTTATTTTGTCAAGTGTTTTGAAGATTTATATCATCATAATACTTAGGTTCTTTTTAAGATGCAAAGGAATGAGCATTTCACACTTAAAACAATAATCTTTTGTATCTAAGATTTTTCAAGTATTACAACTTTTTCTTATCTTAAATTTATCAGTAACAAGAATTACATATTAATGATTTATGACATGATAAACAAAATTCAGAAAATGATGTTTGATAATATATCCAATTTGAGGACTATAATTATCTTCCTTCTCAAGATCCTAAATTAAGTTTGTCGACAAGTAAGATAATGACTGATATATATAAGATGGTGAATGCTTTTCAGGTAGCAAAAAAGACTGAACAAAAAAGTAAGACTATTTTGTATACAGATATGAACTTTGCCCATTTTAGTTTTCGTTTCAGTTTGGTTGCTGAGAAAATGCAGGAATAGAATAAAATTAATTACTTCGGATAGTTTGATATGAGCAGCGGAAGCGTGTTGTTTTACAATTTTTTTTTTCCTAGTATTATTGTTTTGGGGAGGGTTGCTGGTGTGCTTGAATGGAAATATTTGGATTTTATAGATCTGATGCAATGATTTTAGTTTTTGTTTCTGTTTGGCTCCTCAGTAAATGCAGGAAGGCGTAAGAGAAACGAAAATTTTACCATGGAAATTTGAGAAATTTTTTGGATTCTATAGATCTAATTTTATGAGTCATGACCGAATCGTGAGTTTTTTTTTCTCATCTGGGTTCTTTCCTTCTAATTCGCCTTTTGCTTGTTCAAACAAAACTTTTTTTCCTTTTTTGTCAAATTTATTCTCTAACTTTGAAAGATTCCATAACCTTTGCCATCATCTGCTATCGCCTACACTTTCTCTGGCTCAGTTATTTTTCTTTTTTTTGCCCTGATTGTTGGTGAGAAAATCTATTCTGTATCCATGCTGTGATATTCCCATATGAAGGGGTTGATTGTGTAAATTTTTACAGCAAGAAGGGTGGAATCAGAGCACTTTAAGAAGCTTTTTTGACTATCTACAGCTTCAAATTTTGATATTGCCACAGATGCTATAACAACTTTCAAGGTTGAGCTCGCTGGTTCTATTACTCATCCCAATTTTCCTTCTATTTATTTATTTATTTTCATTTGGTGTAAGGGGTTTGGATTTGTCACGAATGCCTTTAGCTTATAAGTAATTTTTGGGATGAATTTTGATTAAAGCAATGCAGGCCTCATATTGACAGGCCTAGAAATTCAAACACGAATTGGGGCATGGCCAATTTGACTTGGCTGGAGATGAGAATGTTAAATTATTGGATGATTAATAGAGGTTCACTTCTGCTATTTTAATCTCAATAGCATTATTGAATATGATATATCAATGATATTTCCTCATGAAATGATTGAAAGGATCAAACTTTTAGAAATCACATACTTTATTGTTGGTTTCGATCCTTCATTGCTGCACGTTATACCAGAACTACAGAAGCTTACTAAAAGTTTTATAATTATTATAGTTATATACTTTGCTTTATACTGCTTGCAACTTATTCTGTAACATGTTGCAGGAGCTTTTGACCAGGAATAAATCAACAGTTGCCACATTTCTTTTGAATAATTTTGTTTGGGTATGTTTGTCATCTGATATTGCACATTTAACTTCTTTGTTATTTATTTTATTTGAAGTTCCTATAGACTCTTACTTCTGTCACTTTTAACATCTTATTTGTGGACATTTCTCAAGTCAGAGAAATGGGTGCTTGAGTTTGTTGACTTAGGGGGTGAGTTAAGACGGGATGTTTGGCATGCATTCATCAGTGAAGTCATTGCCTCACACAAGTTTATCCGTGAATATGGGCCCATGGATAATGATCAATCAATGTTTCAAGTTTATGGTGCTCACAAAGGGAAGGAAAGGGCCCATGTAATTGAATTCAATTGCAGCCACTTTTGTATGCATAACTCGCGAGGAGGATTTAATGAACTAGCTGCTACTTCATATCAGGTCAAATATTTTTAAATTTTTGTTTTACTTCCCAATTTGATTACTTTACTTTGTGACTTCTTTAAGTGTTTACTACCATTCTTGTGAATAGAAAAGTTCTCAGAAGCAATTAGTGCACAATGTGTTTTCGAAGCTCACTGTCTACAATTCTGTTGACCCTTCCTTGGCACCATCTCTTGTTGCCCCACACTTCATATCAATGTTAAATTGATTCATTCTTATTTGGCCTGCTTTCTAGTTTTGAAACATTAGAATCTTAATTACCTAAATTATAACCTACCTAATCTAATGTCCACCAGTAGAACTTTCAATAGGCATTGCCATACAACTTATTAATCTTTCAAACTCATCAGTAACATTTCAAGGATTTTAATCTTTTAGTAACTTACTTATTATATGCTTCGAGGCAATCATGGCGAAGAATTCTGACTTGACAGTTTGGCTAAAACGTAAGCTCTTGACTTGCCCATTTTCATCTATTTCAGTGTCAGAAGGAGGGGTGGTTTTTACTAGTTCCTTACTTGAATTGTATGCTGGGTGAGCTCTCTTTTTCTTTACTTTCTCCCCTTTTTTAAATCATTCTTGGTACAAAAATTCTTTGGTCTTGGGAAAAGAATTACAGCATCGTACCTGCTCTTTTGGCTGCATTTTTCTCTGAGAGTTTCTTATATATGGCTAGGGGACATGTTGAATGGCCAGCATTTGAATGGATGCATGCCGACTGCTTTCCTGATTTGATACAGTTGGCCTGCTTGTTACCTCAGAAAGAAGATAAATTAAGAAACTGAATTACTAAGGTTTGTCTGATTTCAATTTGTTATTTGAGCTGCTCATCTTCATTTTGTTGCCTTGAGATTGAAAATTGCTCTTCCACTTTTCAATAATCTAGATAATATTACTGCAGTTTTTGTTGGCCGTGTCGAAACAACTTGGGGATTCTTACCTAACACACATAATGCTACCTGTATTCTTGGAAGCAGCTGGGGATGATGCCGATTTGACATTTTTTCCTTCTACCATTCATTCAAGAATCAAAGGTAATGGATTTTTAATCTTTTGGTTGACATATTTTCAGATCATGTGTCTTTTCTGATTGTTGTTTGTCTGCAGGTCTGAAACCGAAAACTGTGGTGGCTCAGAAACTTTCTACTTTGTGTGTACTTCCACTTCTCTTGGCAGGTGTTTTAGGTGCTCCCAGCAAGCATGAGCAATTAGCAGACTACTTGAGAAAGCTGTTAGTTGAAGGGACAATTAAAGAGGATCACTCTGTGAACACTGCTGAGATGGTTAATGCTGTCCGTTTCCTATGGTGTGTTTATGGATAAATGCTTTTTAGTACTAATCATTTGCAATTTATTGGTTTACTTATGGATATCTTCTATAATGCAACACATTCGAAGTACATCATGGTATGGTATTCAATATTTTATGGGAAATGGTTGTTAGCTCCAACATGGACATGAAAATCAATGCTGCCCATTTGTTGAAAGTCATTGTAAGTAAACTGTCATAGAATTGTCTTTCCAGTTTATCCTGACATGAATTTTGTAATTATATGACTTCATTCATATAACAGGTGCCATATATTGATGCAAAAGTTGCTTCTACACATGTTTTGCCTGCCTTGGTCACTCTTGGCTCTGACCAAAACCTAAATGTGAAGTACGCAAGCATAGATGCATTTGGAGCTGTGGCACAACATTTTAAAAATGAAATGGTATGATATTTTTTGTTTTTAGACTTGACATTTGGAATCTTAATGGAGCAGTTAGAAGCATGCTATCCTAATAAAATTTGAATCTTGTAGATTGTTGATAAGATATGTATTCAAATGGATGCTTTTCTTGAAGATGGATCCCATGAAGCTACTGTTGCTGTGGTTCGAGCATTGGTGGTGGCAGTACCTCATACAACTGATAGACTCCGTGATTATATCCTAAAATGTTTACTGAGATTGTTGCTTCAGTAGAACTCTTTATTGTTAGAAGAATATCTGCCATCTGTTTAGCTATCTTAGCATTTTACTGGTACCTTGGTTTAAGCTGTTTTTTCCTCAGCGTGATAGACATCTGTTATCCAAGATTTTCCAACTTTCAGCTGTGCCAATTTCTTCAAGTGACGTAATGCGTCACCGTGAGAGAGCTAATGCTTTCTGTGAATCAATCCGTGCATTGGATGCTGCAGGTTTACATCTTGTCTATTATTTTCTAGGCACACAAATTTTAATTGTTTGAATTTTTTTTTCCTTGCAAGTGGTAAGCTGTCTCTAAAACTAGATTAAAGAAATCATATATATAAGATAAATTAGAATTTTTGTGATTCTACTTAGTAAGGAGTTTTTTGTTATTCCAAATCATGGGTTTGCTTATAGTTGGCCCTATTTGAAATGGAAAATTATTTATCTTGCTGGGAATGTAATGCCTTAACTGTTGGTCTAGTTATCCTTTTCAATCAAGTAGGGAAAGGAGCCAAAGAGAAGTTCATATATTATATATTATATTCTTTTCCCTTCTCTCCTCCTTTCCTTTTGTTTTGATTATAACATGCTCAGTGGCACTCAATAATTTGCTTTAGTCCAAGTTTAAAGATAGAGATAATTGAACCTACAGGAAATGAAGAATTTATTCCTTTATTTTTCTGTTTAGAACCTAGACGTATCCATTAAAAGGCATGTTAGGCTAATATCATCTCTTTCAACCTTCGCACTGTCAAGAAACTGATTTTAGTTGGTTAGCTTTTGATATATGGCATCCCCACAAAACGTAGCAAAATTCTTGTTTTAATTTCAGTTTAGTGCAAAACTTTGTTCCCTCAAGGCTCACTCCTGGGGACTATGATGCGAACTTTTGTTTCCCTCACCTTTTTTCCAATTTTCTCAGCAACAGAAGGGATATACTTATTGTTAGGATTAATTTGCATGATGCTTCATGGTAACAAATGGTGGTATAATCATCTGCATTTTACTCAATTGCCAAGCATCAGGTTTGTGGAACTCCGAAGAAATGTTTCTAATTCTTAGTGCAGTTGTATGACCTCTGAAGAAAGATGGCTAGTTCTTACTGCACTTTTACATCTGATGATCGACTACATTGTCCTTTTTGCCATGTACCTTATGCACAAATGCAATCAGAAGATATTCTTATTGTTCTTATGCATTGCTTGATGACATTGATCCCATAAATTGTTCTTTTTCTGATACTATTTAATTTGCTTGTTGACATGTCTACTGTTATGATTGTTACAAAGAACCATTTATATCTCTTTTTAATTAAACACTCACACAGATCATTTATTTCAATAGTGTATGATAAATCTAGGACAGGAGATATTTGTGTGTGTTGTATATGCCAAATTGGAGTATTGACAAAATCGCACAGGGTAGAAAAATAACAAATATTAGTACTGTTATGTTTCTTAAGCAGCAAGAACCATATCTGTCGTTAGCAAGCCATATTTATCGGGCAAAAAGCGATAAATATGGTGCGATACAAAATGGAATCATATTTATCGGTCAATAAGCGTCAAATATGAAGAAAATTAAAAAATTTAACCGTTAGCAAGCCATATTTATCGGGCAAAAAGCGATAAATATAGTACAATACAAAATGGAATCATATTTATCGGTCAACAAGCGCCAAATATGATGAAATTAAAAAAAATTGACCGTCAGCAAGCCATATATATCGGACAAAAAGTGATAAATATGGTACAATTCAAAATATAATCATATTTAGCGGTCAAAAAGCGTCAAATATGATGAATTTTAAAAAATTTGACCGTTAGCATGCTAAATTTATCAGGTAAAAAGCGATAAATATGATAAAATTCAAAATGGAATCATATTTATCGGTCAAAAAGCGCCAAATACGATGAATTTTAAAAAATTTGACCGTTAGCAAGCCATATTTATCGGGCAAAAAGCGATAAATAAGGTACAGTTCAAAACATAATCATATTTATCGGTCAAAAAGCGCCAAATATGATAAAATTTAAAAAATTTGACCGTTAGTAAGCCATATTTATCAGTCAAAAAGCGTCAAATATCACAAAATTTAAAAAATTTGACCATTAGTAAGCCATATTTATCAGACAAAAAGCGATAAATATTGTACAATTCAAAAATTTTGACCGTTGGAAGCCACTAAATTTGTCAAAAAAGTGACAAATATGTGATTTTTTGTACAGTATTTTTTGAGTTATATTTGACGCTTTTATGTGACAAATATGATTTACACTATATTTGGCGTTTTGACCGACCGCCAAATATTGTCAAAATCACCATATTTGGCGGTGCCATTGGTGGCGTTTTTATGACCGCCAAATATGGCATTTTTTCTTGTAGTAGGCCCAATCAAATAGAAAAAAAGGCGCATAGGCCCAAACCAACAACAACTAAACCAATAGCAAAACAAAGTCCAAGAACAAAGTTAATTATGCAGACCCCATATGGCACGAAGCTGAGGAGTGATCGCATACTTGACCTCCAAAGCTAGAAGCCGGGAACGAACCAAGTCAAAAATCTCATCAGTCACCTGACGACAGGTCCGACGTCGCTGTTGATACATACAATCATTCCTTTCATACTAAAGGGAATAAACCGTTGCAGAGAAGACCAAGCGTGCAAGGATATGTCCAAAATTTTTCCTGCCCTGGAGATGCAGAGAAGCCCATTGGAGCAAGGACGTCCAACAAAAGGATGGCTAAACAACGAGAGTCTTAGCTGAAATCTCCCCCCAAACAGAAGATGAGAAAGGACAGCTAAAGAAAAGATGGTCATGGGTCTCATTTGCTGAAACACAGAGAACACAGCTTGAAGATTGTAAGATACCATGACGCTGTAGTCGATCTATAGTGCGAAAGTCGACCCAAAGAGGCAAGCCAAAGAATAAAAGAGTGTCTTGGGACATGGCCAGGGAACCAGAGAAGGTGATGAAGAGTGTTCACTGGTCGCCTACTCCATAACAATTCCCATGCGGAGCCAATAGAGAAAATACCTGAGGTATGGCCCTTCCAAACAACATGATCAGGAGCCCCCATCGTAGGTCGGATGCTGACTGAGTCCCAAATCAACCTAAGGGCCTGACCTCCATCAGGAAAAGCCCATTCCCCATTCTGAATAATGTCTGAGACCCTAGCATCTGAAGGAAGACCTGTGGATGTAAGAGTCCTGAAGGGTAACAAGTCACACAGACGCCCTTGTGGCAACCAGTAATCCTGCCAAAGAGAGGTATTACGACCATCTCCAATACAAGAGACAAATTTACCTCTACACCAAGCCCGACTGTGCAAAATCTTCCTCCAAGACCAGGAAGCTCCAGAAGTTACCCGAATCTGCCAAAATGAGCGGCCCTGAAGGAGCACCTTATGAACCCAAGAAGACCAAGTGGAGGATTGGTTAGAAAGAAGTCTCCAAACATGTTTCAGAATAGCTGCACGATTCCACTCCTTGACTCGCTTTATTCCTAATCCACCTTCTTTCAACGGATAGCAAACCGAATCCCAAGCTACTTTGGCCCCAGAACGAGACAAAGAGATCCCTTTCCAAAGGAAAGAAGCCATAATACCCTCGATCCTCCGTACCACAGCTGCAGGTAGAGTGAACATGGAGGACCAATAGACCTGGATGGAAAAGAGAACCGACTTGATCAATTGAAGTCGGCCAGCATAAGTCAGCATAGCAGATGTCCATAACCTGATCCTCGACAAAATCCATTCTATCAATGGAGCACAATCTGAGAGGCGTAGTCTGGTACTGATTAGAGGTACCCCCAGATATCTGACCGGCAGACTCCCCACTTGAAAACCCAAGATGGCCTCCAATGCAGTTTGGTCCTCATCATTGACTCCAGAGAAGAAGACATGACTTTTGGCCAAATTCGTAACTAAACCAGAGAGCTCTGTAAACTTCTGTAATGCAGCACAAACTACACTAACAGAGCCCATATCTGCCCTACAAAAAACCATTAGATCATCTGCAAAACAAAGATGAGTGAGAGAAACCTGCTGACATCTCCAATAATATCGAAAACCAGGCCTCTGAGTAGCCTCTCAAAGAATACCACTCAAACCCTCCATGGCCAGCACAAAAAGGTAAGGCGATAAAGGATCACCCTGTCGAACTCCTCTGGAGGTAGAGAAGAACCCGTGAAGCTCTCCATTTAAAGCAACCGAGAAATATGCAGAGGACATATATGTCGCAATCCAGCGAACCATACACTCTGGAATACCGATCGTTCTTAAACCCAAAAGGATGAAATCCCAGCTGACAGTATCAAAAGCTTTGCGAATATCCACCTTTAAAGCACATCGAGGAGGCGAGCACCCAAGATGATAATTATGCATTAGCTCTTGAGTCAATAGAATGGCATCAGAAATTCTTCGACCGAGGACAAAAGCAGACTGTGAACTCCCAATAACATCAGGTAAGACCGCTTTGAACCGATTCACGATCACTTTGGAGATACACTTATAGAGCACATTACAACAAGAGATTGGTCGAAAATCACTTATAGTCCTCGGACTCTCAACCTTAGGGACCAAGGCAATTCTAGTGGCATTAACACATTTAGGCATCCGACAAGTCGTGAAGAAGTAGCGTACAGCAGCCTTAAACTCCATACTAATAATATCCCAAGCCCTCTTAAAGAATAGAGAGGTATACCCATCTGGTCCTGGGGCTTTATCATCAGGAATCGAAAATAAAGCTGACTGATCTCATCATCAGTAATAGGGCATGACAAAGAAGGTAACATCTCCTCAGAAACTCTTCCAGAGAAAAACCGAGAAGCATCTTCAATAGAAGGTCTAAAAGGAGCTGTAAGCAACTTCTGAAAATACCTCACAGCCAGATGTCCTAATTTGCCTTGATCTGTAAAGACAGTGCCATCCTCATCCTCAAGTTGATGAATTCGGTTCCTGGCCTGTCTATGGATCAATGACTTATGAAAGAATTTGGTATTCTGATCCCCAAAGAAAGCCATTGGATCCTTGACCTCTGTCGAAAGAAAGCCCCCTCGTCTCTGCATAATTGCGAATACTGTTTAGCAAAAACCCTCTCAGCCGAAATACATTTTGTTGAATAAAGGTTCTCATCCAGAGCAGCCTGAGCCGCAACCCACTGAGCCTTGGCCTCGATGACTCTACTGGAAATATGGCTAGAATCCTTTGCATGTAAAGTCCTGAGTTCACGTTTCAACAAACCCAATTTCTGTGTGACCCGAAACATAGGATCTCCATCGACAGGTGTAGACCACACTCTTTGAACAATCTCCAAGAAACCATCTCGGTCAGCCCAAAAGTTCAAGAATTTAAAAGGACTGAAGGTTCGCCTATACTGATCTCCAAATCTGATAACCATAGCACTGTGGTCAGAAGCATCCCAAGGAAGAACCTCAGAAGTTGTGCTTAGCCACGTCAAGAACCATGAAGAGCTACCAAAACTCTAATCAAGAGTTCTAAGAATAGTACCCTCTCCTTGCTGCCCATTATGCCAAGTGTATCGTAGCCCAAAAGATGAAACTCTTATCAATGCTGCATCATGAAGACACTGACTAAACTCATCCATATAACCATGCCAAGCTTGAGCTCCACCAACTCTGTCCGTAGAGCGTAAAATCGCATTGAAATCACCCAATGCCAACCAAGGTAAATCACCAAAGCCTACAGATTGATCTCTGATAAAGTCCCACAACTGTCGACGCCCACCCGGATCATTAGAACCATAAATGAAGACCAGACCAAAAGAAACCCCATCTGACAATCTGAGAACTTGACAAGCTATCCACTAGGGAGAAGACTGCAGTCTACTCAAATTGTACAAAGTAGGATCCCAACAAACCAAGATTCTGCAAGCAATTGAATCAGTGACATTTGACAAGAAGTGCCAGGAAGGACAAATTTTTGAAACAATCAATGCAAGGTGTTGCTTATTAACCTTAGTCTCTATAAGACCAATTAAACCCAAAGAATACTTAGAAATCCAATTTTTAACTGCCCGCTGCGAAGAGAAGCCGTTAAGGCCTCTGATATTCCAACTTCCTATCATAGGAAACTGGAAGGAGTTCAAACTCAATAAAGAAATCAGCGGAGGCTTGTGCCTCCTCTACTCTCATTAGCTTCCTGTCTTTTCTTATTATTCTTACCATCAGCAGCAGTAAGGGAAGGATTAGAGACAGGCAGTTGATTGTTCAAAGTTTTCATATCAGATTTTGGAGAATCCTTAGTAGCAAGCCCTTTTGGAGGAGTAGTCTCTGAAGAGCTAGGCAAAGTAGCATGCTTTAGAAGTGTATCATGGGCTACCTCAATATGATGTAGTGGATTAGAGCCAAAATCTGACTCAGAATCTGAATCATTAGTAGCAATCTCAAGCCGATCAAAGATTTTGCCCATTGTACTCTTCTCTTCAGTTTCTGGTTGTGAAATCGATGGGATAATATCTCCTATTGGTGTGGAAACAATAGCCACACTCTTACCCTTGTCATGTAATCCTGGGGTAACATCTGCAACAACAATCTGATCCCGACTAGTCTCAGAAGACTTAACTGGATCTCGACAAGTATACCCAAATAAACAACACTTAGGACAGTGTTTTGGCTTCCACTCATATTCAACTCGAATCTTAATAGGCTCAGAGGAAAGTTTGCATCGAATCTCAAAATCATAAATAGGAGCGTGTTCAGCATCTAGCTCAACACAAACCCTGGCGTAGCATAATCGAGTGTGCTCGTAAGTCATCCTATCACATGACAATGGCCGACCAACCATACTAGAGACGGCACTGAGAGCTCTAGCTGACCATAAGGGGAATGGCAATCCATGAATGCGGATCCAAACCGGAATTCTGGAGATTCGATTCTGGTCAAAGGAGAAATGAGGGTTCCACTGTTGCAATATGATGTGTTTCCCACCAAACATCCAAGGCCCTCTCTCCAAAATGTCATGGACCTGCTCTTCAGTCTTAAATCTGAATATAAAAAAACTAGTACCAGTGGAGCGGACATCTTCCAAACCATTAGACTTCCATGCACGCATAGCAATAGAGCGCGCAGCATGGAATGGCATAATATAACCCGAAAAAAATCCCACAATACAACGTAGCCAGTTAGATCCAGCATCATCAATCAGATCATCAGAAATCTCAAGAACCGAACCTGAGACCTTTCGAGCTACCGAGTCAAGACTAAACCGAGTGCTTGCCTCAGTCACCCGAACTCTATTTGCCCATGAACCCTGAGTTTGAGGAGGTTTGGTTTTGGCATTGTTAGGTGGTGGGTAAGGTTTGTTGGTGGGAAAGGAGGTCTTGGTTGGTGGTCGTAGTTGGTTGGTGCGATGTGGGGGTTGTGTCTGGTTGGTAATAGTAGGTGTCCGTTTGGTGGGCATGGTTGGTTTTGGCAGATTCGATAACCAAACAACAATTTTCAAGTCAACACAAATTCAATCTAAATAGAATTCTATAGCAAACCCAACAATAACAGTAGGTGATTCAAAGGAAATTCAATAGAAAAAGTGCAAACCAGTCACCAAAAAAGAGTCAATCTACATTGTCGGCCAGAAAAACAGTTCCATAGAATCTGGAGGTGATCCGCAAGGAATCTGGAGATCGACCAAAAAGCAAAGTTGCGTGAAATAGCCTGAGAAGCAATCTGGTCGGGTTGATGAACAGTGCCCACCGGATGAACAGTAATCACGACGGTGAATAGTATCACCCGGAAAGAAAAATGCGATTTGAGAGAGACTCGTTTGGAATCTGATGATGGTGCAGAAGGGAAAGTTAACCAACATCCCCCGATCTACATCCCAGTGGTAGAGGTCAGAGCCCACTTGCCGTTCGATGCAAAACGGCGATGATGAACAGTAACAAAAAGTGTCATCGACGGAGGCGATGCAGGCCGAATCAGACGACGGTGTTGAAGGCAAAGTTGTAGAGCTGACTAAGGCGAATACGGTAGTAATGGGGGTGAGACTTCACTCGCTCATCAGCGGCGGATGAACAGTAAATTTCGAATTTGTTTTTCACAATTTTGACAGTTTTCTAGTCGGAATTTGGTGAGGCTCAAGAAGCAAAGTTTATTTAGTTTACTTCGATCTACAACATATATAAATCTCATAGCCTAACTCACAAATCGGTCGGAGTAAACAGTAACTCCGGCGACCTTTGAAATTTGGGATAGAAAATAAAAATATATCATCCATCGATTAATTAATATCGAAAACTGCAATTAATCATCTTATACATGCATATGCTAACTAATCCTCGATAATCGGTACAAAAAAATATAAAATAATTATAATAAAGGCCAACAATTGTATAATCATCTGAGTTCCTCATGGAGCTCCTTCTAAATCCTTCACACTTCTCTTACATTTGTCTTAATATATCCTGTTGAAAATAGGCAAGAAATAAATCTATCTTTAGGAACTTATCCAATCGAAGTTTATCAAATTTAGCTACAGAAGTCGCATCTCTTTTTCGTACACGCAGTTAGTGAAGAAGAGAAAGTATTTATTTGGCATCATGATGAGATAAGAGTAGTTGAAGCAAGAGCGAGGAGGCAGCCAGAAAGTTGAAATTGAAGCCGTTGAAGTTTTTTTTTTTTTTTATGTTGGAAAACAATAAATATTTATTATTTGATGCGTGTACAAATTAAGATGGCAGATTTATTTAAGAAAAAAATTATTTATAGGATTAATTTTATTAATTAGGGCTATATTTGGTATTAGAGTGGGTTCATAAATTAAAAGTAATATTGTAAAATTAAAGGGAGGGTTTATTTTAGTAATTGGGTGTGTTAATAAAAAACTTGGATGTAAATAACCCTACCCTGAAAATTATTCTCAATTTTCTATTATTATTCACACATTTTACTAAATTCTATTATCTTTCTAAAAATAATTCTATTCTATAGCTCCCCCATAACTTCATTCTACACTAGAAAATTTTGTCTTCTAAAAAGATTCAAATGGTGAAGACATTTAAATTGCTTTAGGGGTTAATTGAAAAATGGAAGCCAGCACCATTTATCTTCACTCATGATTAGGGATGTCAAAATTACCCATACGGGTCTGGGTACCCGGATCCTCGGCCCAGTCTTGTCAGTGAATTGCCCAGATTTCTGGAGAATTTGGCCGGGGACGGGGAGAGGAATCCCAGGGAAAGCCTGGGGTAGGGTAGGGGGCGGGGACTAGGCTCCCCGGCCCAGAATAAATGTAAATATGTATTTTATTTAATTTATGTAGAGTTCAGCCAATTTCTAATTCAAATAATATACCATTAACAGGTCAAACTCTATGAGCCTAGCCCAACTTAGCCCATTCAAATATCAAATTTTTATTTATTACAAAAATTTTTTAATAAATAAAAATTATTTAAAAATCTAACCTTTGAAATTGAACCGGAAAACACAAGTTACACAACCCATCACAACTTTCTTCATCTTCACCGTTTCAGCCTTCACTTCTTCACTGCTTTCGCCTAACCTGCTCCACGATGACATAGCTGCCTGGGTTTTTGACTTGTACTGCCTCCCGTAACCTGCCCTACCTCACCTAATCTGCATTGCTTCTCCAGACCTGCCCTGTTTTGCCAAATCTACATTACTTCGCCTTCACGGTGACGGCTTTGCCTGACCTGCACAACTGCCGTTGGTTCGCATCCTCTACTGTACAGCTTCAACCGGTGATCATTCTTACTGAGTCACTGATCTTGCAAGTCATCAGGGAGCTCTCAAGGGTAAGAATACGATTTAGTTATATCAATATTGTTTTTTAAGTTTTAAAATTTTAAATCGTAACAATTGATAAACTCTTCTTATTCGGATATATTTGTCTACAGTCAAATATCTTTGCCTATTTAATCAGTTTTAAATGGATATAATGGTGATGATGTTTAAGTTGAATTAAAATACATGTCCAATCTAACACAAAGCAGAGCAATTATGGCTTCCTGTTTGGCCAGGATACATTTATAATGTATATCACATGTGAAAGGAGAAGAGATGCCATTTAAATCTCTGTACAAACTTTCCAATCGCAAATTAAATCAAGATCACATCATTATTCAATATTCGGTTAAGAGCCAAAGCTTGTGTCTCATGCAAAGTTGGTAAAATGTTCACCTTTTCTTCACCTCCATAACTCATATTTTCTCTACAACCAGCATGTGGGCTGTCTTATATTGCATTCATCCTTGATTGAGATATCCAAGCTTCTTCATTTGTCAACATTTCCTTATACTACTATTTGCTGCAATAGAAAGTGTTTTAGAAATGAGAAGTTAGCCAATTTGGTTGTCATGATGATCATTTAGCTATAGATTGCCCAAGGCGCTATAGAGTAATAGAGGCAACCTAACATAATGATGTTGAAAGCTTTGGCTTCATAGGAAAGCAGATGTTAGCCCAGAAAAGAACTTAAAAAGAAATAAAATAGAAAACAAGAAAACAAAATATTACGATGAGATTTATTGTATTGTATTGTATTGAATTGTATCTCTTGGTGGAGAATGGTGATGTTCTCAGAGTCGTTAGGACATGACTACTACTTTACTTTACTACTAGTACTATGTACTGGTGTGAGAGAAACATAAACCTAAAAGTTATTATAGTTTAGTATTTGTACTATCCTGCGTTTTCTTAATCTTATGAGATTGTAATCTTTACCCAAAAACAGAAAAAAATGTGTGTGCAAGAGACACATTGGAATGCAAAGAAAATGATGGCACATGCACATCTTTTTTAGCCTTTAAGGTGAATGAATAATATTATAATTAGTTTTAGATCAAACAAGTATTAATGGAGAATAATGTATATATATATATATATATATATATATATATATATATATATATATATATATATTTCAAAGTGTCCCATCATGAATATATTGTCAAGAAACTATTTAATAATTGGATTAACGATTTTGAAGGTGATAAGAAGAACTTTTTTTACCAATGCTCATTGGATAGATGTTGAATTGACTTGATTTGAATTGAGTACTATGCATGGATTTGGTCGTTAACGAAGTTTGAGTTTTGGGCGTATAATAGAACAACTTTTGATTAAGTTGAAATTGAAATCATATAATAAGTTCATTAGTGTATCGTTCTTGAAACATAAAACAAAACAAGGGTGGAGATGAAATTTGCGGAATATAAATAACAAAAACATGTCATTGTGATTCCTACACTTTTAGTTATAATCTTACTAGATTAAATTAAATTTTTGAAAAAGAATTATTCATCTAGTTAGGAGTTAGAAGCTATAGAAAACATTGTCCTAGAATAGTAATAAATAATTTTATCTTACTCTCATATAGTTTATAGTTTACATAGTTGAATACTAAAGATCCATAGATTGACAAGTATCGGGATGTTAAATATAAAAAAAAAAACCAAAATTAAAGAGATTATCTTGGGGTAGAGTTATAATATCTAAATTTCAAAGTTAATTAAACTTACAAAATTTGTCTCTAATTTAAGTTTTTTTTTGGTAATTATATCTAAACATTCGGCCTCTTTTTAGACCACAAAAGTATAACAATCAAAATAGTTTTAATCAACAAAGTTTTTTCCTTTTTGGTCATTAATAGTGTTATTATGTTAATAACCAATAAATTGTTGTCAATAATTGGTTATTGACAACAATTTATTTTAATCAATTTATTTTAATAAATCGTTGATTAAAACTATTGATAGTTTTAATCATTATTATTGTTATTTATTTTGCTTAGCCACTTACAATAAATTGTTGTCGACTGAAAACTAATGTATCAGTGTGATAATGTTGGAACTATGGGTAGCCATAAATTGTTGTCGACTGAAAACTAATATATTTGTGTTTATGTTTCAATCCTTACCTTAATAAAACTTTTTAAAAATCTTTTCTTGATCAAGTTTTTATTGTATCGGTATTATTTTTCACTAGTATATTTCATTTGGATGACGCTTGTATCGACCTTTGTGAAATCTATGTTTTAGCTAAGCTAATATCATGACTAAATGGGGCTTATTTTTGTATTTTTGTAGGTTATATACAAATAATGTCTACGTCCAGTGGAAATGATCAACCTACTTTTAATGATGATATGCCAATGGAAGAAAATGAAATGGAGCAAGATATTGAGGACAACATGTTTTGGTTGAGGATGGTTCTACAACAAATTCACAAACAGGACGTGGGAAAATACGGGCGCCAGTTGATCATAGCGCTCGTGGGCTTATTTTTGTATTTTTGTAGGTTATATACAAATAATGTCTACATCCAGTGGAAATGATCAACCTACTTTTAATGATGATATGCCAATGGAAGAAAATGAAATGGAGCAAGATATTGAGGACAACATGTTTTGGTTGAGGATGGTTCTACAACAAATTCACAAACAGGACGTGGGAAAATTCGGGCGCCAGTTGATCATAGCGCTCGTGGGCATGGACCACGAGGTGGTGTCACAAAGAGAAAGGAGGATCGTCAACCAATGAAATGGTCTTGGTTTTAGGAACAATTTACAAAAGAGATTATTAAGGGCAGACATAAAGCTATTTGTAACCATTGCAAAGCTGCATTGGTTGGTCACCATACAGATGGAACCAAACACTTGGCAAGCCATTTAGGAAGTTGTAAGAGTCAAAAACAAGTAACAATTAAGCAACAATTCTTGAGTTTTCAAAAGAAGCAAGATGGAAGTAATTCATCAGAAATGGTTGTTGAAACATTTGATAAAGAAGTTTGTAAGGAAAAGGTGGCCAAAATGATTGTAATGCATGAACTCCCCCTTTCTTTTGTTGAGTATGAGGGTTTTAGGGAGTTAATGTATTATGCTCAACCTTTGTTTGTTCCCATGAGTAGAAACACTTTAAGGAATGTGATCTTTAAGATATATGGCATTGCGAAGGAAAAGATCATGAAGATGATGGATGCTTGTAAGAGTAAATAGGAATAACGATTGATATGTGGACTGCAAGTAATAAAAAAAAAGGATACAAGGTTGTGACAACACATTTCACTGATGAGCATTGGAGGTCACAAAGTCGCATTCTGAGGTAAATATATCATATATGAAACAAGCTAATATCATACATCTAAAAGAAAAAGACTTAATTTCTTAATTACTAACTAGTGTTTGACTTTTACTATTGAATATTTTTTAGGTTCATATATGTTCCATCTCCACACACCGTTGAAGCACTTGCTGATGAGCTAGCTCCTTGTTTGATGGATTGGAATGTTGATTGTAAGTGGTCATCTGTTACTCTTGACAATTGCTCTACTAATGATGCATTGATTCCTATACTTAAATAAAAATTGGGCGTTCATAACATGATTTTGAAAGGAAAATTATTTCACATGAGGTGCACATCACACATTTTGAATTTGATAGTAAGAGATGGGTTAAATGTGCTTGGAGATGGGATTGATAAAATTAGAAATAGTGTCGCCTTTTGGCCTGCTACACCTAAAAGAATTGAGAGATTTGAGAGTGAAGCACGACAAATGAAAGTTTCTTGTATAAGAAAATTGGCATTAGATTGTTGCACTAGATGGAATTCAACTTATTTGATGTTGTCTACTGCATTGGAATATAGAGATGTGTTTACTCATTTGCATGTGCATGAAAAAAGTTACAGATCTTTACCTATATATTCAAAGTGAGAGTTGGCAAGGTTGATGTGTCACCATTCAAAGTATTTCTATAAGGTGACCCAAGTGTTTTTAGGTACAAGATATCCCACTTGTTTTTTGCTTTGATTTGTGACTTGAGATTGGCATTGACTAAATGGTGTGATTCTTCTCATTCTAAAATAAGAGAGATGGTATCACAAATGATAGAAAAATTTGAAAAGTACTAGGAGATCATTCATGGTGTTTTGGCAGTGGCTGCTATCTTGGGTCCAAGTTATAAAATGCAATTGATCACATTTTTCTTTCCAAAAATTTATGGAGACAATGCTTCCAAGTATGTTGGAGATGTCAAAGACATTGTTTATGACTTAGTAGAAAAGTACAAACTTAAAGTTGCCACTGTAGGTATAGGTGAACAAGATGAGTCATTAGCCAGTGAGGTTCCTACGAGTGTTGGGTTGGAAGATATGACTTTTGAGTCCAACTTAGAGTATCAATCATACATTGGTTGTACTAGTAATATAGCTACTAAGTTTGAGTTAGATTTGTATTTGGAGGAACAGTGTTTGAAGCACACTAGTGGCCATTTTGATATTTTAAGTTGGTGGAAGACAAATGTAGGCAAATATCCTTTCTTGGCTGAAATTGCAAAAGATATTTTGTCTATTCCAGTTTCTACTGTGGCTTCTGAGTCTGCATTTAGTACGAGTGCTAAACATTTAAGTCCCCATCGTAGCAGACTACATTCAAAGACATTGGGAGCTTTTGATGTGCACTCAAAATTGGTTATGGGCTCAATCACGTGGTATTATATTCTCTTCAATGTTCAATTTAATATTTTATGATCTATGCATATTTCTAATACCTTTTCTTTCCTTTTTGTTTTCCTAGGTATGATTCCCGAGTGTGAATTGGTAACTGCAGAAGAAGCAGTGTATGATGAGGATGAAGAGCCATTAGAACCATCGACATTGTCAGCTTGTTCTTGAATCGATATGCTCGGGGTATAAATTTTTGCTTGTACTTTTTGAATGTTTAGAGTTTAGACTATATTTGCCTTCGTTGAGTTGTGGTTTCTTTATATTTGAAACTTATATTGGATATAGTTTTTTTTTTTTTTACATATTTGAATTAAGTGTTTGAGTTGTAATATTTTTTCCCTTTGGTTGTTGGATTACAAACTTGTAGTTTCTTTTGGAATTGGATGTTTGCGTTATGTGTTTAATGTTTATGTTAATTCTATTACAAGTTTATGTTATGAATTTATGTAAAGAATTGTATTATGTGTTCATTTAATCAATTATGTAGTGAGATGTATTATGTTTAGGTAATGAATTTTTATTTAAGGAATTGTATTGTAGTTTGTAATGTAAAGTTGTTTTGTTGTTCACTTGTTCTTGAATTTGAAATAATGAATTTCTAATTTTTCATGCATGTTTTTGTAAATAATATAATTTATTTTAGTAATCAATTTATTATTTTGATAAAATATTATTCATAACCTAATTGGTAGAGAGTGGAACTCAATGCAAATTAAAATAAAAAATAAATGTTAAAAGAGCCAACTGCAAACTAACTAAAAGAAAAAAAAAATCCCTCGGAAGGTAAAAGAAATAAAGGAAACTAGGCAACTCGAACTTGGTACATGAAATACCCCAAGACAAGGCCAATGAACCACTAGGTTGCGCCACTGAACATGGTGAATAATAAAGAAAATTTATATATAAAGTAGACAAATCACTTGGCAAAATAAATGAAGCAAAAGGCAACTCGAACTTGGTACATGAAATACTCCAAGACAAGGCCAATAAACCACCAGGCTACGCCACTCAACATGGTTAATAATGAAGCAAATTTATATATAAAATAGATAAATCACTTGGCAAAATAAATGAAGCAAACCAAGTGGTTCGAACCTAGTACCATATACATGTTCCAAGAGTACCACACCACTAGGCTACGCTTACCAAAACCTATAAAGGCTCGCGAAAAAAATATAAGTATAGTTTTTTTTAAATTCAAAAACAGAATAAGAAAATCCGGGGAGCATCCCAGGGAATTAATTTACCTGGACTTGGAACGAATTTACTTGGCTCGGCCCGGGCCCTGGAATTTTTTGAGAATTTTTTGGGGTTGGATAATTAAATGACATGCCAGGGCCGGGGCTAGGGATTTAGGTCCCCAGCCCGACCTTGAGATTTTGACATATCTACTCATGATATAGCTCTAAGAACCAATAAATAATTGATTGGTTTTCTTTTTCTTTCTTTTTTTTTTGGGTTTTTCTGTTACAAATTTTTTTTTTAGTTTATTATGTCTAGGCGTGTTAACCCCAGCTCCGATTGAAAATTTTGTCTCCAACCCCGAAAAATTCCCTGAAATTTTTTTGTCCAAGCTGAGTTATGTAATTAACGAGGTTGAATAATCAAGGTGCTTTAATTTTTATTTTTAAGTAACATTTTTGTTATAGTATTAATATTATATGTAGCACATTTTATTGATGAACCAATTATAGCCTAGTGGTTGCCTTAGTGGTGGTTTTTGGTTTAGAGGTCACGGCTCAAGACACTTTTAGCCCTTCCTATAAATAAATTTTAGATATTTAATTTTTTGGGTTGGGCTTTGGCTTTAGGTATAAATTGTTTGGGTTGGGACTTTTGAGTAAAGTGGGTGGAAGTAGGCTTCCAAGTTATAATTATTTAATTTCAATATATAGAATTTTTATATTAAATATAATTTTTATTTCAAATCAAAATCTCGGGTTTTTTCTCCGATTCCAAGTCTAGGTGTAGGGCCTATACTCCTTGGCCCTAGCCCCAGCCCCGGATAGCCCTGAGTTTGAAATTTTAGCCCCATCTCCAGCTTTAATCCTCACATTTCTGGGCAATTACCCGACCCCGGGAGGTCGGGTTTTCTAGGGCCTCAGCCCTGGCCGGGTCATTTTGACACCCCTAGTTATGTCATGACACGACCCGCCTCAACTACCACTATTCCTAGGATCCAGTTGCTCCTAAGGAAACGATAATTAGAGTGAGTCTTACTATTTACTTACTCACTTTGCCTCTGCTGCGCTACTCTGATAAAAATAATTTCATGATAATTTAATAATATAGTATTATTGGAAAAATATTATAGTTTCCTCTATTTTTTTGACTTACCACTCTGCATCAAACTGTATAAGAAAATACTTCTAAAATCTAATAACAAGATAGCCAACTTTGGGCTTCCACATCCCTCTCATGAAATAAACTCAAAATCAACATCAATTGACCTCAAACCCTCCACAACAGTCTAGTCAAACCACACAATTGTAGGATCTCAGACTCAAAATTGATTAAATCAAGGCAAGGGAAATACCACCGGGACTTAGATGTAGTGATCACAGGCTTCAAAACTTTTGTTGTGCTTTCTCACTACTCTAGTTTTAGGTATGTTTGAAAACTGTTTGAATAAGACCTGCGGGCGTCTTAAAATCACTGGACTATGTTGGATGAATAGTGATCAGTAAATAGTGATAGATGAACAGTATTTGGTTAAAAGTAACTAGTGAATAGTGTTTGGTAAACAATATGAGTAAACAGTATGCATGAAACAATGTTTGGTAAACAGTGTGAGTAAACAGTGCTCAGTGAACAGTATTGACGAACAGTGCATGTGAACAGTGGCGGCTTGTTTCCTTGTTCACTTCAACTCTCACACACAGTTATCTAATTCATTGTTTTATGTTTCTGTTAATTCCTATCAAATTCTGACTAGTAAACTTAATTCTATTAGGCTTGATCTAACTAATTTTCTAGGCTCCTAAAACTAAATCTCATTACGTCTTTAATTGGGCTTTTAATTTTCATTTTGGTCGAACCCAAATTTGTTTAGGCTTTTGACTAATCACATTAATTATAAGTCATTAATCTAATTAATTAAATTGGCCCAAATACTCTATTATTTAATTAATCAAATTAATTAAATAATAAGCCATTTACTAGTCAATTATATTTAATTTAATACCTGGGCTTTATTCTCTAACAAACCTAATTAAATAAAGTAATTAATTTCTTAAGCCCAATCATTGTTTAGACAATTTATATCAGTTATCTAGGAGACCTTGATGGGCATATTTAATTACAAGTTACAATAAATTTGACCTAGTATTTTGTTATTTCATAACTGTAATGGGCCCCATTTATTAACTTTGGTTCATTCCACTATCGGTCCAAAGCTGCACTCTTGAATTAAATATTCTTTATAGAAAGTTTAATAATTTAATCTGATTGAATTATTTCTTTAAGCCCTATCCATTGAGCATCGGGTTTACATAATTACCCTTCATGGAATACCAATAATTAGAGCTTGATATGATTCATCTTGTTGCCCCTCTAATTACATCTTGAGCTATTGATATCAGTTTTACACCATTTAAATGAGCTGAGATTTATTGAAATAAATCTCAGTTTAATGAACAACTTTTATTAAACACTCGGCCAAGATTCTTTTAAATAAAACTTTGTAAGACAATTAAGGTGATATTCTGCAATCCTTTTAGAGTCATGAATACCATATCTACGATAGTGTTACTCTTTTAGATCTCACTTTTTATTCTAGTCAAAGACTATAACCTGTATACTAGAGACACACAACCTACTGAAGATTAAGGTAGGAATGCCTTTAGTATTCGGGTGTAGAAATTCACATTCACTAGTAGAAAAAGGGTCTACGGCAACGTGCATTGCACGTTGCGAAAGGCTTTTCGCAATGTGCAGGCGCATGTTGCTGTTCTGCATGTTGCAAAAAGTCCATGACTTTTCGAATGTGCATTGTACGTTGCCGTAGGCTCTTTTGCTCGTTGCAGTTAAGGATTTGGCAACGTTCATCGCATGTTGTCAAATATCAAACAATTATGAACTTTTAGCAACGTGCATTGCACGTTGCTGTATCTGAAATAGCAATGTGCATTGCACGTTGCTGTATCTAAATTGGCAACGTGCAATATCTAAGGTAATAATTTTTTTGCAACGTGCAATGCACGTTGCCGTAGATATAATATATATTTTTAAAATAAATGCATATTTTATAATTATTTGGGTAATTTGTGATGCTTGTAATATTTTATAATTATATTCATCATAATATAAATGATTACATTCAAGTTTACAATTATATATAACATCAAATTGCATATTTAAATTGAAATAATTATCATTACAATAGTAAAAGTTCAAGTTCTTGTGTCTATACAACAAGTAACAAGCATTGGAATTGAAACAAAGTAGCCTACATGAACAATAATAAAATAACAAGTACTAAATTATTTGAGTACTTGAAGTACCACAAATGAAACAACCATTAGAAATCAAAATGTCTTCTTCTCTTTAACACTTTCATCATGTTGAAGATTTTAATAAACACCAACAAGACCTACACAAGAAAATATTAACAAATTTGTTATTTTAAACACAATCTTAAGCCAAGTTAAATTTATAAATAAAAATAGTTGTAATAACAATTTAAAAGAAACCTGATATCAGAAAACACTACTAAATATTTCTTTAGAACAATCCCAAATTGTGATGTAATCATATGTTTGTCCAAAAAATGGGCACTGCATACTTTAAAGAAAATTTCTGATTTTGCAAGATGACAACAAAGTTATCAAAAGACATTTGAAACATGCCAAAGCAAAGGGCCCTTGTGCATCTGGTCTTGGTACAAAATTTGGGATTTTAGGCACCAACTTAGATTTGCTGTCCTGGTCTATCAAAATATTCCATCACTACAACATTCAAAACCTTTTACGTTGGGTTCAAGCCCGCCGTAGAAACAACCGTAGTAAAAACTTTTACGGCGGTTTAGGCCCGCCGTAAAATAACTTATACGGCGGTTTTCGTGTTCGACGTAAAAATGTACGACAAAGTGCCACGTGTATATAACACACTCTTTTACGGCGGTTTTATAACCGTCGTAAAAAGTTCCGATTAAAACGACGCCGTTTTGATAATTTTTTTGCGTTGAACTTGAAACCGCCGTAAAAAGGTAAACAAAAACGACATCGTTTTGATGATGTATATTTACGGCGGTTTTAGAACCGTCGTAAATTTTCAACAAACCGCCGTAAAACCCATGTCGATAACGAGGTAGTTTTAAACATAAGTTTTTACGGCGGGCGTGGAAACCGCCGTAAAAGGTGAATTTTTAAAAAAAAAATACCGATGCTGTTTTTATATTATTTCCTGTTTCAAGATTCAACAACCTGTCTCAAAACAAATATATATTGTGATAAGTATCTTTCATCATTCCATCAATATAACAATCTCAAATCAAATATCAATTTTTGTCACATAAAATGATTAATCATAATTTAAGGAAACCAAACATAACTCAATCATCATCCATACAGTCCATCATTATATAATAAAATATAATGTCAAACAACCCAATTATATACATCAGCAACCTCGACATAACTCAACATCTGAGAAGTAAGCTGTAAAACTTGACAAACAACCTACAAGAATAATTTGTAACCAAAATTATAATCATTAAGTAACATTATGAATCTTAAAACAAATTGTATATTTTTATTTATATACCTATTCGTTCCCGTGGTTTGAATCAAGATCGTTTGTTCCATGACTATCATACTGGAAACGACTATGATGTCTACTTGAAGCATCTGGGACCTATTTATAAAAAGAAAATATGAAACATAAGTTAAAAATATGAGTCAACTGAAACTACATTTTTAACTTGAAAAATAAGTAAATACCGGTCTTGTAGCTCGCCGCTCTGCAAATTCTGGAAACCTCTCCTGCAGGAAGGAAACGACTTCATCATACATCATTTTCATATTGTTGTGATCTTGCTTCAAGTTTTTGTATGCTTCATTCAAGTTTCTGTGTGCTTCCTTCAAGCTGTTGTGTTCTTGCTGCAAACTACCCAACACTTCCCTCAAGTGAATATCAGATGAGCTGGTGCCTTGAACATCAGTCGCAGATGGACCAAAGCCATATGTCCGAGCATAACCACGATGATCAGGTCCCATTACATTGCCAAATACTTCTTCTCTCAGTTGTTGAGTTTGTTGGTCTTGTGGAAACTGAGACAAACCTTCATTGAATTGGCTCTGTAACATAATGAAAAGAAATAACAACTTAATAATGACAATGTATTAAGCAAAAATTAATTTTTAAATAGTGGATGAATAATTAAGTTCAAAAGATCAAAGAACTTACAATTATTTCTGCACTTTCATCATCACCTACTTCCCCATTACTTTTTGTTCTTGTCTTCACGAAGACACTAATGCGATCAGTTTGCTCTCCATTTCTTATCATCTAAACAAAAAAAATCAGAACTATAATAATACAACTACTAAAAGAGATACAAGTAGAACTAGATAACCAACAATTAAAAAGCGTGTAAACAAACAAGTGTAACTTACCTCTTCTCGTTTTTGGGCAAATGACGTACGACCTGTTCGATGAAGTGCAACCTGTTGTGCTCGATTTACCTTATTCTTCTCTGCAGCTTCCTGTAATATAAACAATATTAACAACATTTATATAATATGACTTACAATATGAACAAAACAAAAAAACAAATCTACACTTTTTTAGTTATGTTAGGCATATACTTTAGCTTGTTCTGTTCCCCAATAAGCTACAAGAATCGGCCACTGATCTGGCTGAACTCTAGGAGGAGTGAATTGCAACCGGTCCTTATCCGTATCATATTTCTTGTAGTACTCCCTCTTTACACGAGCTTTCCAATCTCGCCAAAGGTTCCCAATATGTTGTAAACAATGAGGTCTATACTCATCGGGAACATCTGTATTATCCTGCAAGAACAAATTGCAATAGATTAATGGAGATACAAATACATATACATGTAAAGTATGAATTTATTAAAAATGAATTACCTTCACTTCTTTCCAGATGGCATCCAAAAGATGTGGTGGCATATTTTGCCACCGAGGACAAGTCAATGGAGCCATGTTGCCATTTTTTGCTATGATTCCAAGTTGGGTGGTTAATTTGTCTTTGTTTGTGTTTATTGGTTGCCATTGAGAGTTAAATTGAATATGCAACCTCTGGCCTGTACCCCACTCACGAACAGTACGTGCTACTCCACAGCCTTTGACAACACCTGATGTACCACCCGTATCTATAAAAAGATATAATAACAAATGTTTAATCAACTTTAAATTGAAAAGAATTTAACGTAAAACTAAACTCATTGATGTACCTCCATCATTCGATTGACTGTAGGAAGACGCTGCCGATTGTCATCGAGATTCTGCTTTCCGTTGTATTATACTCTCCATAGAGGTGTCCCTCGGTCTTTTCGGCGGCATGGTGACCTTTTTGGAAAACATTCACATTCATAAAATTCTAATATCTTTCCTTAAGTTCCATGATAATTACCGTATGCATATAATAAAAAATTAGTTTGAACATCCAGTTCAACTGAACAAAATACATATTTCATTCTCAAAAAATAATAGTTACACGTAGACAAGAGGAAATCACATAAATGGAGAAAACAATAATGTTCCCAAAATACAAGCAAGATAAAGAATCACATAATCAATAATAACAACTAAGTAAAGGTACTATCAATCAACATCATCCATCTGATCATCATTATCTTCACGATTGATTGTCACTGTTGTACCCTCAACTCCTTGCCTAACCCATTGAACATCTTCTTCACGAAAGTAAATGATTATCAGCCTAGTTTGGATGGAAAAAAAATTATATATTTTTTTGGACACGAGGTGTGAAACTTTACAGCATTCAATAACTTTTCAAGGATTTATATTTCATTGATTCAGCATTTAAGTTAAATTATATATGCATGCACACACACACACACACACACAAACACACACAAACACAAAAGCACAATAACTTGTTAAAGAAAACCTCACAAATTGTATTTTTTTTTTCTATTTACAGGAAAAAATAAAAGCTTTAATTTAGCATGAGTTGGTACAATCTCCAGTTTGAATTATGGATGTGAGCGCATGTAATTTTATACTTTTTTCACCTAGAATCTAACATATGCAGGCCATAAAGGCTTGTAACAAGCATCAAAAACATTTATGAGCAAGTATATCAAGCCGTAAACTAATAAGGTAAAAGAATAGTGGAGTTTAGTCAAAACTTTTATGTAAGCTCTGGTATCAGTGTGTAGTCCTGTCTAGTATCAACAATTAAAAATAATAATAACATCAAAAATTACATCAAAAATTCACATGCTGTAGCAAATATCTATATTTAAACTCTTTTATCATGTTGTTTTATGGAACCACAAATCCAGTCAAAACTAATACTTCGTACCAAATTATCCAACATAAAAATAGTTCAAATGGAATACTAAATACTTGAGGCACTTTAGATCCTAAATTATTTTACCATATTCATGAATGCAGCCATTGCAATAGAACAATTTTGTTGTTCATTTTGACATGTTATTGTGTCACAAACATCATTGATTTATTTTGGAAAGCAAAATTGAACATATAGAATCCATTATTCCCATTTCAGCCCAGCTTTCCCAGCATTCCAACTCATCTGAAAAAGGAACTTAATAAGCTACGATACAACTAAAAACCAATTTGCAGCTTAGCTTCTGATCATGCGGAATTGATATATGAAACATTATATCTAAATCTCATATCATTAATCAAAGCCCCAACAATCAAATTTAATGTTTGTTAGTTATCAACTCAATAAAAATGGATCCCAAACACACACATACAAAAGTTGAACAGAATCTAAATGTTACTAGTTTTAACTGTTCATTCATTTCCAATTTCATTCAAAACAAAAACAAATTCCAAACAAAAACGTTTGTGAAAAGAAATGAATACATAAGCAAACTTCTTTATACCCCTATTCATCACTACAAACATCTCGTTACTATTCTCTGACTTCCTCCTATTCATCACTACAAACCACTCCACACCCAATTGGACAACCACTCCACACCCAATCAGACAACCACTCCGCACAGTCCAAAGAATCAATCTCCAATCAGCAAAAATACAACAAAAATCACCCAACGACTTACAGCACAACACACCAGAAATCGCTCTGCAAATCAAAAATACAAATTCCAAACAACACATTACCTATCACCGGCGCTTCGTCACGAAGAAGGATCTGCCACACAGAAGCGACGACGGATGGTCAATTTGGTGATAGAGAGAGAGACGGATGGAGACCGAGAGGAAAACCGGCTTTATCACACAGAACCGACGGCGGCTTCGTTGGCAGCTGCAGGAGAAATGGAGGCAGCAGCGGCAGGGTGAGGGGCCGATTCTGCTCTAGACAAACTCGCGGAGGCAGACCGAGACGCAGGGGAGGAGACCGATAGGAAATCACGTCGACAGCTTCGCTGGCAGCTGCAGGAGAAATGGAGGCAGCAGCGGCAGGGTGGGGGGTCGATTTTGCTCTAGACAAACTCGCGGAGGGAGATCGAGATGCGGGGGAGGAGACCAAGAGGAAATCACGGCGAAATCGGTTACATGCGGGGGAAATGCGCGGAGGGAGACAGCGGTAGAGAAACGCACGGAGAGAGACCGAGGCGCGGTGCAGACCGAGAGGAAATCGCAGGTTCTACGGTAGTTACAAGCGGGGGAAATGGCGGGAACAGCAGCGGCAGGGGGGAGGGCGGCGATTTCGCTGAAGAGAGACATGCGAAGGGGATTTCGCCGCAGAGAAATATAGGGAGGGAGGAAATCAAAGGAATCGCATGCAATTGGATTTAGGGTTTCATTTGGGAATTTTTAAAAGCTTTCTACGGCGGTTTTATAAACCGCCGTAGAAGTATGTTTCCGAAACCAAAAACCGCCGCAGAAGGGCGCATTATATGCCCCCCTCCCTTGTAGTGCATTAACCATTTCCAATTCAAATCGAAGAGGACATGAAGCCATGGCCACCAATTTTAAATTTCGTATCTCAGGTTTGTAATCTTGGAAAACATTCAGGTTCCATAATTCAAAATGCACTTGAAGGCCAAAATAATTATGAGCATACCTGAAGAACAACAAAGCACAGATCTTCCAATGAAGCTTTTAGTGCCCACAAACCCAATCTGGAAGCAAGTGAGCACCAAATAAGTAAAGTCTTCTGGGCCACAACTTCAGCCTTTGTTGGTGGCAGAGCATAACTGAAAGCATAGATCACAAACAGTTGTCAGAATCCATGCTACAATATCAAGAACCTTAAACTTTATTGAGATCAACCATGTCATTTCAAAACTTAAAAGCATTACATATTTGTTTTCAAATTCTGCAAACCTCTAAAGACTAGATAGTGAGTTATCACAACAAAGGAGGAGAAATGACTTAATGGGATTAAAAAGAAAAAAGAAAAAAAAAACAGAGGACGCCAAAAAGCAATCCATTATTGGTTAACTACATGTTGCTGAATGCATTGGAATATATTATACAATATGACTTAATCTGTCCTAGCGGACTTCACAAACATAAACTTAGACAAGCAATGACACTCATTGTGCATGAAATCAGAAAAGTAGGATTTGATATTGATAAATTCCAATCTACAACTAGATTATCTTAGACTGTACTAACTTAAATCATACAAACTACCATATTTGACTCAAGTTTAGAGATGAAATATACACTTTCTACAATTAGGGCAAGGTTGATGGTGATCAGTATTCAGGATTCAAGTCTCAGATGTCAAGTATAACCAAGGATACCCTGGTTCACATTTATCCTTCGATGCCTTCGAAGTAGCTGCAAAAGAAATAAAGTAGCAGTGATAGAACACCAGAAAAGAAAATGGATGAAATTTTTCACAGGATAAATCAAGGCATTTATATCTACAAGATGCGATGGATATGTTTGCTGAGGCTGATAATTTTGAGTTTCTTGAGCATAGTATGGCTGCGAATATCCATGTTGGGAATCCCATGAAGATGAAGACGACCGAAACAATGAATTCTGCCTCAAACTCCTATCCCTTGAGCTTCCGGATCCCATCAACTCAATTATCTACCAAAAGAATCACTAGTTTCTAACAAATTTGCTTTTCTTCCTCACGATACAAAACAAATAAATTAAACCAAACTCAACCAACTTCTATAAAACATACAAAATAAAACCACCCCAAGACTCAAAACAAAACCAGCGAGAATAAGCAATCAATTGAATATGCACATAAAACATTGTTTGGCAAAGCAATGCAGTTATTTCAATTTCCCAGAAGAGTCTAATCTTCTCCCTCTCCTCATTACTTGAATCATAACCACTTTCTCACCTTTAACAGTACAGCACAATGAATCAAGCAATCAAACCAAAGTCAAGATGCAATGAGGATACAAAAAGATACCTTAATTGGCAAGAATTTCAGATGTAACTGAACATAAATAATAACACAATTTCCAAAGAAAATTCGTATATATTTTCCATCCTTATCAAGACCAGACCAAAATAGCAGCTTGAAAAGTAAGACTTGCTCACGTAACTTCTATTAAGTTGTAACCGCCTTTAAACAAACGAAGCTTCTACGTTAAGCGGAGCTTTTAAGATCAAGAAAACCTAGCTTCCTTTCATTGAAATTAATGGCTATTTTTTGGATTATGAAAAATCTAGAAACTTAAATGCAGATTAGATAAGAAGATTTGAAGGAGCACCTGTACCTCGACGCGGAGAAGACGACGAACATGCGAGGGTGTCTTTGAAGCATTGCCTTGGCTATCCTCTCAGTTCATTGCGGATTGTACAGCCAGTGGAGATTTCTTTTAATTTTACAGAATTTTACAGAAATTCACCAACGATTTTCGAAACCAATAAATCTCAATTATTTTAATTTTAAAAAGCTTAGTGAAGTACTGAAATTTGCTCATGAACAAACAATCCATCAGAGAAAGCTAAGAATTATACCTTCTTCTTGTAACAGTTCAGCTTCTTTGTCATCAATTTTCGGCTCTTTTGGCTCTTCGACATCCGAATTGTGCTGCGGCGGCGACGGCGATGGCGGAGATGAGACTACCTTCTTAACAGGTTTTCTACCTCTTCGCTTTGGCATTCACTGCAGAACACCTTGACTGGCAGCAAGGTTTCTGAATTAGTGTAGAGTTATTAGCAACAAGCTCTGAAGTTTTGATATCTCTTGCCTTGTAAACAGCCCCATAAGACCCCTTCCCTGCCTCCTCATTTTAGAAAAATGAAACCCAAAATCAGACAACCATAAAAAGGTGCTGCAAAATAAGCTTACGAACAAGCAGACAAAATTCTAAGAATCAAATTTCAGAATAAATGCATCAAAATGTGATGTGGCTATCTTTTTCTCCACCTAAGAATAAAAATAAAAAGTGAAAAAGATAGCCACAGCACAAGTTATAAAACAAATGCTAGAGACTGTATTGGTTTCTGAGTCACCCAAGCTGACAATTATAGTTCCCATCATGCAAAGAAGAACACTAATAAGCTTCACCCAATAAATGATTACCGTCACTGTGGTATACTTCAATGAGAGATTAAAAGTCAGCTGTGCCAAAAACCAAGATGGGCATATCAACAGGTTGACCTTCGCCACTTTAGTGCGTGTCCATCGCCCTTTTTCATCCACTCCTCTATCAGCACCTTCCCCAACTGAAAAAATGGGCATGGCTCTTTCAAGTGAAACAAGTTCCGAACAGGAACCAATGCCTCTCCCTTGCTGACTAATTTCTTCCTCTTCCAAAAGCCCAGACGTATATGAGCTTTCTACTTTTACTCCTACATCACTCTCTTCAAAAAGAATGGCCTGCTCCGAGTCTCCCAATTTATGTAAAGGGCTACTCTTTTTATTTCTCCAGAACAATAAACTTCCATAAGTATCCACCAAATATCGCCCTATCTCAACAGTAGGAATGTAAACAACAAACAACGAATTGCAAATGTATGTGATGAGAAACGGCGAAACACCGCAATCTACAACGGACTGAACCACAAAACTAGCAGCAATCCAGATAGTTGCAACTGCAAATATATATATCAAACCTAAAACCCATTTCCCAACTTTGTTTGGCATACTTTTTGAACCCAAATATGGATCAAATCTTCACAGATAGCTGAAAACCTTATGTCAACTTCAAACTCCAAAATACCCACATTGAAAGTTATATTCTTTAGGGAAAAATCAAAACAACCATGCCCTGATCACCGCCAGAACTCACCTAAAGAAGTCAAAATTTAGTATATATAAAGACTATTAATACAGATTATAAAGAGAACTCTACACAATGCCCATAATATTAAAACCAACGAGGTTTATATAATATATACATGCATATGCACATCAATGAAAACACAATGTTGTGGTACATAAGGTTGAGTCTGAATAAAAAAAAATTAGGAGTCGTATCAAACCAGTACCTGGGCTGATAATTGAGTGAGAATCAGATCGTCGTCGTGTTAAGAAAGAGAAAGAATCCACAGGGCCGACGAGGCTGGGCTCTTCACCAAATCATTGAAATCAACCTCGTCTCGTCTAGTTAGTTTTTCTGTTTTTGCTGATGCGATGCAGCTTTATATGTTTGGAAAAATAAGGATACAACTTTAATGTTAGAAAGGAAAAACAAAAAAAAAATCACTTTTCACGTCTTAGAAAACTAAAATCCTTCCAAATTTCGGCTTTTAAAGCATGAAAAATTTATTTCAAAGCAAGTATTTGAAGTTCAGAGTTGGAAATGGTGAAGTGAACTGAAAGATTCAACCCTAGCTATACACAAAACCTCCAAAGAAGTCTCTGAGTTCACAGTTTAAGTCCAAAAAAAAAAGTAAATACAAAATCTACATGATTCAAGCAACCAAAAACAGAGTCAGAGCACAATCTAGGATTTCAAACAAATGTAAATTCAAATTAAAAACAAAACAAACATACAAAAAGTGGAAAATGAGGTGCTGCTGGAAGAACTTACAAATAGAAGCATTCAATTAGCATTTGATTCTCACCCAACGACATTCATACCATCCAAGAACATATTTTTTTTTTACAAAGTAAAATTTAATAATAAATAAATGGTGATTCTCGGCTGCCGAGAAGTGAGTGGTGGAGACATTTTCTTGTAGAGATTCAAATTGGGGATTAGACATTCAAGAAAGTGGAGAGCGGGCTTGCGTAAAACCTAGATAGAGAATAAGATTAGGCATTAAGGATTAAAGAAATGAGGGATTTTGTAGATGGAGGAGTTGGTGAACGTGATTGATGGTGAATGGATGAGAGAAATTGATGCTAGTGATGGATGCAGGCAAACTGAGTTCTTTTGGCTATTTAGGGCAATTCGATGCAAGTGATTGGAGTCGGAAGGTGGGGGTACTGATAAGGGCATAAGGATTAAAGAAAGCTCGAGACACAGAGAGAGACGAGAGGGAGTTTGCGTTTAAGGAACGTGAGGCGAGAGAAGAGGGAGAGTGAGGGAAGTTATTAATTTATTATTATAAATAGTTGTTCATTTTTATTTTATTTTATTTTTATCAAACCTTATGACAATGGTTTTATTATTTAAAATAAAATTTAATTGAGATTTTTTATTCCTTAATTTTTTTACAAAAATATTTTAAATAATATGATTTCATTATAAAATAATTTTATTTATTTCATACAATTCTCAAGTTAAAAAAATGATTTTATATAATTTAATATTTAAAGTTTATTATTTTTATGCAAACAACAATATTATTTTTTATTTAAATATTATTAAAAATTATTTTATTAATTTTATAAATTAAAAATAAAATTCTATTAGTTAATTAATATTCTTATATTTTAATTTCTTTATTTTATTTAAATTTAAATATGAAATCAATGTAATTTCCTTATTTGTAATTTTATTTCATTTATTTTAAGATTTTATATATTTCTTCACAATTTAAAGAATTAATTTATAAATAAATAAATACATTTTGCAACGTGCACAAGTTGCACGTTGCGAAATTGTACCCTTTTCGCAACATGCAAGAGTTGCACGTTGCGATATGTACCTTTTCGCAACGTGCATCTAATGCACGTTGCTGAATATATTTTTCCGCAACGTGCAGTCAGTGCATGTTGCGGAATGTACCATTTCGCAACGTGCATTAATGCACGTTGCGAAAAGCCTGTTGTTGTAGGCTCTTTTTCTTCTAGTGATTCAGTCACGGTATTTCCACTAAATAGATAATTTCTATGTGGTCCGTGTTTAATGCATTTATAATGCACAAGTTTCTTTGTCCTGAAGTCTCCACTTCAAATGGTTAGAGACTCACCATTTCCCCATTGAAGACAAACGACACCACAACCTTGTCCAAACAAAGTGTCTAGCTTTTGTTTATAGGCTGTGAATTAGTTTTGAGCTATGACAAAGTTCTATATCTCAGATATATCTCATATATACATAAGCTTTTTCAATGTACAAGCTCTGGAGCCTTTAGTCATTAATACAATCATATTTGGGCATAAATAAATAATAACAACACTACAAGAAAAATGAAAAATATTTGGTGGTTTTTGGCCGCCAAGTAAGTATATATTTGGCGGTCTTGAAAGCGCCACCAATGACACCGCCAAATATGGTCAATTTGGCGGTCGGTCAACCTGCCAAATATGCACCTGACTATACTTGACGGTTTTTGGCCGTCAAGTATAAATAGTTTTAAAAATTAAAAAAAAAATATATACTTGGCAGTTTTTATCTGCCAAGTATATATTTAATTATACTTGGCAGTTTTTGGCCACCAAGTATAAATAGTTTTAAAAATTAAAAAAAAAATATGCTTGGTAGTTTTTAGCCGCCAAGTATATATTTAATTACACGTAGAGTGGAAGAAATAGTGAAACAATTGAAGGACCAAAAATTGATTCTCAGAGACATCTGACAACTTCAATTATTTAATTATATCCACATGCTGAATTGTCATATCAGTGATTCATGTGGGTCTCAATGGTGAAAATTTTAAAAGAGGCTAGTTGGATCTCTTTGATGTCAATTGATAACAGAGCAATAAGAAATGAGAGACAGAGGCAAGCTAAACCCATATAATTTTTAAGGAAAAGTCTATGACATTGCATGTTCGGAATAAAGGTCTTTTTTTTTAATACCCAACTTTTAGCTACATATTCCGAGCTCTAAGGAGGGACAGGAAAAGAAAAAATGAATAAAAAAGTCACAGTATATGACCACACAAGAGCATAACAACTCAAATCATGAGAGAAAAATTGTTTATATATAAAGAAAAATCAGAGTCTTTGTATATCAAGATGGTTTCAGAAATAGGAAACCAAGAAACCAACTATAATTAAGGAGCAGATGATTACCTGTTGTTTATAAATTACAGCAAGATTGTTGAAAGGGGCAGACAATCTTGTGGTGACTGTCAATGTAGCCTTATAATATGAAGCAGCAGTAGGCAACATATTCCTGCGAGTTTAAATTATCTCATATTTCGTTCGGCAAATTTGCAGATGCATGGCTTTTCAAATTAAATAATTCACCAAGACATCAGACATTCAGAATCACATACCGCTCCATATAAATATTGCAGAGGTTGGTAAGCGCCTGAGGATGGCTTGGTTGTAGAGCAAGACATTGCTTCATCCAGCCAGAAAGTAAGTTAATTTATGTTCAAAAAATTTATTTAAAACCGAAAACACACACACACACACACACACACACACACACACACACACAAACACACACACATACATTATAGCATTGGATTGCTTCATCCACTCGACCCACATCTTTCAGTGCATTACCTTACTTGTCACATCAAAACAGACAAAATAAGGTATTGATCACTGTATTTGCAAATCAAATACCTTAACTTTAACATAAACCATTAGGCATCAATTAAGAAAACAAACCAAATTATTAGAGGCCTCCAAAAATCGAGGATCACACGCTATGGCTTGCTTATAATAGAGGATGACCATATCTACTTGACCTTGCTCATAATACGTACTAGCCAAGTTACTTGCAGCATGTAAAACAATGTCTGGTCACATAAAGCACATTCAACTGCTAAAAATGCTCCAACAAGATATGTAAGATAACAGTTAGAAGCAAATAGAGAAAAATTCTCAATTCCAAAAATCTAGGTGTTATCGTACAGACAATTAAGTATACTCAACAAACCTATTATTCCTAATGAAAGCCTATTATTCTTACTTTGAAATTATATTCTCTCCAGCCCAAGCACAACTTCCAAATCAACTAGATATAGACTTAAGTATAAAACAACAAAATACCAAAATACTGGGAAACAAGTTCAGTTCAATTTGGTTATAGTGACAGGTCAGACTCTGATACTCAAATGTGGAACATGAATATAAATGTATATAATGATTTTAAGCAACATCTAACTAACAGGCCAGTATACAAATATGACTATAAATGCATCAAGACAAAAAAACATTTCAGGAAATTTAAATTCAGCAGCAATATAGCCTTGCTTATTATAAAAAATGATATGGCTGCACTTACCAAACGCAATTGAATTTGGATGCGTTTGAACAGCATGCTGATAACAAACAATAGCTTCTTGAGGCATTCCCAAAGCCTGCAAAAGGCAAAGAAATATTTTGTTTTTATCTGTTATAGCATAGTATTCCAGCCATTAGCAGTCACCCGATCTTAAGGACACAAGGCATGACAGCTTACCTTATAAACATTTTCAAGGTTTAGGTAGGCATCTGGAAATGCAGGTTTGAGTTTCACAGCCTCCGGGAAATTTTTTTTCAGATATTAAAATACAATTAAAAAATATATATTACAAAGAAGCTATTGTTTATAGTTGCATTTATGCTAAACGCATTGAAACATCTCACACTCGGATAAATTTCAAACTTTACACGATCACCAATTTATAGTTGCATTAGCTATTAAACACAATCAAATTTCGATACTACAAACTCTTACACTAAGTAACTTAAAACAATTTTTCCTACGGAAAAAAAACATAAAATTTGAAAAATGCAAAGAAACCATTCAACACTAACCTTCATTATCTTCTTCTTTTGCTTCATCTCCTTCTTCAAACTCGACCCTATACCTCCCATTCAAGAAATCAGCAGCGGCAAGCGTCAGCACCAACATCTCCGCATCCAAAATATCAAACAAATTTAATGTTCTCGACGTCAGCATCTTCAATGTCCCGATATTCTGGCTCGATTTCTCCACATTCTCACTCACCTCCATCATCAAAAATGTCGACTTCACTTTCGGGTATAGGCCCTATCTCTCCATCGCCTCGATGAAGTCCTTCGCTCGTTAAACTCCTCCACCACTATCGTACTCTCTGTCGCACTCGCTATCGTCGTCGATGTCGCTAATCGTTTCTCTTTCTTGTTGATTTTAATCGACCAGTCCCTCGGCTTCGGCCAAAAAATCACGCCACTGCCAGGCCGAAGTGGGGTCCTCATCGACCCACGACGGGCCCAGCCAGTTTTCTTCTGAGGGTAGGGTTTCTTCCCTCCTCCTCGGACCTCAGCACTTGTGAGGGTGGACGCGGTGCCACGACGCTCGTTCTACAAGTCGGTGATGATGCCGCGGTGGATGACGGCATGTGCGGTGTCGGGTGGGGCGGATTTGAGGTCGAGGTAAAGTTTCACCGACTTTTTCGTCAGTGAAGGAGAGGATGGGAAGGGTGGCGAGCTGAGAGGAGATAACGAGAGGTTTTGGGGGCGGCACGATTTAGGGATAGGTTTTGGGGGAGATGTAGTTTTGTTTATATAGGTTGTAAAAATTACATGGGATTCTAATATATTATAATTTATCATAATTACCCCTAAAAATTACTTCTAAGTTTAAATACTTCATTTGTTTTCATATGTATCCTAATTACTTGTTAATTACTTGTCACTATCTAAAAATGTGAGAAATATGTAATATAATAAAAATAACGAGTGACAAGTATGATGAAAATATGGGTTTGACTTTCATATTAATGTTATAGTTCTCACTTTTTAAAAAAAAATGCCAAATAAAAAAATACAAAGTGATAGGTATGTGAAAATTTCTTGTAGTGCAACTTTATTTATTATTAATGTTTCCAAATTAAAAAAAATACTTTTAAGGCATATTCCTAACAACAATACCTTACAAGCATGTTTTATACATGATGTATTTACCACATGCTTATAGAAGATATACATGAACATGTAAACATGAGATACAAAAAGATACTTCTGATGTTATGTCATGTGGCATGACCTTAAGATCACTGATAACTGATCTGCATGCTCCTATAGACCTTGGGAAAAATGGTAGAAAAAATAGGAAAGAGAGGTGAGCACCACATGCTCAGTGAGTGAATATAATTTTTTTTTTTTTGTAACCAAGGTGCTCGGGCCAGCTTACACGCACCACAACTAATCCTCGGGGGAGACTAGCGCGACCACAACCCACTGTCACGATCTCCTGCTTACCTCATGGGGAAAGGCCATTGTGAATAGTCAAACCCATGACTTCTATGTTGGCCTTACCAACTCCCTCCTAGGCCGCCCTTGCCACTCGAACCAACCCATTGTGGGTGAGTGAATATAATTTTGAAAACATACTATATAAATCAATGTAAAAATACATTGCTTATCTGAAATAAACTTGCTGATATACAATATTATAAATTTGAATAAAGGATTACCATATTTTTGAACATGCACTATTATAAAACCTTGTGTTGTTATGCTCAAGTACGGAAAACTAGATGATATAAATTTGTATGTCATTTTATGTAATCATAAATGATATGTAATTTGACAACACTATTATTATTAGTAGAAAAAATATAAATGATATTGAACTGTAACAATGTCATTGTACTGTAAACCAAACCAAACTAGTACGTAGGGGATTCACTGGTCATACTTAGTGGAACAACATCGACATCTGGGTAGGGCAATACTATCATAACTGGTGGAACATCAACACTAGGTACAAACCTGGTGGAACAACATCAACACCTAGGTATTGCAATACTATAATGTATCATACTTGCCAGGACCACATTATTGCACAAGTAGACATAAAAATAATTGTAATACGCATGCACATAGCAAATTTGAACACGGTTGGGGATAGGGACTTCATAAGGTGGTTTGAAAACCAATTCCATTTTCTCATTTACATAATGTCAATTTTCCACTCAAATAGATCATAATTTCATAATGTCAATTCTGAAAATTTATGAAAACAATTCTACATATCATTTGTCTCCAATATGTGCATATATCGATCATATAAAATATTTAAGCTAAACAAACACCATCTATATCTAATTTAATCATAAATCTGTAAAACAGTACCTTTAAAATATATATGATAGTTTGAAACATTTATAACACGTGAATTAATTATATTCTGAAAATAATCCACTCAAAACATTGATGGCTAAAAATGGTTAATATCGGGTCCCTCTAGTTGGTCTTTCTCTAGACCTTGTCCTAAAATATCAAAATTAATATTCCATTAGACTCACATAACAAATACCATAAAATATCAACCTATACAAAAATCTAATACCGGTTAAATACTATACCGAACCAAGTATGTAATACCAGTCAATTTTGTTTCCTCTCGGTTCCCTTTCCTTTCCTTTCTTTTTCTTTCTTCTTCTTCTTCTTCTTCTTCTTCTCTCTCTCTCTTCGTCTTTCTCCTCTTTTCCTTCTCTTTCTCTCTCGGCTTCTCTCTTTTTCTTCTCTAATTCGCACTCAGTTTAGTACATGAATTTAGCGACCAGCTGAAGGGAACTAAATGACTCCCATTACTTGAACTAGGCAGCTCACAAGCTGCTCAATTCAAAACAATGAGACAGGCAGCTGTGCTAGCTGCCACTTGCAAATGAAACGAACTAAGTTGGTTGCTTGGCCTAATAGCATAACGTGCATGACATGTCATGTCGATTAGGTCCAAAATTACTCCAAATTTTTTTGTCATGTATTTAAAATTGTTAAAAATTGCAGGGGCATGAACAAATGATGATAAGCAATTCTAGGTGTACAACCAAACCTAAACAACCAAATTCATGTAGCTTGACGTGACACAAATTCATTGGGTGGGTAAAAATAAAAAAAAATAAAGAACTTTTAATAAATAAAATGGGACCAACCTATCCAATGACTTTGTATCAAATCAAGTTGTATGGATTTGGCTGTTTAAGTTGGTTGTACATCTAAAATTATTTGACAGAGAAGAGAAAATAGATAATTAAGTTTGAAGTTGGAGATAAATCAAATAAAGGATTTATGATAAAGTTAACGAGGAAAGTAAATGCATTTAATTTATTTAAATTAATTATACTTAAAATAAATTATTTGTACTTAATAGATAATTTAGCAATAAAATTTTTTATTAGATTCTTGGGTCCAAATAGCCCCATCTATTAATAAATTCCTTAAAGCTATTTTTGTTTTTATTAGTAAACAATAATACTATACTTACAAAATCTACATATAAAGTTTGTGAACAAAGCTAATATGGCGTCAAGTGAATGAAATAATAAATATAAAATTAATGTAATAAATATTGATAGGTAATGTGGTATTAAATGAGTGATGCTACATTAACTTTATATACAAAGTTTACATACAGATTTTAGAAGTATAGTTTACTCATTAGCAAATGGCTTGATAATCATAAAACATTAATAACGATGTTCTTTATAACTTAAAGAAAATTATCTATTTTATTTTATTTTTGGTTTTGCATTAAGGTAAAATACAAGGATACTTAATGAAATCAACTAAAACTTTCAAAGTCCTGTCGATATCTGTCACTACTTAGAATTGGATCACAGTGTTCTATGAATCCATACTTTATATATAATATTTCTATCATTCATCTTCATCTAATTTTTAAAATTTACAATATATGTAGTTCATTGTCAAAATAATTTGAATTTGTAGATTATGGACCATTTGTCTTTTTCACTTAACACCTTTTAGTATTTTTTGGTACTTATCACATATTAACACTTATTTTTGTATCACTTTATGGTATGTTAGTTTTCAATTTTTCAATAAGTCTTAAGTTGACAAAGTAATATAAATATGATATATTTATCTTTATTATAGAAATTAAAATATATTAATATTTAATATGTTGTACACATTAAATAGCTTACAAAATTAAATGAAAATAAGAATATTAGTAAATAATAAACTTACCTTTTATAGATAAACATATCTATTAAATTAATAGACTATGAAAAATAATAAATATAATAATTAATAATATAACTATTGGTAAGAAATATTAAAAATACAAAAAGTAACAAATATACAAAAAAAAATTCTTTTTAATAAATTAAAATAATAAATTTTAAAAGTTTGAAAAATCAATCATAGCCTTCCCATGAGTTGGTCACCGTTGTCGCCATCCTACACTGTCGCCACCATTGACCGATTCGTAAACCAATAACGCCCCCACCAAACAGTAGATTGGCCACTCTTATCAATCTTTTCTTCATCATCGACCCCTCAAAACTACAGTAAACCAATCTAACAACCACCGCCTCTACTAACCTCCTACGCCACCTGTATACCATCAATGCCTCTCCCAACAGTCTTCTTGACTGTCGTTCATCAAAACACCGGATGTTCATTGTTGGAAATTGGTTGCTCATCACAAAACCGAATCATTTTAAGCCTCCTATGGTTAAATGAAGCATCACCCACTGTTGAAATCTATATATATTACTATCATAGGAGTAAGCTCCTCAGAGGATGGCAAAGACAACGATGGAGGATGGCGGCGGCGGCAACGGTGGAGGTCATCAACTTTACTAATTTCTATTTAATTCATTAATATAAATGAAAATAATTAGCAAATGTTCTATAATTTTTTAATATTATATTAATTTTTACAATAAAAAATGTAAAGATTTTTTTGTAAAATAAATCAATTTAGATGTTTTTCATAAAAAAAATGATAAAATTTTACTTTTTTAATTAAGTGTTATATCACTTATTTCAAGTGTTAAACTAAAAAAAATATTTACGCTTAAATTTTAATCTATTAAGAGACTTAAGTAAAAAGTTTTTTAAAAAAAAAAAAAAACTTCCAACCTCTTTTTCTTTCTTTCTTTCTTTTTTTTTCAACTATGGCTGTTTGCTGCTCTTGAAACATGCAAAATTGCAAATTGGGCTTGCTATTTGTTACATCTTTGCCACATGGCGATTTCTGCAGTTCTTTATTAAAGGAAAAAAATGGATTCCGAGCTAAAATCGCTTGCGTACTCGCCAGCCTCCTCTTGTGACACGTATACAAGTTTAGTTTTTAAAGTCCGATGCCAATTCAATTGAAGGAAAATGTCATATAAATCCCATCGAGTTTAATTGAGTTTTATTTGCATCCATTTCTTCATCTATTCGGAATCTCGGATCACACTTTCTCTCTCTATTTGATAACAGGACTAATAACACACAACAAAAATCAAAATCAGTAGGCTTCGAACATCTCTTTCTCCTCTTCTTCCTCTCCCCTCTTTTGCCACCATTCATCTGACCTTTTAAACCACAAAATCAGTTAAAAAATTATTTTCAACTGCAACGTACACCATCTCCCCAATTTAAACCTTTTTTTTTTCCAAATACTAATTGTGCCACAACATGCTGCCTCCCTACTGGTTGTCTAGATTTGAAATATTTAAACAAAAAAGAGAAAAAAATTGTAAAAGGTTTTCATAAACAATTAACTTATGCCATTTTTAAAACATCTATTTATATTCAAAAGTTTTTTTTAAATTAATAAAAAAGGACCAAAGCACAATTTTGAAAATTTTGTTTCATGCATAATAAAGCAAATTGATACTAAATTAATTGTCTGATATTCTATAGTTCTATATATGCATTTCAAATTACATTCAATTTTGAAAATTGGACTAAATTTATTTTACAATTACTTTTTTTTTTTTGGTATAAGATATATAGTATGGACTTTTTTTTTTCAAATTTATTGTAATTTAAGGTTTGGAAAAGATGATTAAAAAGTGATGGAACTACAGAAACGGTGAGATCTTCGATGTGAGGAGGGTTTGATCCATATTTTGATATGGTTCTTATTTGTTTCTTTTCTCTCTCTTTATATATAATTTTGGAGAACATTCTTTCTTCTACCCATATCAAATAAAACTTTTTTCATGGAGAAAGTCTTGATTTAGATTCAAAGAATCGTATGGTTTTATAAAAGCATGTGCAACATTTAACAACAAATTAAAAACTAAAAAATACAAAATATCAATATAATAATTTTATAAAAATTTTTCATAGAAAGGCTTGATTTAGATTCAAAGAATTGTATGGTTTTATAAAAGCATGTGCAGCATTTAGAAACAAATTAAAAAGTAAAAAAAATCAATTATCAAAATAATAATGATTTTTGAGTATAGGTTGAACTATAGAAATCTCATGGACGTTCCATATTGAAAGACTCAGTTCTGAATTGAGCACATTTTTTAAATCAGGTTGACAGCTGTTTCATAAGATCAAAATATTAAGAGTCACTAAAGAGATTTCAAGGAAGCATCATTTTTTTTTTCTCTTTGAAAGCTTCTAGTTAGGCGCAAACATGAATTATTAAGAAAATTTGAAGAGCAAACGTTGATGCCTTTGCCAACTGGTTTCAAATTCAATCCCACCGATGAGGAGCTTATCGGAATACTACAAAGGAAAACATATGGATAGGAAATGCCATTTCATGGCTAGAGATGGCAATTTGACCCGTTGGGTCCGGGGCCTTGGTGTGCCCACAAAAATGGGGTGGGGCAAGACCTGCCCCAAACTAGTTTTGGGGCACGTTCGGGGCAAAATTATTTCGCCCTTGCTGGGGTAGGTCCAGGTCCAAGTCCAGCCCCTTGGACCCGTTGCCTCACCAGTCCCCGCCCCGTCAGATATAGGCATATCTTTGTAAAGTTTTAAAATTTTGAGACTGTTTGGTAATTTTTGAGGCTATATTTGTTAAATTTTTCATATATGTGAATTCTCCATAATTTTACAAACAATACAAATAATTTGACGAAAGTCACATTTTAATTAATAATTATAAATTTTTTAGTATATTAGCATCAATTTAGTTATGTTATAATGACAAAATAAATATTTTGTATTTTATAGTAATTAAATTTGTATAATATATACAATCTTGATATAGATTATTAAGTACCAATTAAATTATTGTAATATTAACAAGATCATTTCCAAAATGTATACCTCTAATATAATCAATATATTATTTTCTAAATATGATAAGAACAGTCTTATAACCTTAAATATATGATTTATCGTAATTTAAATTAATTAATTTAATTATTAATGTTTCATATATATATAAAATGTTAATTAGTTGGTATATGTCAATCATATTATTATTATTATTAGATTGAAATTAAATCAACATGCTATTGGAAAACTATTTAATTGTATTATCAACTATTTAAAAAAATTGTCGATTAATTAGTTTACAAGCAATAATACATTTTTAATATTATTTCTAATAGAGTATGTAATATTATTACTAATAAAATCAAATGGTAATTAGTGGTCACTATTTTTTTAGATGTTAGAATTAATTTGTACAATTACCATTTAGCTTGCATAATGCCAATAAAAGTGAAAACTTACATAAACTTTATGGGTAAAGGATTTTTTTATACAATATAAATTAACTTTAGCTCTTTTAAGTTTAAGTATAGTCACCATTTAGCTTGCACAATGCAAATATAAATGAAAATTTATACAAAGATTTTTTTATCTAATATAAATTGACTTTTTTTTTTTTTACTTTTAATGATTGTCGAGTAATTAGATTTGTTATGAAATATTTTAGGATATATATCATGTGTATATGTATTTTATTTTAGATTAAGAATAAATTATATTTATGTTATTTTAAAAATTTATAGATGTATGTATGTTTTTTAATGAAGTAGATTGAATATAATTTTTTTATAATTTTTAAATAATTGTTATAAATATATTTATATCTTAGATAAAATAATTTAATAAAATTTAAATTGGGGTAGGTGGGGTAGGGCCGGGTCTTCTCTTTAAAATTTTGCCCTGCCGTGCCCAGCCCCATTGTGTGTTTGGGGGGTGGGGGCGGGGGGTGTGGGGGTGGGGTTGGGTTGTGGGGTGGGGGTGCACGAGGCAGGAAAAAATTCAGCGGGGCGGGGATGGGTACCTGCCGCCCCAAACCCGCCCTGTCCCATTGCCAACCCTATTCATGGTCATGTCATCGTTGAAGTAAACATATATGAGTTTGATCCAGAAGATCCTCATTGTGCGTTAACCTTTCCTTCTTTCTTTCTTTCTTTCTTTTTTTTTTTTTAACTTTTTGTTAATTATCTTCGTAACTTCTATTATCTATTTTGATCCTGCATGCGGTATGCTTCTTTGCTATATTGTTTACTGATATCTTTTAGTTGAAAATATGATTTCAAGTTGTCAATTCTCTGTGTTTCACTTCATGTAGGATTTTACTACTAGATTTGTTAAAACTTCCACACCTAGGGCTGGAGACCATGGCTGCCCAAGATTATGAGACCCTCCTCGTTACAATGAACACTTGTACATAAATTAATTTTGTAGTATCTGGCTCCCTAGACTAATCACTTCTCAAAAAGTCCTCCACTTCGTCCCAGCCGACTTCGAGGGCCATGCCTATATATGTGGGTGTTTATGGATTAACAAAAATATGCAAAACCTCTATTTACCTTTGTCATTCTACGAGTCTCTTTTCATTTGTATATAGAATTTCACTCACTTTAGCCGTTCGACAAGTTCAAAACTTTATTTGATAGACATATATTAGGTTTAATGCTTTGGGGATGCCCGTAATAACCAACGGGTGGAAAGTGTTTTTTCTTGTACAGATCCTATTTCAATGCCTACACGTTTGCTTGTTAAGTCTGCCACATAGCTAGACGTCCTCACACTGTATATGTCTCACAATTATTTATGATTTGAATGTGAAATTTATTCTAAATTTGCCTCTACTGTACTTCTATGCGTCCATGGTTTTTGACCTACGAAGATTTGTTCAAGACATATATATCCAATAGCCCCTCCAAATCTTTTAAGTTGCTTGTTTTCTCTTTTTCAAAAGTAAATAATACACTGGCACCTCCACCCAGGCGTGTCTTGTTACTGTTATATATTCCCTCTCTTAGGATTGTACTTTTAAATATACTTTGTTAGGATCAACTCCACAAATCTTCCCTGACGTTTGCTGAAAATCTACATGACCATCTCTAACTATGAAAATCTTACACACCACCCCTCTTCGTTAAGAACTGTTAGAATTTTCTATTAAAAATATATATTTTCCTAAATTACCTTTAATTGGCTATTAAAAATGTTTAAAATTCTAAAAAACCAAAAATTTATATTAGAAAAATAAAGAAATTTTCTTAAAAAGCTTAAATTTTATAAGACACTTTTTTATAGGCATAAATGTAATAAATTTTTTATTATTTTAAGATTTTAATAAATGATTTTAATGTAAATTTTTTTAATAAAAGTTTCGTTTTAAGTTTATGTATTATTTATTATGGTAGTAATTTTTTTTAAGGCTTCTTGGGATAATGGTTAATGGAAAACTATTGGTAAGTATTAGGTTTTATTCTTATTTTAAAATTTTTGAATAGTCAAATGTGGGTAATTTAAAAAGTTTATACTTTTTTAATGAAGTTTTTAGCAATTCTGCATGGAGAGAGGAGATATATAGGATTTTTAGAACTAGAAGTGATTATATGAGATATCAAAAAACCTCAGGGGAGATTTTCAGAGATTAATCCCTTTTCTTATTAAGTACTTGACAGAATTGTTTTCTTTTAATATCACAATTTTTTTCTTTTATCTTGACATGAACTTTCGAACTCACCTTTTCATTCTTGACTTCTCTTTCTCTGTCGCTCTGTCTTTTTCATTTATGAAATATTACGCTTCCACTTTCTTATTTTCTTCTCTTTCATATAAATTGTTAATTCCAATCTACACACGAATCCTGGCTATAACCTAATTCCACAGTACACTCTCTACTAATTCCCATCCCATATCATATACTTTGATAATTGGCTTTGTAATCAAGGGTGGAACCAGGGGTTGGCTGAGCCAGCAACTATGTTTTAAGAAATTTTTAATTTGATATAGAGAGTTTAAATTTTAACTCTTATCTCATTAGTTGAAAAACATAATTTCTTATTCTATAGCCCACCTAAACTTAAGAAAAACAAAAGATTTTATATGGATGCATTTTAAATCTTACATCACATTAAAATAAAATTATCCTTACATTTATTATCTTTTTATTATTTTGTTATAAAATGTGATCATACCTAATCTTAATCTATGAAATTATATAATTTTCTATTATTCTCCACTTTTTCTCTCTAAATTTGTAATTTAATATATAAGTAAATATAAATATATATTCCTTTTTAGCTTATACATTTTATGCATTTATACGTAGACTTTTTATTATATAATGAAATTTAGTTATAAACAAAAAAATATATATATATATTGCTTGCTCAAAAAAAAATTTCTAGTTACACTCGTGTTTGTAATTCTCTACTTGTTTCACTTGAGCTAGGGTTTAGGTAATTTTTTTTCTTTAGATTAGATGTTGCATGATTGGATGTGATGATCATGTGAAAGTTACTACGAAGACTAGGTATAGACTCACTAGCGACCAGCTGAAGTCTCATGATTTTCAATGTCCCGATTAATCATCTATGGTGAAACCTTGCAATATTTAAAGAATCAGTTGATTAATTAATATGAATTATCTCTTTAAAGTTGGTTTCTTTGTTAATAGGGGATCACAACACATCTATGGTCATGACTAGTAACAAAAGATACTATTATTGCTGAAAGGAGAATGATTGTCGGGAAGTATTAGGAGGATGGTGAAGAGCAACGGGCCACGTAAAGAAAATTTATAATCATGAGAACATTTTGGGTTATAGGAGGCCTTTAACATTTCAAAGATTCACCAATAATGATAGAAATCGTAATAGAGCCACGAAGACCAACTGGAGCAAGAATATAGCCTTGAGTCCAACACAATGGTATGTGACTTACATTCTTATTTCGTTCTAGGGTTAATTACTTTTCTAGGTTATGTTTTGTTAGGGCTCTTAATAGTACCTTAGGAGTGTTATGTTTCATTCTTACTTTTCTTTATCTTTTTAATGTTAATTATGTTATAATTAAATAATTACTATCTTAGATGGAATATTGAGTAATTAAAGGAAAATTGTTCCCAATAATTTGGATTCAAAAAATAGCACATTTAATATGTGTTATAAAGCATTTTGGAAAATTAGAAATGGTTAAATCTATTTTTTTTTTGAGAAAAATGTATACAAAAATACAATTATTTTCATCATGTCCAGACATTCATGTTTCAAAATTAAAAATACATTTTATATACTTTGATACTTTTAATAAAAGAAAAAAATATCGTAAGTAAATTTGAATTTGGAGTTTTAAAATCATCAAGAACCCTAGTAATCAATATTATGATAATTATATGATCTATATTTTTGTTGTTAAACAAAAAAAAAATCTATTAGTATATATGTTGTTTTCGTCCTTGCTTGGTCGAATAACCGTTTTCAAATTAAAAGTATATAAAAAACACATTCTTTAATCTTGAAAATGTGATAACATTTATTTATACATACATTAATCTTCACAGTTTATATACATTGTTGTCACTCTTCTCTTACACTTATTTATATTCATCTAGATACTTAATGTTGCGGAATATAAAATCAAACACAAGATCAATAGGCTCTCAATATCACCTAAGCAAAAAACAAAGTAGAGAAAAATAAAGATGGAAAAGAAGACACACAAGATTTACGTGGTTTAGTAATATGCCTACGTCCATAAGGCCTACCACGAAATACATTCTTCACTAGAAAAAGAAGCACTTACAAGATTTTGAAGAATCCTCACAACTTCTCAACTAGAAGCTCTCCTACACCCTTCAATAGAGCTTTGTGTGTTATGTCATATGATATATCAAAGCACTACTAGAGATGACCTATTTATACTACTATAATCCCCAAACTAGTAGGATAACTAATCCTAATAGCATTAGACAACATGGCCTCAAATATGATAGCTTTCCTGAATAAATAGGAAATTAGGTGTATAATCTTAAATAAGATAAATCCTAATCCTAGAGGAAAAAGGATTTACAATTAATTAATAGCCTAAATAGGAATATTTTAATTAATCTAATTCTAATAGGGAAAGGATTCCTATTTCAACATTGTCCTACTTGAAGACTTCTTTCTCTCCTATCATGAAAATATCCTAAAGCTGTCACCCATTTCCTTGTTACCAATGATTAGGCAACATCAAGCCCCTGAGAAGTCTTGCGTTGAATGAACTTCTTCCTTGTGATAGGCTTAGTCATCATATCTGCCACATTGTCGACACTGTGAACCTTCTGCAATGAGATTTGACCATCTTCCAGAACTTCACGTACAAAGTGATACTCAAGTTTTATGTGCTTTGTTCTTAAGTGAAATACCATGTTTTTAGCCAAAGATATTGCACTCTAACTATCACAATGGGTCATAATCACTTTTCGTCATACTTGAAAACATTAAGTAATCTGTTTAGCCAAGTAGCTTCTTTACATGCTTTTATAGCTGTCATATACTCAGCTTCTGTAGAAGACAATACAACCTTGGATTGTAACTTAGGGATCCAACTAACGGCTCCTTCAACCATAGAGAATACATAACCAGTGATAGACTTTCTTTTATCTCGATCTCTTGCAAAATCTGAGTCCACAAACGCAACCAATTGCAAATTTTCACCACTATAACATAATGCAACCTCTGAAGTACCTTACAATTAATGAAGAATTCACTTCACTATAGCCCAAAGATCTCTACCTGGATTAGCCATGTATTTACTCATAACTCCTACTGCATATGCAATGTTGGGTCTAGTACACCTCAAGGCAAATATAAGGTTCCCTACCCAATGAATATGGTGCTCGAGACATATCTGCCTTCTCTGCGTCGGTGCTAGGTGACTAATCTAAAGACAATTTATAACCAACAGGAATTGGAATATTGACTAGTTTAACATCTTTCATATTAAAGCGGTGCAAGTTCTTTTCAACATAGCTTCTTTGAGTTATCCAGACTTTCCTGTTCTTTTTGTGTCTTAATACCATCATCCCAAGAATCATGCTAGTAGATCTTAAATCTTTCATGTTAAACTCCCTAGCCAAATGAGCTTTCAAGTTTGTAATACCATTTGTACTGGTACCAGCAACTAACATATCATCCACATATAGTAACAAGATCATGAAGTCACCATTACTATGACTATAGAAGTAGGCATAATGATTGACTTCACATCTTTAGAATCCTAAGCTCATAATGAAAGAATCAATCACTTATATCAACAACTTGGTGCCTATTTAAACCGTATAGCGATTTGGTCAACCTACACACCAGATTCTTTTTGTTTTTTTCAATAAAGCAATCGGCTTGAGTCATATAAATCTCTTTTTCAAGATTCTCATGTAAGAAAGTAATTTTTACATGTAACTACTCAAGTTATAAATCAAGTGCATCTACCAAACTCAATAAAGTATGAATAGTACTTAAACGAACAACTGGAGAAAAAATCTTATCGAAGTTGATACCATATTTTTGAGCATAGCCTTTTACCACTAAGGGAGCTTTATATCTTTCGATACTCCCATTAGCATCTTTCTTGAGCTTGTAAACCCATTTATAACCAATAGTCTTTCTCCCTATGGGTAATTGAACTAATTCCCACGTTTTTGTTTTTGTGTAGAGCCTCCATCTCCTTTTCCATAGCCACTCTCTATTGAGTAGCATCCTTGAATTCATAGGCTTTTTGATATGAACAAGGCTCATGCTTTTTAGTGATACAAGCATAAGCGATGACATAGTCTTTGGGCTAAACTAAGGGTTTTCGACCTCTAACAGGTCGGCTTTGATTTCCTTGAGTTTAAACCTCTTCTATTTCATGCTCATTATCATTATCATTGTCTTCAACTACTTCATCAACTTGTTCGTCATGTTGATCTTGAACTTCATGTGAAGTTTCAAATTCTACCATCTCCTTTGTTTGCGAGTTTGATTGCTCATTCTTTTGCATTGAACCTTCATTAAAAACAACTTCACGACTAATAATAACCTTGTGCATAGTAGGGTCCCACAATCTGTACCCCTTTGTTCCATCTGTATAGCCAAGAAAAACACACTTTCTAGATCTTGAATCCAGCTTAGTCCTATGCTTTTTAGCAATCCAAACATAAGCATCACAACCATAGATATGAAGGGGTGAATAACTGACGGGATTCTTGGGCCATATCTCTCCAGGAATATTATAATATAAAGTGGTACTAAGAGAACGATTTACCAAGTAACATGCGGTGTGTATTGCCTCTATTAAAAACATTATTCTAGCCTAACACAACTCAACATGCTTCTAGCATGATCCATGAGCGTACAATTCATCCTTTCAACTACTCCATTTTGTTATGGGGTTCTTCGAACTGTCAGATGTCTCATTGTGCCATACTTACTACAAAACTTCTCAAATTATGATGAGCTGTACTCTCTTCCATTATGGCTTCTCAAACACTTAATATTTTTCTCCTTTTGATTTTCTACCAAAACCTTAAACTTTGTAAAACAATCAAAAGCTTCATCCCTCCTTTGAAGCATATAAACCCAAACTTTTCTAGAGAAGTCATCAATGACTAAGATAAAATACTTTGCACCTCCAATAGATGCAACAAGAGCCTCCTAAATATCAGAATGTATCAAGTTTAAAACATCCCAACTTCTAGCAGTAGATGAAGGGAAACTCGTTCTTTGATGTTTTCCATAGACACAATCTTCACAAAAATCAAAATCAATAGATTTTAATACAGGCAATAAGTTTCTATCAAGGAGTAACTTTAGTCCTTGCTTGCTCATATGGCCTAAAAGTTTGTGCCAAATTGATGTCGAATATGTCGCAACATTAGCAATTACAGCTTCATCGACTAAGGTTTCTCCTATCAAGTGATACAAACCACCTATCAATTTTTCTTTTCAACTACTGGAGCTCCTTTGACTATCTTCATTTTACTATTTTCTTTAGAAAATTTGAACTTGTCTTGATCAAACTTTTCCAATGACAAAAGACTCTTTGGAAGATCTAGTACATGTCGCACACCAGAAATAGTGTGCCTAAAACCATCAAACATTTTTATTCGAACATCGCCAACTCCCACTATTTTACATGTGTTATTATCACCCATGTAAATAATCCCTCCACTCGATCGATAAGTATGAAATTGATCTCAATGTGGTGTCATATAGAATGAAGTAGCTGAATCTAAAACCCATCGATATTGCATACCTTTCTGAGCAATTGACAATACCTCTTCCTCTTCATATGATTCTTTATCTTCAACAATGTTTACTCAGGAATTCTTTGATTCTGATGTAGGTTTGGAATCTTCTTCCTTTTTAAATCTACAATCTTTTCTCATATGGCCCAATTTTTCACAATTCCAACACTTTCCCTTTTTCTTGCCCCTTGACTTGGATATGGATTTATTACCACTAGTCCTTTCAGTGGGTCTACCTCATGCCATCATGCATCAGTCGAAGAACCACCATTTGATTTTCTTCATGCCTCTTTAGTCAACAATAAAAATTTCGCAGATTCATAAGTAAGAACTATATCTTTATTAATGTTCATCACTAAGGTATCCCATGAATCAGGCAAAGAGCAAAGGAGTACAGTAGCTCTTTCCTTTTCATTGATATTTGTATCAATAGCTACTAATCTACTAATCAAGCTATTAAACTCATTCAAGTGTTGTTGTAAAAAGGACCCTTCCTCCATTTTAAGGTTGTAAAGCATCTTCTTTACAAAGATCATATTAGATGTGGATTTCCCCCAATAGATGGATCGTATTTTATTTAGATACATTGAATAAAACAATCTCATCTAGTGCAAGATAAAGATCTACCATAGCCAATTCATCTTTCTCTGCAAAAACTATATCAGTCATATTCTCTAGTTTTGCCTGCTTTCTATTTAAAGCTATTCCACCATCAATTTCCATACTACGTAATTAGAGCAGTTAAATTTTGGCACCTCAAATTCGGTGGAACCAGACGACATATTTGACTTGAACCTAAAACACTAATCTTGTGTTTTGACAACAACCTTGGCTTTTGCAAATTTTCACTGTACCAATAAATAGTACCCATTAAGTAAGCTCCCAGGAAAGATTATAGGGGTCACAAATGGTCGCACTTAAAATCCAATCTCCTCGGACAATCTAGTCTTTTTGACATAGCTTACCTAGACTGTAACTATTTACACCACAAATCCAAATTTGTAGCACAAGCCAAAAACCAATCTCTGATAACAATTGTTGAGGAATATAGGGTCAAACACAAGATCAATAGGCTCTCAATATCACCCAAGAAAAGAAAAATAGAGATGTAAGAGAAGACACACAAGATTTACGTGGTTCAATAATATGCCTACGTCTATAGGGCCAACCAAGAAATATACTCTTCACTAGAAAAAGAAACATTTACAAGATTTCGGAAAATCCTCACAACCTCTCAACTAAAAGCTCTCATACACCTTCAATAGAGCTTTGTAAGTTATGTCATATGATATATCAAAGCACTACTAGAGCTCACCTATTTATCACTACAAGAAAAATGTCATATTTGGCGGTCTTTGACCGTCAAATATGATAATATTTGGCGGTCATAAAAACGACACCAATGGCACCGCCAAATATGGTATATTTGACAATATTTGGCGGTCGGTCAAAACGCCAGCCAAATATAGTGTAAATCATATTTGTCACATAAAAGCGCCAAATATAACTCACAATATACTGTACAAAAAATAACATATTTGTCACTTTTTTGACAAATTTAGTCATTTCTAACGACTAAAATTTTTGAATTGTACCATATTTATCACTTTTTGTCCGCCAAATATGGGTTGCTAACGGTCAAATTTTTTAAATTTTACCATATTTGACGCTTTTTGACCGATAAATATGATTCAATTTTGAATTGAACCATATTTATCGCTTTTTGTCCGATAAATATGGCTTGCTAACGGTCAAATTTTTTAAATTTTATCATATTTGACCCTTTTTAACCGACAAATATGATTCCATTTTGAATTGTATCATATTTATCGCTTTTTACCCAATAAATATGGCTTATTAACGGTCAAATTTTTTAAAATTCACCATATTTGACGCTTTTTTACCGATAAATATGATTCCATTTTGAATTGTACCATATTTATCGCTTTTTGCCCGATAAATATAGCTTGTTAAAGGTCAAATTTTTTTGAATTTCATCATATTTGACGCTTGTTGACCGATAAATATGATTCATTTTGAATTATACCATATTTATCGCTTTTTGCCCGATAAATATAGCTTACTAACGGTTAAATTTTTTAAATTTCATCATATTTGGTGCTTGTTGACCGATAAATATGATTCCATTTTGTATTGTACCATATTTATCGCTTTTTGCCCGATAAATATGGCTTGCTAACAACAGATATGATTTTTGCTACTTAAGAAACATAATAGTACTAATTTTTGTTATTTTTCTACCCTGTGCGATTTTGTCAATACTCCAATTTAACATATACAACACATACAAATATCTCCTCTTGTAGATTTATCATACACTATTGAAATAAATGATCTGTGTGAGTGATTTATCATACAATCATAATAGTAGACATGTCAACAAGCAAATTAAATAGTATCAGAAAAAGAACTGAAGCATATTGAAGCACACTTGCAGTTCCAAATTAAATAATATCAGAAAAAGAACAACTGAAGCATATTGATGGACACTTGCAGTTCTTAAACAGCAGCTGCACTTTTCAACCGTTGCTCCTGCATGTCAGTACTTACTACAAAAGTAGAGCAGATTGCAACCCCAAAAATTAGTGTTATGGTACTAGAATCTAAGCTGCAAATATTTAAAGACCATATCATTCACTTTCAAATATGTCATAACATTTTTCGGCATATACCAAATCATTCACATAGTTGTTACATGTTTAAGAACGGCGAAAGAGATACTCACCATGCAGCCCTTTGTTTAACCCAAAACCTACTCAATTAACTTGCTCAAATATTGACACGTGAAAGGCACCATGAAATTATAATTACTATACGTAACCTAAAAACAGCTCATATATTCCACATTTATCAACTTGAATGTTAAGACTGTCAATCATTGTTATTACCGATTAAATGATAAAGGTAGATAAGGTTTGGGGAACAGCCATCACAATTTTATAGTTATTACAAGTTTAAATAAAACAAACATCTTGTAGTTTTGAGAACATCCATCACAATTTTATAATTGTTACCAGTTTAAATAACATTAACACTTTATAGTAACAAGGATGAGAGTAAGTCATTGCTTATCAGATGTAGACTCTAAAGTACACAGACGAATCAACCTGATTGGTTCACAATTTCTGACAGAAAGCTGTTATTAAAACATCTTATTACTGACAGGGTTATTTCCTCAATCCATACTCAAAATAATGATGATAAAAAAGCAAACAAACAGTATTCCTTGGAAAAGAAAGCAAAGTCATGGATAAATATGATAATAAAACAGCCAAAGTTCCAAGATTAATTTAAGAGGACACAAACCTTCTGGTGAGTACACCAAGGATGAAACCGAACATTTTTAACTTGAACCTGAAATATATTTCACAAAGAAGATATCAAATAAACTCATAAATACATATATCTATACATGTGTATACTTTAACACCCACATCAAACTGACACTTCACTGCAGCATCAGCAGGAGATGAAAGAAACCCAAGCAAGCAAAAGCAGAGAAATAGTGATACTGAACACCAATGTTTACATATTACCATTCTTTTGTTTTAGCTAAAACAGGTAATTAATAGCTAGTAAAATGATAAATAAAGACCTAGCTAGGCATGGTACTTATAATGTAGTAGAATGAGACTAGAAGGTAGGTCGATGACTGGATGGGTTGTTAGTGCATAGTTGGAGTTATAGCTTCGGTAAGTAAAGCAATTTCCAGGGCTGAACAAAGCTTGGAAGTAATTATTATAGGAAGTTGAGATATCCACATACCAGTCTGTTAGTTTTATATACAAATATATACTACATATTTATAACATGGAGTACCGTGAAAGGTGATGATAATGTAATCTGCTTTACCTTATAATAGGTGTAATAAACTTGACCTAACAATATTCACTAAATTCTAATGTGCTTTGCAGCTTGCACTCCTTTCTTAAACAAAACTGGGGCGAGGCAATAGCACTACAATAACTTAAACAAAGTGAGGCACATAGTAGAAGAAAAACCAAAAAAGTATAAAGGGTAGTTGACTATATATACTGGTCTCAATTTTTTATTATAACTAGGGAAAAAGACGAAGCTTAACACATGATCAAAGCACATTCTAGTGTCGCAAATCATAATAAATCACCTTGCTCAAAAGGTGATAACAAATATTTCATTGTTAAGACAACATGATCCATGACTTAAATAGCCTATACTGAATCTATCAATAAAGATCACATGCAGTCAATTTAGGACACTGACACGAGAACAATTAATGTCCAAAAAACGAAGCATAATTCTATGATCAGCAGTTATATGGGAATAGGTCAGGCAATAGATCACAAAACATAAAAATAGAAAACAATTAGAAGGATTGGAAATTTGATTTGCAGATAAAGAATGAAATGAACCTTTTTCTGAATCTTTCTATATGTTGTATCTGCATCAACATAATAACCTGCTTGATGAATCTGATCTCGCACCTATAAAAGTACAAAAAAAGGAGAGATGATTAAAAATAAAATTAAAATAGATATTTCCACTTTATTTTCTTTTGTCATAGCCAATTAATATAGACATTTCTCCCCTTTAAATTAGCTATGACAAAAGAAAACAAGCCGCATGAATTAAAATCATTATTTCAATTTCTGTCAACCACTTGAAGAACTAAATTATATAATATTAGCAAGTTTACGGTAATCATTCCTCCTGATATGTAAATGCCCAAAGAAAAAAAGATGACACCTGTGTTACACGATTGAAAATATAGAAGTAACTGAGGACAATGACAGAAGTTCTTAGAGCATCTTACAAACACACAGCAAACCATCAGCCTAAAAACAAAATGATCATGAATCTAGAAAGACTAGATATAATATGATACAAAAATTTTCCAACCAGATATCTAGTTTTCATGCCATCAAGTGCACATAACACATAGCCAAACTAGGGATAAATCAGAGCCCTTCAATTAGAAGAAGCAATGACTATCATATTAATATTCCAGAACCACAACATACACAACTATGGGATAGGATTTTAGAAGCCTCACAATGATAAACATTATAGAGTACAAGCAATAAGCATTGAAAAGAAAACAACCAGACTACCTTTAGTGCATATGGTTGGGATTTCTCTGACATAGGGCAAACAATTGCTTGACGAGGACTTAGCCAAAAGGGCCACTTCCCCTTGTAATGTTCCAATAGTATGGCAAACATACGCTCAACAGAACCTAATATGGCCCTCTGTATCATAACAGGCCTCTCTGTCTTGGCTTCATCTTCAGCTAAGTAACCCAAGTTGAACCGTTCAGGAAGCTGGAAGTCAAGCTGTAATCACAGGCATTCATAATTAAGTATAATTCTGCTACAATAAAACAAGAATGGCAGAAAAGGCAAAGCAAAATAACAATGAACATTTCAAACCTGTAACGTCGCACACTGAAATTTCGTCTTCAATGCATCAGATACACTAATATCTATTTTTGGCCCATAAAATGCTCCATCTCCTTTGTTTAGCTGCATAACATTCAATACAGATGAATATAACAGACAGCTAGGGCAATCATCATGAAAGATTTTATATCATCAAAGTTAATATTCCAAAACAAGCATACAAAAATTCAGAAGCAGTATTATGTAGCAGTTGATGAGGGCAAATGACTAAAGGAAAACTAGAACTTCTTTTTCAATCAATATAACCCAGCGAAAGAAAACTAATATCTACACCAATTGAAAGTAAAGGGAGAAAAAATTTACCTGCCACGACTTACCAAACTTATTCAATGCTTCTGTAAGAGTAGCTTCAGCTTTATCATTTCTTGTCAAAAGGAAATTTGGAGTTAATAATTAAATGCTTAAGAGAGGTCTTTGAGGTTCTTAAAAAGATGAGTTCAAATTTCGATCAGTATATGAAACTTTCAAAGAGACGTACGGCGCAATTTAAAAAAAAATATAATTATTGTTAACGCTCGAAAGAAATTGGTATAAGAGATAAAGTAGGGTGCAAGGCGAGGATGATAATTATTCAATGCTTCTGTAAGAGTAGCTTTCTCCCATGTTGCCAGGTCACCCAGATACTTTTCTGGCCTCTGCCGTGAGACATTTCTAATGAAATGAGTATCATCCATTTCAACACAAGTAAGTGGACATAGCTAGGCAACTGTTATCCAATGAATATAACATTCTCCATCTTGAGACATGCACATAAAGGTGCAAGGAAATGATAATAATTATCCTACATTATACCATACAAACATACACAAAGGATGATCTCTCTATGTGAATAAACACATAGACAAAAATGATGCATATCTTCCATTTCAATACCCCAATAACCAAGCATTCAAGTGCACATATGAAAAGATAAGTAGAAAGAAATTTTTTTTTCCTGCTAAATTTTCAAAAAAGGGAAGGCAAAAATTCATCAATGCAAACAGTAAGATAACAAGCAGTTCCACAGAAAATGATCATTAAAGTTTCATATGATAAACATTTAAGTCAATATGGTGCAAAACTTTAAGCGCAAATGAGGGGCAAATATCATACAGTTGATAGCTTCAGCTCATATGTGAACCCAAATACAGTGTACGCATAATTGATGAATTCTAGGACTCCCCTCACTTCATCTTTAATCTGAAAAATAAACTTACATCAGAGACCAGAGACAATCAACAAAAGTAGAAAACCTATGTGGGATATCAATCAACATTCAATTCACCTGGGACTCCCTGTAGAAAATATGAGCATCATCCTGTAACAAAAAGCAGACTAACATTTATCAGAACAAGGTACATTTACCAACCAAGAAATAAAATCCTGGAATGATTAAGATTGCAAATGATAAAGTTTAATTGTTCACAAGAATTAATGGCATCCTGTGAATAAATAAGCCTACACAGACATCTTTAGACATCTTTGTCATCACTTTGTTTACAGAAAATGCTATTCATTTTTAGACATCTTTCCAACCAGCAACCTCTCACCTTTGTCAAACTGTCAGCTGCTAATTCAAAAAAGGATTTCATAAATACATTCTCAGTTAGTGAAATATATTCTGTAAGTGTTATATAGATTTCATAAATCTATATAACACTTACGAAATTCACATCTTCACCTAGAAAGGATCCAAATAGATGTAGAGCAGTGCATATAGCTATTGAGCTCCTAACTTGAAACTAAAAACCAAGAAAAATTAAATGACACACCAAGAATTTTTCATTGTAGCATGCTATAAAGTAAGTGAGCCCAAGTCTACAAACTAACACAACCACAAAACATACCTCACTGATTACTTCATTAACCAACTGTTTTGCATTTTCAATCTGTTCACTAGTCCTATCTATCTGTACTGTCCTCTATGTTGATGTGTCACCTGGTGGCTGATGCAAAGGAATCACCTGCGCAAGGTTATACAAGACACAAAATCATTATTTAAAATTAGTTCACTAAAGCATAAGATTATAATGATGAGAAGAGAAAATTTTCACCCAAGAACAGACCTGTATACGAGCTCCAGTCCTGGCTTGCATATTTTTTATAGTTTCACCTCCTTTTCCGATTACCATACCAACCTGAAATCAGATTCGCCATCAGAAATAATCTCAAACCAAATCAATTTAGTAAGTGACAAAATGCAAACTTCCTGTCACCTTGTTGTTCGGAATTTTCATCACAAAAGTATCTGATCCAGCTTGCCCAGTTAGCCTTCGAGCAACTATGCCGGATCCCCCCGTTTCAGCCTGCTCAAATTTAAGGCATAAAAAAATACTCATCAAGAAGGGATTATAAATATACAAACCATACAATAGATAATACATTCTCTCTAATGCACCATCACAGGCTAACCTAAAATAATTCACTGTAACTACATAGATAATGTACATGTTCATTTTCCTTATATAATTGAAAAACATTTAGAAGCAGCACAGACCTTAAAGAAGGAAAATATGTTCCTACCTCAGCAAGGACATCATTAATAAGTTGCTCGACCTTAGAAATTTGTTCTGGGGTACCCATGAGCTCCACCATTCTAGTTGGCGAATTAAGTTCTGCCTCGGTATCTCGTGTAACCTGAATCTTTACCCCAGACTGAAGTTGAAGGTATTTTACAATCTATCCACCTTTGCCAATGATACAAAACCTACATTTTCTTGACCTTGCAAGACCTTAGAGGATCTTACAGACTCCTCAAAGTCCAAAAATCCACTCCCTCCTGCAACAACAAGACAAAAAAAATGACATACAATGAATATACAGAAATTCAGGAGTGCATAGTAAACAATGCCAATATTATCATTTAAATTTTGAGCATTTATACCGGCAACAGGGTAGTCAACTTGAGTAGCCTGCAGACTGGCCCTCAGTTTCTTCATCCTTGGGGAGGATTGAATGCTTGGGGGTGGGAGAGAAACAGAACGATCAATTTCCCATGGTGAAACTCGCTCTTGATGATCATTCCCTGTATATTCATCCCATCTGACCTGTGCGGATGTTTAAAATTCATGTTTATAATGAGGATAAACCATTTGCTCATAACAAAAATAAATGATGAGAATGGAAATGGTAGCATAATATATGTACAATGAGACACTGCAATCTCTGATACTGATAGCATATTTAAAAAGCTTACAATTAAGCATCTCCATTTTGAGTTCGGCCAGCGATAGGGATCCAAGTCACTGATTGCAGTGACTAAACCATTACACCTGTAATGATAGAGAAATGATATCATATTCTAAAGAAAAATTTAAAAAAAAATCATCCAGTAAAATAATGACTACAGTCATGCTATATAACCAACTTCAAGTAGACCTTCTTTCTGGTGAATCATCCATTTCAAATCTCATTTTGAATCTTGTCCCAATGCATACTGGATTTGAGATGCTCTTCATATACTTTTGATAAGGTATGACAAACTCAGCATGACTGGCCCTGCATTTCAACATTACAAATATAGAAAATGTAAAACTAAAATCTTTTTTACGCATATTCTGTAAATCCAGAATGCAAACAAAACCAAAGAATCAATGAAAAATAAATTAAATTCCCATCTAATATTCCAAACTAAAAGCTTTTGGCCTTTTACTTAAAAAAACTACTTCATATTACAGTTAGAAACAATCTACTCTTTTTCTTCAAATTTTTCAATCAAGAAGAAAACTTACAATGTAAATATCTGTCATTTTATTATCATTATTTTGGAAGAAAAGTGGTTTAGATGGTTTTAAATCTTTATCTATTACTTTTGTTTGTGTAATTTGTGTTGAGACTTTTTGTGACCTCTAGTTACATTTTAAGGGCTACGACTTCCAAGGCTGACATTACATATTTAATAACAGAACAAGCAAGGATCATGACTTTGGCTCATGAAGCTTGAACTATTCAGCAGGGATACAGCAGTTAAATAGGATATTGGAGAGAACTGGGGCTCTTATAAGCACTGGCTTAGCTACTGCAGCACGTGCTTTCTCAAGGGCAATACTACCCCAAGAGGCACCAAATTAATCAAGCCATTATGTAGTCAAATAAAAGTCTATAAGGTCAATTTCCAATCTAAGCTGAGACATCATAGTCCTTGGCTTCGAGGTGTAGTCTTACCACCTCAAGTGGACAATGTACACAATTTATCACCCAATGTCATCAACAAATCTACATAAAATATTGTAAATCTGACTCTAATCAATTCTTTACGCATACATGGGGAAGTACAGGTTACGTTAAGGAAGGTCAATTTGATTTAAGATCTCTAAAGAATAACAATATTACAAGCTTGCCTCAATCTTTCATAATAAAAACTTTTCAAATAAAACATCCACTACAAGAAAAAATGGCGATGTTGTTTACGTTAACCAAACAAAAATATTAAATTAGTATTAAGTTTCTCCTAAATAATTTTATAATTACAACTATAAGTTCTTTATCTTGTCAAAAGCCATCCAAAGCGTGAAAGAACACTAAAATAATAATTGAAGGGATTTCTAAGAAACCTTAAACTTTGATTAATCATTTGCCTATCAAGCATTCATTCATTAAAAAATATATTATCATGAAAAAGACCATGATACCTCACTTGACCATTCATGGGGGCACAAAATCTGCAGAATCTTAAAAGAGCAAAATTAGGGAAAAGCTAACATGCAAGTAGTAAATATTAAATTCTGATAACCATCAGTACGATATTACTATATATATATAGTGCATGTTTGCGTGTGTGCGTGCGTGTGTGACTGACAAAGAGACCAATAATCCTCCCAAAAATTCTGCTAGCTCCTGTGCTTCAAGACCAAACTATGTTATTATCAATACAAGTTGTTTAATTACATTGTCAACAAATAAAAAAAGAAAAAAGAAAACAACTATATAGCTTGCTTTTGCATTTGTAGACTGAGCTGCTTTAATGTACTACATTCTCGACATAGCATTCAATAATGTTTTTCACACTGAAGATACAAAGCCAGAATGAATGAGCACAGTCAGTTCAAGTCTAATCTTGATGCTATCAATGTTAAAAACTCAGGGTTCGGTTACTATATATTGCGCACTTGTTCTTGAACTAGTAGAGTAGGAGAGACTGAAAAACTTCAAAGTTAGTCACTTAACTTAACCCCCACCTGTTATGTAAGAATATTTACATATCATTGAGTAAAATTATCTTTCTCAGCCGTAATTTCGTTTTATTTTTTTAGAGTTTACGAACTAATTAAATTTGATGCTAGCTATAACACACACACACACACACACCAAGAAGATCAGATATATATAGATAGTGTCATTAAATTTGGAAGAACATACTGTTACATATGTTTTAGGGGCGATATTTTGACTTTAAATTGAATGTCATTTCTAGATTTAGCCTTTTAAGGAAAGACAATTCGTCATAAATTGAAAAAAAAAAAGAAACAAAACTTGGTAATTATCCAGTAAAAAGGGAAAGCAAGAGACAAGGCCAAGCATGGTATACTGACCAATAAATCTTCTTTTGCTTTAAAAAACTCAGTCCCAATCTAACTCATGCTCTTCAGCAATTTCTTTTAGAAGCTTGAGTTTTTTCTTAAGTGAAGGAGCACGAACAGAGAGCAACTCTATTAACTGCAATTAAAATTCACACAATTAACATCACAGAAAGAATAAACATGCTGAAAAAGATATAAGCAATCATTTTCAAATCAAGTGACAACATCAGAAAACAATTCATAAAGGCCTGGCGATTGACACCACAATCTGGCATTAGCTTAGTGGCAGCTGATACAAATTCCCTGCCATATTTGGAAGCAAATAGCATCTGAACCTGCAGCAACTCTGGTAGATCGGCACATCTTGGTGCAGCAAAACACACACTAGATATTGCTTCTTTCAAGTCAAGAGGACATTCCCTGAACAATATAGGTGATTAAAATTTCAATTTCAGAAAAAGCTACAATTAGAAATGCAAGGTTCTAACTAATTCAGTGCCTGGCTCTGAATTAGCCTATTTGGTTCCTCGTCCTCTAAGAGTTCTGCTTTTGGTGCTTTATACTACCACTGTGTGCCACAATTTGGACAAAGTATTTCACCCTGCAATTCATCAACTTGGGAGTTTTACTACAACAGATCCATTCATATTAACATGAGACGAAAACAAATGTGTTAAAGACTGATACCCTTCTTTGAAAAAATTTCTTGCTTAGGCAGTATAGATGAATTCGAACTGGGCAACCTTCATTTTTGCACAATTCTCCCTGTCAAAAATAGGTAAACAAAATATCAGATATAATGAAGGTAGCAAAAGATGTTCCAGCAGCCCAACTTAAAACTATTGGGTAACTTCTGTCGGTTGGATGTTTAATCCTAAAGTTCTTTGGTAAATGGTAAGGGCAAAGTAGTAAATTTTATTCTTGAAACTACATAAATTATAGATATTTTAGCCTCCAATTCATAGAACCTTCTAAAAGCTGCATTAGCCAATATTTTGAGCAATCATTTCTTTTAAACTTAATCAAGGCTTTTCATAAAGCATTAGGAACAGCCCGGGGCTTTTCAGATAATCTTATGGGGTTAAAATATTCTGTGTGGCCTAATCAAACAAAATCACATAATAAACTTTGCTATAAACAAACAAGCAACCAGAGTAGGCAAGTACACCAGAGTGGCAAAGGAATATTTGAATACAACCTTCACTACTGCTTCGTTGCACACTTCGCAAGGAGGAACATCCAAATTGCGAAACCAACTCCCTAGATCAAGACAAGATCGGACACCAAGTCCAATTTTACCATCTTCTGTGTAACAGAGCCATTTGTCCCGCACAAGATCATCCAAAGTTTTTTCCTTTTGAGACATGGTGAAATTTCTGAACGCTGCTGGGATTTGAAGACCATTTTGTGATTGCGATCCCAAACTAGCCAGAATCTGAAAATTTGCCTTAAGAATATTAAATTAGAAGACATTTTTCTAGTCATTTCATAAATTAAAAAAACAAAGAATTGATTGCCAAACAGAAAAAAGAGGTACAAAAAGCAATGTGGACAAGCATCGACAAAAAACATTTAATAAAAGAGAACAATAACAAGCAGCATTTGAATTCTAATCCAAGTAAGAAATTTGTTTGCAGCGGAAGCTCAAAAGGATGCCCATAGTTGAATCTCTATTTTATAGAATCTGGTCTTCCTCATTTCCTTCAAAGGTTTTTTCAATTGTTTAACATCCACATTAAGCAAAAGAAAAAGCGATAATTGCATAAACTCCACAGCTGTAGACTTCCTTCCATAGACAACTCCAGAATGCTTCTCAATGAAGAGAGAATAATAAGTAATGGAACAGTGAACATTTGGTCCACCACTCTTGCAGTCTGCTTTCTTTATTGATATAATCTTTGCAAGAAGAGAAATGAAAACAAGATAATGAAACAACACAGTTGCAACTCAAAAAGCCAATAACTATAAATTCAAGGAAATGGGACAATGAAGAAAAAAACGATCAATGCTCTCTATTGCCTGTTACATATAACACACAAATGTGGTAAAAATCAACTATATGACCTTCTTTGTTGGATTAAAAAAGAAAGTGTTAATACATAAGACATCTTTGCATACGAGGGTTTTTGTTTTTATGAGAAAATGATAAATGTAGCAAACGCAAAGGTTATAAAAGTTATCTCAAAAATACTACATAAAACAAATATATGTTATCCCTAGATGGCCGTCAAACTTGCCCAACTAAATGAAACATGCACCATGTAAAGACATAGTGTTTCTTGAATCCATGCGCTGAGCCTGATCGAAATTCAATGGGTCTAAGTAAAATACTAGTTCTGGAGTTTTCCAATTTTAAGATGGACTAAACCACATAGAGAAAACTTTAAAAGGATATGAAAAGTGAAGATATGGAACGTTCTGACAGTAATCAGGATAAAGAAGGTGTCATAGAAAACCTCTAGGAAGCCACTGTAGAAAATCAAAGTTAAAAAAATACTCAAGCCCCACTATTGGATCTAAAAGAGTTGTATCAGGCTTGATGCCAGGTTAAGTACCTGATTGCAAGCTAGACAGAGTTCAGCAGGTAACAATTATCAATTTCTTATCAAAAACCAAGAAAATGTTTGCAATTGATGCCCATCTTTATTTGTGAAAAAGAGGCAGCATAGTCTCTTCGGAGTTGAACTCTTAAGTCATTTTTGGCTAATCAAATTTGGCTACACATCATTAACCAACAATAAATTACACATATTTCTTTTCCCCAACCCTTGTAGTCCACACCAACTTGATTCAAGTAATTTACTGATATAGACTTAGTCATTCACCTTTTCATTCTAATGCATATGCATTTACTGTATAATTTAGGTTTTTGAAACTGATAGATAATAAAGATGTAAACCATATGATACCATATAGAAAATCGAAAACTGCTCAGGCAAATACCTCATTTTGGTAACTTCATTTTGATTCTCATGGTTGTTAGATTTGTTATTTACATTTGTTCTTCAAGTCATTAAGTTAGATTCTATCCACAAAATCACAACATTATTATCATGTTTAAAAACAAAAATTCAGAGAAAATGGAAGAAACAAAATAAGCATTTTATTATTTTTCATTTTCTATATAATTATTCCGACACTGTAGGAACTTGAATTTGATAAAAATATACCACAGTTTTACTAATATCTAGCCTGAAAATTTACATAATCAACAGGACTTGTTGCTTAGATGAATCGCTTTCCAAATCTAAATCTCATTCATATATATATACGAATGAGATTTATATATGAACGAGATTTTTACTAATAGGCAAATAGGGAAAAAAAAAAAACCTGATTCTCCAGTCTTATATTTAGGGCCTCGAAGTTGGACATGCTACCTTGGGCCATGGCATCTTGGGCAATTGCTTCAATCTGATATTTAATGTCAAATGAAGGAAGGACTACATTGTCACTTAAAACAGAGTTGATGAATATAAACAAAGCTTATGCAATGACAGAATTATAACGTCATGCCTATTTATGAAGATCTGAACAAGAGTAAACCCATAATGCAAAGAAACAGGCCAAAGATTAAATAATATAAGACAAGATGCTTACTTATCAAGTAGCCTTAATGAGATGTGCCCTATGAAAAATTAAAAATCATCGCAAGTTCAAAAGATAATAAACTTTCTGAGTAACTTACACAGAGGCAAAGTGCATCCCAAGAAGCAAAAAATTTACATGTTAACCGGTAATGTCCTTAGAGAAAAAGGCAAGGTATTTTTCATCTTTGATGTTGCATTCTAATTTCCGCATACTTCTATAAATCCCCACTATTCTTTCGCCTTTTTCTCCAATGCAGCTGATGTGGCAAGCTACAGATGCCCTTCTTTCCTCTCCAATTAACATGATTACAATATTCGTCAAGGATAAGATGATAACATTATCTAAAGGCAACTTAGTGAGTGAAAGAGCTAGCTTTCATTTCTCCACAACGAGCAAACTACCAAACGAGTCTTAACTGAGCAATTAAAACATGTGATAGTTTCTAATCTTCATATGATCCACAGCTAAGAAATATTTAGGATGATTGCAACTAGTGCAGCCAATATAAATGATTTCTTTCATAAGATTAATCAGATCTAACAAAAAGACGCCACCCTTAAAAGCTAATAGACACCAAAAAGAGGTCAGAAGAGGAATTCCAACAAAAGATCAAAGGAGAGATAAGGATAAATATGTAGTTGAAAGATGGAAAATTCTGCTGAGCAAAGATAGTCAACAATTAGCAAAAAATAAACCTACTAAAAGATCAAAGGTGGTGACAGAGCCTCTTGAAAAATTTCCTACCTCACCTTTGATTATGTACCAAAATTTTGAGGAGATAATTTCTAAAAACAGTCAGTTTTTTTTAGAAACAGAGAAATTCTTGATGCTGTCTTGGTAGATAACAAGGAGGTGGAGTGTAGCATAGAGATAAAAATAAGAAGGGTTTAGTTCCTAAAAATGATGTTGAGAAAGCCTACGATCAGTAAATTTGGGTGGGTTTTTATAAAAAAAAGATCTTAGTGACAGATGAGAAAATGAATAAAAGGTTGCTTAATTTCTACCTTTTTTCTGTTTTATAAATATATGCTAAACCAGGAGGACTTCTTTAGGCTTCTAGAGGATTGAGAGAAGATGATCCTCTATCCCTTTTCTTATTTACTTTAGTGATGGATGAATGGAGTAAGCCGGTGATCAGAGCTTCCAAGGCACATCTGTTTAGAGGACTAGAGGTGGATTAGAGATCTTGTACATGTCTGATCAACAGTTTGCAGAAGATACATTATTTTTTTCACTTCTGGAAGGAGTACAACATGATCAATCTTTTATCTAAGGTGGAGCTGTTTTGTGCTTGATCAGGTCAGGAAGTTAGTGTAGCCAAATGTGAGATGGTGGATATTAATTCCTGATAAAATAAGGTGCCAGCATTACAGATAGGATTGGCTATTCTTTAGTGGGTCAGCCTTTGAAGTATTTGCATTTGCCTTCAGGTGACAATCGAAAACTTCTGGCTTTTGAATCCAGCAACAGAAAAAGTGGAGAGATGTATTCAAGGGTGGAAAAGAGCCTGTCTGCTAAAAGGGGGAAGAATTAGTTTGATTTATTCAGTCTTGTTTAAACTAACATTTGTTTGAAATCTTTATTTAAGATTGCAGTGGAATGGTCGATAGAATTGAAAAATTAATGAGATTTTGTGGAAGATGCACCTGGTAATTGGAAGATAATTTCTCATCCCAGATTCAAAGATAAATTAGATATTGGAAACTTAATGACAAACCAAAACTCCTCCAATATCACTAATTTATTTCTTTGCCCAAACCAAAACTAATCTTTTTCTCAAATGAATCAACTCCAAACTAAAAATAATATCTTATCAATTTGAAACGAGTTAAAAAGAAAATCTCCACATTGAACAGAGCTCTTTAGAGAACCATTTTCTCAGATTATTCAAAGGGTGTTGTTGGGAAAGGATTAAATTTCGGTTTAAGAAGATTGTTAATTGGTAGACAGTCCATTTAAGTTCCCTCCTAAAATAAATTTCTCAGTCCGCCAAACCCATATATCTTTTCTCCTGTTGCACAATAACGAGTAGAGATTCATAATTGTCAAGGATCAAGATCATTTTTCTACATTTTTTTCCAATATTCCAATTAATAAATGTCCAAGAATAGCATCAAAGAACAGTTTCAATTGAGCAGCAAATGCAAACAATTTAAAAATAATAATTAATTCCAACAGACAAGAATAGTAAATGAGACTTACAATGCCCTTGTAGAAAGCAATCTGTGGAACAGAATATTTTGTTCCCAGCTTGGATTGTTCATCAGCAACATTATTAACCACACCATAACAAACATGGCCATTATATTGGTCTACACAACCTCGCAATTCAAACTGACATGATGAGAGTTCCTTGTTTATCTTTAGAAGATACTCATTAAACAGCTCTTGATTAGCATCTGCATCAAATTAGGGCAAAATATGGTAATTGACTCAAATAATAAGCTTTTATACTACCTGAGTCATATACAAACGAAAGGAAATGAAATTTAACCTAGTAAATTAAAAATAAAAAATCTATTAATTAAATTTACCCTAACAAATAAAAATTTAAAAAATAAAAAATAAAAACCAGAACACTCAGTTTAACCAAGCCAAGAATTGTCATTAGGCTTAAGATGAAATAAGAAAAACAGAAACCTGGATTTCTTCCTGTGACGCCGGCGAAGACGGCGTTGAAGTCCTTCTCTTGCAGAGGGCCACGCGTGATCAATGCTTGAATGAGTGCATGGTGCCTCCAGTTCAACGACGGCATTTTTCAATCTGCCTCTTTAGAAACCTAGATTTTCATACTGCCACCGCCTCCGTTACCGCTTTCGCATGACTGAGCCTCGTTGACTGTGATGTTACGTCCGTCAAGATTCTGGCCATTCATCCCCTCGATCGCGTCTCTCATCGACTTCTCGTCACGGAACGTAGCGAATCCGAATCCTCTAGATCTGCCAGTCTCGCGATCATTGATTATCTTTGATTCAATAATAATGCCATAGGCGCTGAAGGCCTCCTGCAAGGCGTGGTCAGTGGTGGCCCAAGCAAGGCCTCCAACGAAACACTAGAACTCAACGTTGGCGGAAGCCATTTAAGAACTAAAACCCTAGACTGGAGGACAAAAAGGGGGCCAGAAAAGAAAATTGAAAGCGAATTTGAACATAGGTAAACGATGAGTGGGTGAATGGGTGAGACAATGAATGAGGTTAGTTGATGAGTGCGTGGGTTAAGGAGTCAGTGAGGTGATGATGCGTGGGCGAGTAAGGGTGTGAGGCGGCTAGGGCAAAACTGAGAGGGAAAATTAAAAGCGAAGAGGGAAATGAAGGAAAACTTGGGAAAGAGATAAAAATTAATGGATTCTTTATTTGTATATACTTGTCAAAAATTTAATAATATGATAAATATGTATTTGAAGTCAGGCCCAAGAGTGACAAATATGGGCTATGGGCTGGTTGACTTTTAATATAGTGTTATAGATGACATTTAAAAAAAAAAAGTGTCAAATAAAAAAAATGGATAGTGTCAAATATCTGAAAAATTCTTGTAGTGTATACTGTTATAGTCTCTAAACTAGTAGGATAACTAATCCTAATAGTATTAGACATTATAGCCCTAAATATGATGGCTTTCCTAAATAAATAGGAAATTAGGTGTATAATCCTAAATAAGATGAATCCTAATCCTAGAGGGACAAGGTTTCACAATTAATTAATATCCTAAATAGGAATCTATTAATTGATCTAATCCTCATAGGAAAAGGATTCCTATTTCAACACTTAATAAGTAGAGGATAACTAGAGCATTAGTCATCTTAGTTTTGTTATCTTATTTAGAAATCAACAATTGACATAAAAGTTTAAACTGATAAGTAAAGATCGATTATAGTATTTTAATTTTTTTTTTCAAAAATACATAGGTGGGATAGTCTCACCACCTCATTCTGTTGATGTGGTAAGCCCAACCACTAATCAAATGCCACAAAATGTACAAGTTAGCAAGTAAATGAGTAATTAAAATAAATATTTAATCAACTCAAACCAATTTTAATTCTAAGACCCTATTTTAACTTTTTAGTTTGCCGCTTTTATTTTAGAAAACATTTGCCTCTCTTATTGCTTTTTTCTTTACCGTTTTTATCTTCCTAGCCGTCGATCATCGTCAAACCATCGACCAACGTTACCTATCAAAACTACTGCCCAATCATGAACATGAACCATGGAAGGAACCCATAGACAGTACTACTGAAGATCAGATCAAACCTGCCTAGTAAGTTTTGATTAAGATTTTTTGGACTTCTTGTTAAAGTCTTTCATACAAGCATATCCATATCTCATGTTTCTGTAGCATCCATCTCAAAAAATATAAATCCTTTTGGTTAATGGTTATGTTTTTATTATTTTTGATAGAATGGTACGTCCAAGAAATCCATCAAAATATTATCAAAAATTGTTTCTCAAGTTTGTTGCATGAGATTTCTAGAGAGAAATTAAACTGAAACACAAAAACAAGAAAGTGATTTTGATTTCATTTGTATTTATGTGTTTTTTTAAGCAATCTAGAGGGGAATTCCTCATCAGAATTCAGGTAGACACCCACAAAGCTAAGGTTTGTCTAGCGGCTAAAGCTATGATTTGAAGGCATTATAATTGATAAGCGGATCTATGGTGTTCAGTTCTCTTATTCAATTTTTCATATTTTTGTTTATTTAATTTGTTTTAGAGTTGTATGTAGAAAAATATAGAACAATAATACAACATTGCCTTACCATTTAAATATCAAGTAATTTATTTTGTTGTGGTTTTCCTTTATTTTTTTTTGAAGGACATGTAAAAAAATGTAATTTTAATACAAAAACTAAATATTGTATAACATATATTTTGAGGATAATTTTAATTTGACTTAGAAAATTGTTAAAATAGATAATAAACTTGCAACTAAACCATAGCTAATTAAAACTATGGTATTTTAGGAGTAGTGATACTGCATTTTATTCATATATTTCAAAAAAGTTTTTGTGGTGTGGGCAGACTGTCTTAAGTATTTTGCTACTTTTAAAAGTTTAATCAAAAGGGAGTTAGTAATTAATTATAAATTGATAATTGTTTTTGTTGGTAATAAATTAATTTCAACTTTGAATCAGAATGAATTCACTTTAGTCAAATTATACTTCCATGCTTCAGTATAAAGTAAATGTAGCTCAAATCAATTTAATTCATTATGCATTTGATACAGATATGTAAAGCCTATTTGATCATGTGCAATCCAATTTAATTCCATTCACTTTAACTTATGCAAAACGAAAAAAAAGTAACAAAATAAATAGTGAGCTAACGAAGTAAAAATATATATAACACAATTCATTCAATTTATCAAAAGTTGGAAGCTTATTAGGAAATAGTTCCTAGCTGTTACAAACAAGAGGAAACCATTTAAAATTAATTACGTATGTAACTCAAAAACTAAACCTAAAATAAAGTGTATTGATTGCCAATAAATTAAAGTTGCTATTATAATAGTATAATTTACTGAAATAATCCAAAAGCTCAAATAGAGACTTAAATATAAAAAGCAAAACAACATATAAAGCAATTTTGAACACTACAAGGGTACTCGTAATTATGTGAATTCAAATCTCTGGGGTTCAGCTAGCAAGCCTTCATATGGTGGTAACAGGTATTTCTTGTCCTTGATTGATGATTATTCTAGGAAGGTGTGGATTAACTTGTTAAGACATAAGAATGAAGCTTTTGAAAAGTTTAGACTGTGAAAAAAAGCTTATAGAAACTCAAATTGGTAAAAGGGTGAAAAGACTTAGGACAGATAATAGGCTTCATTTTTGTAGTCATGAGTTTGAATCTTATTGCAAAGACCATGGGATTGTGAGAGATAGAACAGTTAGTTATATCCCCAACAAAATGGATTAGTTGAGAGAATGAATAGGACTTTGGTGGAGAGTTTTAAGTGCAAGCTTTTAAATGTAAGACTAAGAAAAGAGTTATGGGTTGAAGTTGTGGGTACTACAGCTTATTTAGTAAATAGAAGTACTTTCACAGCTATTGATTGTAAAACACCCGAGGAGATGTGGTGTGGTAGACTAGCGAGTTATGACAAGTTGAGAGTGTTTGGCTGCATAGCATATGCACACGTGAATGATGGGAAGTTAGAGCCTAGAGCATTGAAATGTATCTTTGTTGGCTACCCCGAAGGCATAAAAGGCTATAGATTGTGGTACAAGGCTCAGGGAGTATCAAAATCTATTATCAATAGAGATGTTGTCTTTAATGAAGAAGAAATTCTAGGATTAGTTTTGCGGCATGGTGGAGTACTGAGATAGACAAATCTGAGGCAACTAGCTCAAAGTTGCATACTGTTGGTTTGAGGCGGAGCTTGTAAGCGTTGTTCATCAACAAGTAATTGAGGATGCACCTGAGGCTAAGCAACAACAACCATTACAACCAGATTATAGACTGGCAACGGACAGAGAAAGGAGGTAGATCAAACCTCCAACAAGTTATGGGTACTCTGACTTTATGACTTATGCTTTAAAGATGACTGATGTGATTGACAGGAATGAGCCACTTACGTATCTTGAGGTCATGAGTTGTGATGAGTCTGTCTAGTAGAAAGAGGCAATATTAGATGAGATTAATTCTTTAAATAAGAATAAGACATGGGAGATTATAGAGAAGCCTAAAAAACAACAATTTTTTGGTTGTAAATGGATATTCAAATGCAAGGAAGGGTTGTCAAGTGAGAAGCCCAGATATAAGGCTAGGCTAGTGGTTAAAGGGTTTACACAGCATGAGGGGATTGATTATAATGAGATATTCTCTCTGGTGGTGAGACACACATCAATCAGAGTTCTCCTATCACTTGTGGCATGTTTTGACCTTAAGCTTGAGCAGATGGATGTCAAAACTGCATTCTTGTATGGTGAGTTAGAAAAGAAGATCTATATAAGCCAGCACGAGGGATTTGAACTTTTAGTAAAAAACATTGTGTTTGCTTGTTGAGAAAACCATTGTATGGTTTGAAGCAAATTCCAAGACAATGGTTTTTGCCATTTGAAAGGGTAAGGTTTTCTCAAGGAGTTTCTTTGATAGTTGTATTTACTATAGGGGAGCTAGATGCTTGGATATGATCTAGTTGCTCTTGTATGTTGATGATATGCTCATAGCTAGTATGAAAATCTCAAAAGTTCAAGACTTGAAGGAGTTGCTACAGACTGAGTTTGATATGAAGGACCTAGGGAATGCTAAGAGGATATTGGGGATGGACATTCACAGAGATAGAGACATACACTTTTCTTATCTTAGAAAAACTATCTTGAAAAAGTCATGCATCGGTTTAACTTGGGTGGTACAAAGGCTGTTAGTTTACTGTTAGTAGCACATTTTAGACTCTCATCTGAGTAGTGTCCCAAGATAGATGAGGAGAAACTTCAAATGGATAGGATTACATATGTGAATGCAGTAGGGAGTGTCATGTACTTGATGGTGTGCACTCGTCCAGATATTGTGTAGGCTGTATTAGTTGTCAGCAAGTTTATGATGAATCTAGGTAAGGTTCATTAGGAAGCAGTAAAATGGTTGCTGAGATAGTTAAAATGGTCAATTAGTAAAGGATTGATGTTTGGCAAAGTAGAATAAGAACGAACAGTTTTGAAGGGCTTTGTTGATATGGATTATGCAGGGGATCTTGATAAAAGGAGGTCTTAAATGAGGTACGTATTCATATTTGATCGACGATGTGTTAGTTAGAAAGCTCAGTTGCAGTCCCTTGTTGCTTTATCAACTATAGAGTCTGAATACATGGATGTTATTGAAGCTATAAAGGAAGCTTCGTGGTTAATGGGTTTGGTGGCTAAACTTGGGGTGTCACAAAAGTCTATGACTGTGTTTTGTGATAGTCAAAGTGCTGTACATCTAATAAAGAATCAAATGTATCATGAACATACTAAGCATATTGATGTCAGGTTGCATTTTATTCGTGATGTTGTAGCGAAATGACCTACAAAAATGGAGAAGATTCCTACGGCCGATAACCTAGCTGATATGGCCACAAAGGTAGTACTGTTGAGTAAGTTCTTGCATTGTTTGGATCTGTTAAAGGTTGAGGATGAGGTTCCTTGATAAGTTCTATTGAGGGAAGATTGCACTGTGTTATAGAGATAGAGGATTTGAGATCCAAGGTAGAGATTTGTTAGTTTTGGCTCACAAATCCTAGCTGAATTCGGTGTAAAACTTGGGGACCCTGGCTCCTACAAAAGGAGGATTGCGCTGCTGCGCAGCTCTAGCAGAATTGTTGTGCTCCTGCGTAACGACAGGAAAAGATGTTTCATCTTCAGGCAGAGATCTTGCACTCCTATGCAAGGTACATTACACCGCTGTGCAAATGTCAGTTACTGTTCATGACCAAGACACTATTTAAAGGTCTTCTTTTCTATTTGAGAGAGGACTTCAGAATATTCTCTTGTAGGGTTTCTAAGGAAACCTGTAAGGCTAAGAAAGTGAGTTATTCTTAGTGAGACAGAGTATTGTAATACTTTGCAATCTGTTTTCTTCTCTATAGTGAAATTCTTCTGCAGCCTTCCTAGTGGATGGAGATTCTTCATGAACTGAACCACTTAAATCTTGCTGTTGTCTCTTGTGTTTATGATTGCTTGTTTGTTTGCTTGCCTTGATTGAGATCTCTATTGTGCTTTGGTTATTGCTTGATTTCTTGAGTGGAATTTGTTGGCAAAGATCTTGGTTTCACAACAGTCTTTCAAAAAGAATTTAAAACATTGCCATTGATTTTGTTGGTTATTGAATTTGTTGGTGTTATCATTTCTTACTCCTACAAAAATTTTGTAAATATCATCTCATATCATTATAATTACTAGTTTACAAAATATATAACAAATCATAACAAAAGCATATCTTATTAGTTAACAAAGAAAAAAAAAAGACAAAATATATTTTTAAGAAAAAAAAAGACAAAATATATTTTTATATCTATAAAAAAAATGAGTCAAATGAGCCACTAAATCCATGTTTTGAAGCATGCTCATAAGTTCAAGTTACCATAATCAAGTGAACATTTCTACTCAAGCCAGTCTATAACTAGCATAAATTAAATTGACATAACAACAATAATTTCTCAATTTTTTAAACATGATTCAATATTTTTAGAATAAATTTAAAGAAAATAGTAAGAAACAATCCATAACAACAAAGAAAAATTAAAAACAAATTCTTATTATAATTGAATAATATTACTTGAGGCTTAATTGATATAAAAGATGAAAAGGTTCATTTTATTTTTTAGAATTGGGACTTTTACGTTACATGATGTAGAAAGATATAAGAGATGAAAGAATGTTTGCCAAAAAGCCTGCTGAATTTGATTGGTGGCAGCGACTTCAACAGTTCCAAGAGTTTGAAACTTACTTTAGATGACGCAAAGTGTACCCCAATTTCTACCTACAATAAAACAAATGATATTTAGTTAGATGTGGACTATTAATAATATTAAATTCGTAAAGGATAAAAATCTGAATTTATAAGAACCCGTAATTGAAAGAAAAACTGTACTATATAAATCCACAAAGAACTATTTTTTTCCTCCGTCAAACAATGAAAAATTATAAATCACCCCTTTACGACTTCAAAGAAATTATAAATCACTCCTTCATGATTTTAAAGTCGTTTCTTAACAAAAAAAGATTTATATTTTTGAGATGGATGTCACATAAACATGAGATATAGATATGCTTGCATGAAAGACTTTAACAAGAAGTCTGCAACAAAGTTCAAAAAATCTTAATCAGAACTTACTAGGCGTGCTCGATATGATTTTCAGCAGTACCACCTATGGGCTCCTTCCATTGGTCATGTTCACGTTTGGGCAGTACCCTCTTCCATATGTGTACAAATAGATCAGCCGAAAAAAGAAAAAAAAAAAGAGTAGCTGATAGGTAACATTGGCCAACGGTTTGATGATAATTGGCAGCTAGGAAGACAAAGGCAGCAAAGAAAAAAGTGACAAGAGAGACAAATGTTTTCGAAATAAAAGCGGCAAACCAAAAAAAAAATGAAAATAGGGTTTTAGAATTAAAATTGGTTTGAATTAATTAGATATTTGTTTTAATTACTCATTTACTTGCCAATTTATACATTATGTGGCATTGAATTATTGGTGGGACTCACCACATCAACAAGATGAGATCGTAAAACTGTCCTACCTAAGTATTTCTCTATTTTTTAACGTGTAGGCATATTTTGCTACTAATACTTGAAAAATGAGTCAATGGCCAATCTCATCAGGTGCTGAATTTCATTATTTGATCCTCTATAGGAATGGAGACTTTTTAAGATCAAATGTAATGGGAGACACGGTGTGGAAAAATATAACACATCAAGGAATAATTTTGAAGCAGGTAGTTCAATAACGGGCATGTAGCAGAATGTTTCTGGTGAACAGATGGAACCACAACCTTTGGAACTGAACACTGTGAATGAACCTAATTTTCAACCGCGGTGCAATACTTTGGTTTTCTCGGCGAACAAGAACTAGACAATTTGTACAATGAGCCTTATTTTACACGAAAAACACAACTGGAAATCAATGATGAGGAACAACAGCAGCCACTAGCTTCATTTGAATATCCTTCTTATTACTTTGATAATCAGATTGAACAACCAGCAGATTCAGTTGAGCAACCATTTCCTAGCCTTTGGTCTTGGCAGAATTTGATAGGATAGTCACCATCCACGTTTAATGCCTTTCAAAGTTTTCTGAGTGCATGCAAGTTGAATTTTCTTATGAATAACAATTTCAGCTCACGCAGCATACACCAGCAGCTATGAGTAGAAGTTTTTATATATAGATGAGCTGAGAAAGTTTGTTACAATCCAGCTGTCAAGTGTTATCTGTCTAGGAATTATTACAATAGCAAATAAGACTATTACACCTGGCTATTTCTAGAAAATCCTAAACAAAGTAATAAGCAGAAATAACAGACTTGATGAAGGCTTAATAACCTGGTTAACTGGCTTAATCAACTAATTATGAAGGAACTTAACAGTAAGGCCAGGTTACTTTAATTGTATGACATGAGCATCCTTAACATCCCCCCTCAAACTGGAGGGCACTTCAGTGACTCCCAGTTTGCTTCTGAAGTAATGGAATTGAGGGGCTGTTAGAGGTTTGGTGAGGCAGTCAGCTACTTGGTCACATGAGGGAACATAGCGCACATCCGGTAGTTTTTGAAGAACTTTGTCACGCACAAAGTGGATGTCAATTTCTATATGTTTGGTTCTGGCATGATACACTGGATTGGAGGCCAAGGCAGCAGCACTTGTGTTGTCACACCAAACAATTGGGCATTGGGAAGATTGGCATTGAAGTTCTAATAGTAAAGACTGTATCCATGCTATTTCAGTAGCAACCTGAGCAAGAGCTCGATATTTGGACTCTGTGCTTGACCTGGAAACTACAGGTTGCTTTTTGGATTGCCATGAGACCAGAGTGTCACCAAGAAATATGCAGTAACCCCAATCGATCTCCTGTCCTCTATGTTGCAAGCCCAATCTGCATCAGTGAATCCAATTATGTTGATGTTTTCACACTGCTTAATATGTAGACCAAGAGATTTGGTGCCTTGTAGGTATCTTAGAATCCTTTTTACACCCTGCCAATGTACAGTTTTGGGTGCTTAAAGGAATTGACTAAGCTTGTTCACACTATAGGCTATATCCGATCTGGTGTGAGTGAGATATTGTAGTGCTCCCACAGTACTTCTATAAAGAGTGGGATCCGAGAAGAGTTCAGAATTTTCTGCTGCCTGGTTTTTGCAAATCACAGCTGGAGTTGAGCATGGTTTCAAGTGTTCCAGCTTGATTTTCTTCAACAGATCAGAAACATACTTAGATTGGTTCAAGTATATACCAGTGTCATTTCTTCTTACCTCTATACCAAGAAAGTAGTGTAACTCCCCAAGATCTTTTAGAGCATAGAGTTTGTCTAGATTGGAGATGAGGCATTGTACAATTTGTGGATTATTTTCGGTCACCAGGATATCATCCACATAAACAAGGATAAAAATAAGAGTCCCTGCTTCTTTGAGAACAAAAAGTGAAGAATCTGATTTGAGTTTGTGAATCCCCAATCTAACAATGTGTTTCTTAATTTGTCAAACCAAGCTCTTGGGGCCTGTTTGAGGCCATAGAGAGCTTTATGTAACTTGCAAACATGTGTAGGCTTTGTGGAATCAATGAAGCCTTCAGGCTGTACCATATACACTGATTCATCCAGGTTGCCATTTAGAAAGGCATTATTGATATCTAGCTGCCTTATCTTCCAGTTTTTAGCTACAGCCAAGGTCAAAATCACCCTTATTGTTCATTGTTTAACCACAGGACTATAGGTCTTAGTATAGTCAATTCCTGGAGTCTGGTGAAAGCCTTTGGCTACCAGCCTGGCTTTATGTCTGTGAATAGAGCCATCACTGTTTAGCTTGAGTTTAAAAACCTATTTGTTTCCTACCAAGTTATACTGAGAAGAATATGGAACTAAGGACCATGTTTTATTCCTCACTAAGGCTTCAAACTCTGCATCCATGGCCTTTTTCCATGCAGCTGACTTCATTGCTTCTCTAACTGTACCAAATTCTATGTTTTCATTGTTGGTGCCATTTATTTCCTCACTATTTTAGACTTTTGGTTTAAATATCCCTCTTTTTGATCTTGTAATCATAGGGTGACAGGGAGCATTTATTATAGGCACAACAGGTAAGGTTTGCATCCCTGTGTCAGTTTCACCTTGAAGGGATTGTGATCTGTTTGGTGAAGTGTATGGTGAAATGCTTTGGGAGATGGCTTGTGATTTGTTTTGAGAAGAACCTTGTGTGACAATTGGTGACACATTGTGATTTGTGTCCATGCTCAAATCTTCTACAGGAGAATTTCGATTTTGTGCAGCTGCATCAGGAGAGTTTTGAGAGGTAAATCTGTCCAGGTGTGATGAGGTTTCAGATTCCTTTCTACTGGGGTCTTTGTCTATCCATCTGTTAAGTAAAGGGAGAATAAAACCAGGTGAGGGTGTGATAGAGGCTTGTGTGCTTTGACTGGTTCTAGTATTGAGAAAACCAAGTTTGAAAGGAAATTCTATCTTATTGAACACAACATGCCTAGAGAGATATATTCTTCCAGTAGGACTTAAACATTTAAATCCTTTGTAAGACTCACAATAGCCTAGAAAGACACATTTAATAGAATGAAACTGAAATTTATGGCTTTGGTAAGATCTTAGGCAGGGAAAGCATGAGCATCCAAAAGTTTTGAGTGACTCATAATCTGGAATTTGATTAAAAACTTTTTCCCAGGGTGACTTTCCATTCAAGACAGGAGTTGGGAGCCTATTGATGATCCATACTGCAGTGTGAAATGCCTCCCACCAGTACTTTAAGGGCATACTTGCTTGGGCAAGCAAAGTGAGTCCCATCTCAACAAGGTGCCTATGTTTTCTTTCTACTTTACCTTGTTGTTCATGGGTGTAAGGACAGGCTATTCTAGTCTCTATTCCATTTTGATTTAGGAAATTAGTAAAGGCTCTAAACTCTCCTCCCCAATCTGATTGTAAGCTTTTGATTTGCCTTTCAAATTTTTTCTCAACATAGGCTTTAAATTGCTTAAAGGTGGATAAGGCTTTTGATTTGCTTTTAGGTGGATATATCCATGTGAATCTACTATAATCATCAACAAAGTTGATATAATATTTATAACCTGAATTAGATGCAATGGGAGCTGGGCCCCACAGATCTGTATGAATCAAGTCAAGTATTTGTTTGGTTTTGCTGGTTGAATGTTTGAAAGGCAATGCATGAGATTTACCCAACTGACAAGCATCACAAAAGTTAAGCTTTTCATTAATGACAAGAGGTTTCTTACAACTTTCCAGAACTTGACTCAAGACTTTGACAGATGGATGCCCAAGTTTTCTATGCCAAATATTGGCTAGACTCTCAGTTGAGACATTGTTTGAAACTGATATAGACAAAATTTGAGGGTTAACAGAAAAGAAATTAGAGGAAGGCTTAGATGACAAGGTAGATTTTTGGAGACAAGAACTAGTAGACACACCCGCAGTAAGACACTTTTACAGTTTGTTTCTTCCATGAACTTTCAGAAGACTTTTTGATGGCTTGGAACCTGGACAGAGTTGATAAAGTCCTTCCTTAACTCTCCCCTGCAGCAGCACCTGGCGAGTGTGTTTGTCCTTCACAAGGTAATAGTTAGAATGAAACTCAACATATATTCTATTATCTCTGGTAAGCTTTGACACACTCAATAGGTTTTTGGTGATTTTAGGCACACACAGAATGTTTTTCAAACTCAACATTGAATTAGTTGTAGGTAATTTTGAGTGTCCAATGTGTGTGATTCTTAGTCTATTTCCATCACCAACAGAGAGGGAATTCTTACCACTGTACTCACACCTTGTATTGATGAAGTTTGGTTCAGCAGTCACATGATTGGTTGCTCCACTATCTGCATACCAAGCTTCATCAGCAACTGATTCAGGTGTGGCAAAGAAAGCTTGCTGGGGAAAATTCTGAGAAGAATAGCCTTACTGGGAAAAATTCTGAGAAGAAGAATAACCATGTTGCTGTGTGGAGTTTCCTCTTTGAAATCTCTGTCTATTATTGCCATTGTTTCTGCCTCTATTTGAAGATCCCATATAGTTCAAGTTAGTCCTATAGAAATAGATTGAAGCAAGGTGCCCAATCTTACCACATATTTGGCAAATTGGCTTAGAATTGCCGAATCTACCTCCTCCTCTTCCCCTTGGATTTTTGCTATTAAAGCCCCTTTCAAAGCCTTGTTGAAAATTCTTGCTGCCACCTTGTTTGTAAGAATTTTTAGAATTCTGATTTTGTTTGTCAAATGCAACATTGGCAGATGCGTGATTAAGGCTAAGATTACCAAAGCTATTCAGTCTTTCAAGTCTATTTTCAATACTAAGGAGGATGGCTTGCAATTCCTACCAAGATATATCATCCTTGGACTGAATCTGAACTACAATAGGAGTGTAGTCAGCATCAAGGCCCAAAGTTATAAAAGAAACCAGATCACTCATCTCAACAGGACTGCCAGCAACAGCCAAATTATCAGCAATCTTCTTCATGTTGGTGAGATATTCACTCATTTTCAGTGATCCTTTTCTAGAGTTTTGAAGATCGAAACGAAGATTAGAAATCTTAGATATGTTTTTCACTCCACAAAATTGTTCCAGGGCTTTCCAAAGATTAAAAGAGGAGGAAGTTTGCTCTATTACCAGAGCTGCAATTTTATTTGTTACTGAACCAAGTAACCAGCCTACTAGAAGACTATCTGTAGAGACCCAATCATCATATTCTGGGTTAGATTGAAGCCGGGAGCTAGAACCATCTTCAGATGTTGAAGAGACTGAGATGAACTATGGTGGACAGGTCTTGGTTCCAAGAACAAAACTCTTTAGTCTGTAGCCTCGTAGAGTTGGAAGCACCATAGCTTTCCAAACTGTGTAGTTGTCTTCATCCAATTTGATGGGGAAAGCTTGGCTTAGAGAGTTACCAAATGGTGAGCTTCCATTGAATGGATTAGCACGTGATGAGGAGCCTGAAGCACTACCAGTGATACTTTTCTTAGTTGACTCAAGAGACATGGCGTTGGCCTTTTTTTCTACTCTGATACCAAGTTGAATTTTCTTGTGAATAACAATTTCAACTCACGTAGCATACACCAGCTGCTATGAGTAGAAGTTTTTATATATAGATGAGCTGAGAAAGTTTGTTACAATCTAGCTGTCAAGTGTTATCTGTCTAGGAATTATTACAATAGCAAATAAGACTATTACACGTGGCTATTTCTAGAAAATCCTAAACAAAGTAATGAGCAGAAATAATAGACTTGATGAAGGCTTAATAACCTGGTTAACTGGCTTAATCAACTAATTATGAAGAAACTTAACAGCAAGGCCAGGTTACTTTAATTGTATGACATGAGCTTCCTTAACAATGCATGGAAAATTGTATCATTCTTGTTTGGATTAATTCACAATTGTTCCCCCCCTTTCATTGTGGTGCCGGCGTTTGAATCAATTACTGTTTTATTTATGTTTAGGAAAAATTAATCGGACAAATTAATGTCAAGAGTGTTTGGTTTATGTTGAAAAATATCAGACTTATAAATATTTGCGGTACTTTTGTATTTATTAATACAAATCTATTTATATATACACAACCAAAGAAATTTAGTAAACAAATAAACAACCTAACAATTAGGAATTTTAAAGATATAAAAACAATAATTATAGGTAATTGATGCAAATATAACAGGGATGAAGATTTTCATATACAATTAAAAATGAGATCTCATTATCTGAAGACGATGAATTAGCATCTTCATCATGCCCATGCAAATAGTAATCCCGTCGACGATACCGATCTTGGTATCTACTGATTGAAATCGTTGGGCAAAAATCGGTTTGCTTAGATTTCTAATTATCCGGGCCATAAACCTCAACAACGGCCCACCATTCAAGTGAACCTCAACTTTTCTAAGATCGTAACAGCTTGAAATGCTGCACTTCTAGCACCAATCAAGACTTCAAACTGTTGGATTTACTCCCTGAATGCAGAAGATGCATCAGTGCAAATACAGAGGATTATAATTGTTTAGAGAGCTTTACAGAAAGTTCTATTCTGAATTAAAGTGTTTAATTTATCAAAAATGTCAAGGAGAAATTTTCTTTTTCTTCTTGGAAGAAAACGTCTCTCAACAATTTGCAATTATTTACACATTTAATTACCTAATGCCCTAATGTGAAGGGCTTCCATAATCTTATAATGATTCGTGACATTCAATTTGCTTATATTTTATAAACAACTAACAAATAGACTAAATATTTTGCAGGAAAACCAAATTTAAAAGGATAAAAAATTAGGAATTTCTAAGAAATTTAGAGTAACTCACACAATGAGAAAAAGGTTTCGAATTTGAAATCTTACAATCATTGCAAGCTTTTGGCTATAAATTTGTGCCTCCAAAATAATAAGTAGAAAGTGAAACTAGAGCCAAATAGAAATGTCGCAATAACGTGAATGTAACTGAACCAAATTAAAGTAAATAAATTTAGAGTAAAAAAAGATTAGTATGTTACTTCAATATCTCATCTAATTAGCTCTCTAAACTATGCAGATTCCAAGCCCAATTAATTAAGAAAGTTTTCGTTTTAAAAAAAATTATATTGCAAATTATTTTAGGGTATCCATTTTGACCCCAGTCTTGTGAAGCACTTAGAACTCGATGACCTCTTAAGTATGGGGCAGGAGAGGATAAATATTGCCCTTAACAATGTGAAGAAAAATGGGGCTTCCATGGATCAGTCTCGAAAAGCCCCATGGGGATGGAAACTCAAACTGTCTGCCAACAATACACCCTCGACGTTGTCCAGCTGAAAGGGCCAAGAAAGCGTGTTTTGTAGCTGTCAATGTCAAGAATCAATTGCTTAAATTGTTTCCTCCTAATAGTGCTGGTGCCTACTAAGAGAGAGTTAAAGAGCCTCCAACATGTGTTGGCTGCAAATGGGAAGATAACTAGGGGTGGGATCCGTGTCGTGTCGTGTCATGTCGACCCATTTAATTATTCGTGTCAAGACATGAAACACGGATTTGACAAGATTATTAAACATGTTACCCACGTGTTGTAATCGTGTCATATTTAATTCACATAATTTACTTAATTGTTTAACCTAATTATGCATAATATATTATATTCTATATATTTAAATCAATTAAAATTATTTTTAGAATATAAACCATTGTTGTATAAAATATTATTAAAATCATCATAATTTATTATTTTATAAATTAATTTATTTTACAATATAAAAATTTCAGTTTTATAATATATATGTTGTAAGTAGGTAATAATTTATATTATTGAATGAACTTACATATTAATGATAGACAAAATATATTTAACTATTCGTGTCATTAAACGGGTTGGCATATTGAACACCTTCAACAAGAATCCGACCCATTTATTAATTGTGTATCGTATTCGTGTCGTGTTCGCGTGTCGTGTTACAAATTCCCACCCTTAAAGATAACTGACACATAAAAGCTTTGTCCCAGGCCCCTTAAATTACTAAAACACTGCGCTTGGAAGGAAGTTTAAAAAATAGTCATGTCCCCATATTTTTGTCCAATGAGGCAAACATGAGAGTTTTATTTTGTTTTACAATTTTATATTCAACCATTTTACATTTGGTTTCTTCTCAAGCAATACTATCTTCATTTTATGAATTTTTTAAATTTTATTTTTGAGTATTATATATTTTCATTTTTTATCTCCATCAGAGACTCTTAATTTCCAGTTTTATCCTCATTTAATTAAACTCATTATCCTTAACTAAGGTTAGGCAATGACTGTAATTTAAATGAGAATTAAATTTTGTAATATACAATACGCACATATATACATTAAGAAAAAGAAATTTTTAACTGTGAAATCATTCTCTTGTAATTGATATCTACTCTCATGAGAACAAACTAAACCCAGTATCAAAATGTGAATCATCCCATGTAAAAGTTAACATTTTTTTCGGTTATTAGAAAGATATAAATTTTTGGCTCATAAAGGATTATGTTTGGAATATCACAAAAATCAAGAAAACTATCTTCTTCTTTTAAGGTAATTGAACTCTTTTGATACTTAAGAGTACAAAATTAAGGATAATTTTGGAATTCAAGATCCCTAATTTCTCCGTTATCATAGAAGAATAGATCTATTCCATCACATACAACAAGTGCAACTTTCCACAATCCAAGGTTCCCATTAACACGTTGAAAAGGGCGCCTAACAGCTAATTGTTTGATCCACTTCATTTCTTCCATCACCACGTGGCAAAGTAATCCCCTTTACAAACCATTATAGCAATAGAGGCATAATACAATTCAAGAGTCCTGCAAAATTTTGATTATGGAATTTTTGGTACTCGTTTCTCATTGAACACTGTTGACCCAAGTATGGCAACCCAAGTGGGAGGGTGAATCGGGTTTTTATTTATAAAAATAGTTTTATAAAATTTTTTTTGAAAGTTTAAAATTAGTTCACTCTTTCTTTGAGAATAGAGGTGATGAAGATGAAATTAGAAGTTATTTAAAAAGCAATCAAGAGAATAACAATTAATGAACAAACACAACTATAAGTGGATTTAAAGAGGATAGGGATAGAGAGAGTGCAAACTCAATTTCGTGGTTCGGCAAACCTTGCCTACGTCCATGGGCTCCCAGCTTCTCCACAAAACTAGGCTTTCCACTAAGTTGCAGCACTACAACAAAAATGGCATTTAATAACATTTTAATAATAGCATTCTAGAGTGAATGCTATAAAAAATCTACTATTGATAGCATTTCATGGAAAAATGCTATAGTTTTTATTTATTAAATTTTAAAAAAATTTGTTCATAACATTCTTTTAGGAATGCCATCATAGGAATTATATTGATAAAGTTTACAAAAAGAAATGCTATTAAAAAATTAGTATTAATAACATTTTGAAAGAATGCTATTAATTTTACTATTTTATAGCAATATCCTAAACGTTATCAAGATTATTACATCTTACAACAATTATAGCATTTGTAAATGCCCTCTTTTAACTATGTAAAGCGGGCAGACTAAAATTTGGTGCCTGCTTAAATTTTGTATCTAGCCCCCAAAACTTGTACAAAAAAAAATCCATGTGAGAAAATAAAAGAAAGAGAAGCAGTCCTTCCCTTTGTAGCACTCTCCAATTTCTATATCAGTCTCTTTCTCTCTTTGGTTGCTCTCTCTAAGGTGAGATCTTCTTTCTCATTTTCTTCTCTCTGTTTTTTTTTTTTTCCTTTCTTTCTTCTGTAGTTGCCATGATCGAAGATCACAAGGTCCAGGAGCTGCGACAAAATCTTGAAGTTGCTTTAGTCACGATTGGTTCCCTCTGTTTCCACTGGAGATTCAAAGGGTTTCTGTTTGGGGATGAAAGGTGGTTAACATTGGTACCTAACTCAATTCAAGACTGGACCCGACTGAATTGAAGCCATCGTAAATTAAGATAATTTGATTTACAAATTATCAAAACCCTAGAGTAACAATTGCGCTTTTTCATCCATTCCAATCCTAGGGTTTTTTCTCCAGATTGTTTCATATGGCAGCGATGATGGTGAGCTCGGCTAGAGGCTACTAGCCATGTTCAATGAGAGCTATCCCTTGTTGCAGCTGCATGCGCTTTCTAATCTCAATAGCTTCGTCAACCAGTTCTGACTTGAGAGCTCTACTAGTATACTTTCATCATGTACTATTACTCATTCTCTCTCTTATCTCTATTCAATTTTTGTTCTTGATCTGTTTGCTTTGTAGGAAAATGGAATGTGCATAATTTCTGCGAGTTCAATGCTGATTTGGGTCTTTCTTGAAAGAGGGAAAATTGTGATAGTGATTTTTTTGTCTAGTTATTTCGTTTTAATACGGGGAGTCTACTAGTTCGGGGAAAATTTGTAAGCAAGTAATGATGTGCCATAATTTGGTAGTTTGGAAGGTGATTTTGACATATGTTTATTTGTTTGATTCACAGCTTGTTTTGCATGCATAGTGTTTATCATCATAAAATCCTTATTGATAATATTCTTTTCTGCAAGTTAAAATGAGTCAGCTTTATTTGATTTCTAATTTGTTGTCTTTCTATCTTTTTGTTTTCTTTTTGCTATAATTTCTACCAACTCTTATCCAACATAACTTCTCTGCAGTAAAGAATTTATACTAGTTTAATCTTCTTTATTTCTCTCTTTTTTTTTTTTGCATTTTTGCTTTGATGCCTTTTTTTTCTATTTGCTGTAATATCTGCCTAGCTCTTCTCCAACATTACTTCTCTACAGCAAAAAATTAATACCAATTCATCTCCTCTGTTTTCATTGTTTTCTTTTTTTTTTTTTTAGTATTTCTTTATTGTTATCTTATTGTCTTTCTATTTTCTACTTGTTATAATATTTGCATAGCTTTACTCCAGCATAAATAGATGTTGAAAATATATTTGGAGACTGTTATAGGCATTTGATACTAAATTGCCCTTGGACAACATTTAACAAATGATGAAAGACGTCACGTATGTTTTCTTACCTTGGGCTTTTCTCAGAAACTAATTTTGGCCTCTCATAGCAATTTCGCTTGGCATTTCTCTTTTGTACTAGATTACAAATTGAGAGAGAGAAATTGTTTATTGATATATCTGAAGTACTTGATGCTACTATGCATTGGGAGCAAAGAGCAACTTATATTCTTTCACGCAAGGCTCAGATGTCTAAAATTGAGCATATTATAAGGTTTTCACTGTGCCTTATAAATGATTTTAAATTTTCCTTATATTTCATTTTAAACAATTGAGTTTTATGGCTGACTTTCTTTCCTGGCTATAATGACTTAAAATCTTTTAGGACGTCACAAGACATATTTGTGCTTCTGCCTTCCATTCAAGATGCAATATCTTGGCTAAATCCTCGCTAAAGAATTCAATAGCATTTTTAGCTTCTCCTTTTGATATGCCACTTGCCTCTTGTTCCTTGCTGAAACTCGAGGTCTTGAAGGTTTGTGTTGTCCCATTAATGTGGTTCCCTGTCTAAAATTTAAGGAGTATAAGTTAGCACCAATTGTTTTGCAGGAGTTGGTTTCTCAATCAAAGTTTCTTAAGATATTATTGGAAGAGCAAAGAATGCTTGAAATAGGGTCTAAAGAATTGTGGGGATTGGCAAGATCATGCATCTTCTTTACTAGAAGATTTTTTGTGCCTACTTGATACAAGTGATATTGGTGGTCTCAATTGTGAACGTCGAAAATCGAACATCTAGTTACCTCTCTTGAATCCATTACAAAAGTTGGTTACATATTTGTTTTAACTTTAATAAAATTTTAAAACATTGTGTAGTAAAACTTTGTATATATAAAGGATATATATGGCTTTGATAATGTAAACATTGTAATTATGTTGATTCATGAATGAAATACAAAACTTTTATTTGTATTTTGATATTGATTATATATGTATGTTGTATCTAATAAAGTTTAATTATAGATGTTTGTATGAAATTTTGACCAAATAAAATAGAAACATTAAAGTGGTTCCATAGTAGTTATGGTTCTAGACCATAACATTTATGAATGTTATGGTATCATGGAAAAGGAAAAATAGTTTATAGCAGTTTTGAAATGCTATAGACATAAGCTATATATAGGATTCTATATGTGCTGTGGAGGGAGTCTAAAACGCTATGGTTCTATAGCGTTTTGTATGGATGCTATAGAAAAAGCATAGCATGGGCAGTTATAACATTTCGAAAATGCTATGAAAACCTTACAACAACATTCATGGCGTGTTATGAAATCCCATTGTTGTTGTAGTGTTGTAGAATTCTGTACAACTTGCTTGATGAACAACCTCACAAAGACTTCTTCCTTCAACTCTTGATAACACCACACCAAGAGTTCTCTCAAATTTTTAACACTTGATGACACCATACCAAGGATTCTCTCAAGGATAATAATTATCCTTTACCAGAGTGATCTCACTCTCATCAAAATACAAGAACAAAGAAAATTGTTTACAATAAAAATACAACTCCCCTCAAAGAGTAGATAAAGAATATAAAAGCTCTCTAAACTTGATATTTCTCTTATTTGTTGCTTGATAGATTCCTATGAAATGCATGGGAGAATGGCTCCTTGTATCGGCAAATGAGATGAGCTTATTCAAGTGAAGACACCATCTCCAAATTTTCTACCCACCATAAAAACCGTAATCTTGTTGGCCATTTTTGGCAATGGTCAAAATGTCAATAGCAAGCAAGACGCCCACTGGGAAGGTATTTGAAATTTAAAATTTATAAAATATAAAAGATCTACACATTTGAATAAGCTTTCCAACATCTCAAGAATCAAGTCATGTGGATATCTCTACCTCAAAATATGGACAAAAGACCATTCGGCCCTCATGTCAGCACTTTTTTCTTCCTTGTGTCAGTCCACCGATTTGCATGATGATTATGTTAGCCTTCCATTTGAAATTTGAATTTCTTCAAAAGATATGAAATGTACTCCATTAAATAATATTTCAAACGCCTCAAGAATCAAGTCATTTGGATATCTCTAGCTCAAGATATGGACAAAAGACCATTTTGTGCTCATGTTAGCAGATTTTTCCTCTTGTGTTAGTCCACTAAATTTCATGATGATTATCTCGACCTTCCATTTGAAATTTGAATTTCTTCAATGGAATGTGCTCCATTAAATCATATTTCTAATTTCTTAAGAATCAAGTCATTTGGATATCTCTAGCTCAAGATATGGACAAAAGACCATTCGGTGCTCATGTCAGCAGATTTTGTTTGTCCTTTAACTTGCATGATGATTTGGACAACCTTTCACTTGAAATTTGAATTTCTTTAAAACATACAAAATATTATTAATTGAGTAAGCTTTCTAAATGCTCAAGAATCACGTCATTTGGACATTTATAGAGACATATATGACCAATGATTGAATATTGCTCGTGTGTCATATTCCTTGAATCAAACCTTATTCTTAAACTTCGGCGCCTTTAACATAAAGTCTTCTCCCTAACTTCAACACTTCATTTTAATAAAAGTTTTCTTGATTTTATAAGTATTTCATTGATATTATTCTTGCACATGAATAAACATATTAGGAATACCTAAATGAATCAATGTATATTGTTATCATCAAAATTATCATATAGTCTTAGGGCTAACAAACACCTAGTAACCCATGTGAAATGATAGAACCCCTAATTGGTCATCAATATTTGAATTGATTAGCCAATAACAAATTTCGTTTAGATATTGGCATGTATGCCGGCGAGGTGGTATAGGATATACAATTAAAAAAATTTTTGAACATCCAAGACGTATCCAACAATCAGTAGAGAGATTGTACACTATGACATAGATGCATGTTTTTTCCGAACCTTTTTCTTTATCAGGCAAACAATGATTAAAACCAGTTTTTAGCCATTACTCACCAGATCAAATCCAAATCCAATAAAATCTAGATTATAACTTCCATAGCCTGAAGGCTTGTATCTATATTTTGGCAATGTTTTAACCTCTCTAGTTGCAGGATTCCATAAAGCATATGTCATCCATAAACCTTTTCTAGAAATGTTAGTGTCAAACATGACACATTAGCATATGTCATGCATATGATTATTTTGGACAAACATATAATTCAAACATTGTGTTATATTATTTCTTATTTTACTGTTTCTAGAAGTCTATTTTAGGAAGTATTTGTTTCTATTGAATATCTATTTTAGATTAGGACATTGTTATATTGTCCTAGCTCAATTAGGAGTATATTTATTTATGTCCTTTTTTTTAGGAGATTATCAATATCACTTCCTATATTATTGATCTTTATCCTCTTCTTATCAATTGAGTTTAATTGAGATTCTATAGGAGATTGGTGAGAATGGGCAACCGGATTTCAAACTGTATATATATAATGTTATTTCACATAACTTATATATAAATGTGTATGTTAAGGCATTTAAAGCTTATTAAGGAGAGCTTCAACGCAAAAATTTGAATGTATCTTTGATTATGTCTCTTATGTATGAGAGGTTGTGATCGTGCATGAATTTTGATTAGGTCTATTTGAGTTAGTATACACTCGAGAGAACTTGCGAGTTGAGTATTTATGTAATTCAACGTCAGACATTGTGGTTACAGTTTACTTAACATTGTGTTGTTAAGTTGTCAATAACAAAGAGTAGGCAGTGTCATTAGAGTTTAAGATCTTGGAGGGATTTTGTTTTGCAAAGATTAGGTCAATGTGTGAGAGTGAGTCAACACTATAAACGCACCTAAAGATTGTACAAATAAGAACTTAGAGAATTACAACTCTAAATTGTCCGTCAGAAGCGCACCTAAAAAGGGACCCAGGGGGGCCTGGGCCCCTTTTGAAACTTTAAAAATTTCTTTTACTCCCTTATTGCTCATAGTTTACAATTACACCCTTCTTGAAAAATAGTTTTTAAATTGCTTTTCTTTCTTTCTTTTTTAAACTAGTACCCTATCAAACTTATATTTCTATAAATATATTATATATCATATTTATATTATTTCTTTCTCTTTATAATTTATATGCACCAATTAGTGTAAAAATTAATAAATTTCTTTTAAAAATAAAAATTATGGTCGAGTCTTCTTATTATTTTTATGCATTTGTAGCCTTTTTGAGTAAAATTTAATGGTTATTATAAATTAATGATTTTTGAGAAAAAATATGAATAGATATTTAAAAAAAAATTCTTTTTTAAGTTGACATCATCATATCTAGAAAAAATGTTAACAATTCAATATAAAGTTACCTTGAGATTAATGTAAAGGTTTGTTTGCAAATTTTGAATGCATAACTCAAATTTTGGATTATAATGCTAATATAAGATTATAAATAATTTTTTTCATAGATGATAATGAAGTAATTATGCAACAGTTTTTAAATATAAATACTTGTCAATGACAATAACTAATATGTATTTCTGAAATAAATTATAAAGTATTGGTATTTTATACTTTGATTCATTGTATTAGAATTATTTAATTTTGAAAGATAAGATTTATTATATCTCCTATTTATCTATATTTATTCTTTTTTTAAACAATTTCTTTTGTACTACTGAAGTTTTTTTAAACATCAATTTTAAAATATTAAAGGTGGCCCCTTTATGATAAAATTTTGAGTCCACCACTGCTGTCTATAGATGTAGGTTTTAACAACCGAACCACGTAAATCCTTTTGTGTCATTTTATATTATAGTTTACTGTTACATTACGTATAACTAACCATACTTTCAAATCTCACAATTGGTATCAGAGCAAATTCACTATCATACAAGTGAAGAAGACCACATTGATTTAAAGGCATGGAGTTTATACAGACTGAAGGATCTGGAGTACAACCACCTATTCTTGCTGATAGTAATTATTCATATTGGAAAGTAAGAATGATGATGTATATCAAATCTCTTGATGACAGGGCATGGACCAGTGTATTTAAAAGATAGTCACCACCAACAAGATTGAATGCTTTCGGAGAATCAAAACCTAAACCTGAAGAGGATTGGACTAATGAGGAATCCAGGCATTCTAACTGGAATTCAAAGGCTCTCAATACGATTTTTGCGACTGTGGATCTAAATAATTTTGGAAAGATTTCAAGATGCAAAGTGGCTAAAGAAGCTTGGGACATTCTTCAAGTAAAGCATGAAGGTACAACTTCTGTTAAAACATTTAAATTGATGAGATTAAATTCATAATTTGAGAATTTGATAATGCATGAAGATGAGTCAATTTCTTATTTTTATTCTAAATCGTGCCACATCACAAATTCTGCATATATGCTTGGCAAGACATTTACTGATGCATAAATTGTTAGCAAATAATTAGATCAGTCCCTAATAAATTTTAACCTAAAATCTTGGCCATTAAGGAAGTTAAAAACACTAACAAGATGAAGGTTGATGAACTCATTGGCATTCTTCAAAACTTTGAGATTAATCATAGCATTAGGAAGCAAAACGAAAAAAGCATTGCATTTAATGTTAAAACTGAAAAACTGAAAAATCTGATGATGAAAGTAATGATGAGCTTGATGAAACTGATTCAAAATAGATTGCTTTTAACCAAGAATTATGCCAAGTTCATGAAACTGAATTTCAGGAAAAAGAATCAAGGAAAGACATCTAACTCAAGTTCAAAAAATTCAGTAAGGAGAATGACAAGAAGAAGTCAAAACAACTTGATAAGAAAGGACAGATTCAGTTCAATGCTATGAGTGTGCGGGCTATGGACATATTCAATCTGAATGTGCTAATCCAAAATAGAAGAATAAAGGGTTGTTAGCTATCTAGAGTGATGATTCTGAGATTGACTCATATGAACAAGAATGCATAAGTAACTTTTTTGCATTCACAGCATCCGTAGCTGATAAAGGCAAATCCATTATGTCTATTACAACTGAAAAAACAGAACTGATGATGAAAATTCAGACACAAAAAATAATCCAGAATACTATGAGGAGTTGTAGGAAACATACAATGCACTCTATCCTAAATGGCTGGACCAAAAAGAGGAAATTAGAATTCTAAAAAAGGAAAATGAAGTTTTGAAATGTGACTAATAATTTGTTGAAAATCTTAGCAATGAACTGGAGTTTGCCTTGAAAGATAAAAGAGTATATATTGAGAAAATTATAGCAGAATTGGTTGAGAGCAAAAGTTGTGTTAATCAACTCAGAATTGGTTCAGCAAAACTTAATCAAGTCATGAGTCTTGGAAGAGACAGTTCCAATAAACATGAATTAGTTTATTCAGAAGGTAATGTTGTATCTTCATCAAAAATAGTGTTTGTGAAAGCTTCAACATCAGGTCAAACTTCTGAACTTAGCTCAGAGAAGACAAGTCCTAGTTCAAAAAGTAATGATGCTTTTATTACTCCTTTGAACTCTTTTAAATCCAGTCCTGAAAAACTGAGAACATTCTTTCCAACATGTTATTTTTATGGTATCAAAGGGCACATCAGACCTAGATATTTTAAATTGTTGAATCTTTTGCGTGAAAGATCAAAATAGATTAGGAAGTCACCAAAGACACAACTGCAGTGGGTTAAGAAAAACATAACAGTTTGTAATGTTACTTTTACTTCATTTAATAATTCTTCTAATGACTTGTGGTATTTTGACAGTGGTTGTTCCAGGCACATGACTAGAAATAGATCTCTTTTGAAAAAATTTTGAGGCATCCAGGGAAGGAAATGTCATATATGGTGATGGTGTAAAGAGCAAGGTAATCGGTAAGGGAACTTTATATGTTAAAGGCTTACCTGAACTTACAAATGTTTTACTTGTTGAGGAACTAAAAGCTAATCTGATTAATATTAGTTAGATATGTGATGACAGGTACATGGTTAACTTTACTAAAAACAAATACATGGTTTTAGATGACGTAAGAAAATGCATTTTAGAAGGAAATAAATCTTCGGATAATTGCTACTTGGCATCAAATGCATTTCACACTAAGCTATCAGACTTGGAATTGTGGCATCAAAAGTTAGGACATTTAAACTGTAAAGATTTGGTTAAACTAACTAAATTAGGTGCTGTTAGAGGTGTTCCTAAATTTAATGATAAAACTGATGGAGTTTGTGGACCATGTCAATTGGATAAACAAATCAAAGGAACACAAAAGTCTATATTACACCTTAGCACATCTAAAATACTTGATTTGCTTCACATGGATCTCATTGGTTCCATGTAGATTGAAAGCATTTATGGTAAAAGATATGTATTTGTTTGTGTTGATAATTTCTCTAGGTATGCTTGGTTGATTTTATTAGAGAAAAATCTAACACTTTTGAAGCTTTAAGGAATCTTTGTGTTAAGCTTGAAAATGAGCAAACAGGAGCACTGGCAAGATAGTAAGGATAAGAAGTGATCAGACAAAGAGTTTAAAAATATCAGCTATGCTAATTTTTGCAAATACCTTGGAATTGCACATGAATATTCAGCCTCCAAAACACCTTAATAGAATGGTAGAGAAAAAATAGGACACTTCAAGAAATGGCTAGAGTGATGCTCAATAGCAAAAAGTTGACCGAAAAGCTAAGGCTGAAGCAATTAGCACTGTTTGTTATATTTCAAATAGAGTTTTCCTAAGATCTAGCTCTAATCAAACTCCTTATGAGATTTTAAAAGGAAGAAAACCTAACTTGAAGTATTTTCCTATCCTTGGATACATGTGTTACATCTCAAATGACAGAGAGTAGTTAGGTAAATTCGATCCTAAAAGTGATAAAGGAGTCTTTGTGGGATATGTATTGAACAGCAAGACATTTCGAGTTTATAATCTATGAACTGAATCTATAATGGAGTCTGCAAATGTGGTGTTTGATGACCTGGATGATTATGCAAACTATTCTCATGAACAAAGCATAACCAACTTCACGGAAGAAACATAAAGTTCAACACCATTCAGTAGTAGTGATGAAAACGATGCTGTTATAAAAAAGGAGAAAACAGTTGTTACGACAAACACAACAACGATGTCTAACAACCTAGATCTAGACATAAATTTAATCAAAAATGAAGATGAAAGAAAAGATCCACCTTCCTGGATACAAAAGGCACATCCAACCAGCTTAATCATAGGAAATCTAAATGGGATGATGAAGACTAGAAGCAAGGTAAGAAATCGGGTAAGATTTGCTTGTTATGTGTCACTAGTTGAACCAAATAACGTAAAAGAAGCTTTAAAAGAGGATGTTTGGATTCAAGCTATGCAAGATGAACTTAATTAGTTTAAAAGACATAAAGTTTGGAAATTAGTTCCTAGGCCACAAAATGCAAATGTCATTGGAACTAAGTGGATCTTTAAGAATAAAACTGATGAGAATGGACAAGTAATTAGAAATAAAGCTAGGCAAGTGGCATAAGGTTACACATAAGTAAAAGGCATTGACTTTGATGAAACCTTCACACCAGTAGCTAGACTTAAGTCTATCAGATTACTACTTACTATTACTTGCTTATCAAATGGATATTAAGACAGCGTTCTTGAATGGCTATCTTAATGAAGAGGCTTTTGTTGAATAGCCTAAAGGATTTTAAGATCTTAAACATCCTAATAATATATACAAGTTGCATAAAGCTTTATATGGCTTGAAACAAGCTCCTAGAGCTTAGTATGAAAGGTTGACAAACTTTTTGATTAAGAGAGGATATACTAGGGGCAGTAATGATAAGACTTTTTTTATTAAACATGCATCTAGTTATTTTATTATTGCTCAAGTATAAACGGATGACATTGTGTTTGGATCAACTAACAAAAATAAGATTGATGAGTTTGTCAAGTTGATGTAGAAAAAGTTTAAGATGAGCATGGTAGGAGAATTGAATTTCTTTCTTGGATTGCAGGTTAAGCAAATGGATGATGGGATATTCATATCTCAATCAAAATATGCTAAGAATCTTGTAAAGAGATTTGAACTTGAAAAGGCAAAGCCTATGAGAACTCCTATTTGTGCTAACTTGAAACTTTTCAAAGATGGTGTAGGAAAGGAGATTGATACAAGTCAGTACAGAAGCATCATTGGCAGCTTATGGTACCTCACTGCAAGCAGACCAGATTTATGTTTTAGTATAGGATTATGTGTAAGATTTCAAGCAAATCCCAAGGAAACACACCTGGCAACAATTAAACGAATCATCAGGCATGTGTATGGAACCTATGACTATGGAATATGGTTTTCTAAAGATACAAATGCTTGTCTTGCATGGTTCAATGATGCCAATTGGGCAGGGAATGCAAATGATAGGAAGAGCACATCAGGTGGATGTTTTTCTATTGGTACCAATTTAGTTTCTTGGGACAGCAAAAAGCAAAAGTCCATCTCTTTGTCTACGGTAGAAGTAGAATATATTGCAGCAAGGAGTTGTTGTACACAACTACTTTGGATGAAGCAAATGCTAAGTGACTATGGTATTGAAAACAAAAAACCTATAACTGTGTTTTGTGATAATACTAGTGCTATAAACATTTCCAAAAATCCAGTTCAACATTCTAGAACAAAGCACATTGACATTAGATATCATTTTATAAGGGAGCTTTGGAGTCAACGTTGATAAACATTGAACATATCTCCACTGAAAATAATTGGTTGACTTGTTTACTAAGGCATTAGATGCAACAAGACTTGAAGAATCTAAGAAAGGCCTTAGGCATTTGTTAGTTTTCTAAATGAACATTACTTTCTGTTATGCTAATTATATCTATAATATCATAAGTATTCTTCTGATCGAGCATGTGTGAGCTGTAATCTTTGTTGTGTTTTTATACTAATTAAAAATGAAAAATATAGAGAGAGCTACCAATATATGATGTATGAAAGCCATCTTGAGAGTGACCTCAAGGTATCTAAGAAATATGTTAAAGGTACCCACTCAAATGAAAAGGGTTACTTCTATATTGTGTGACAGCTGTTGCATTGAATTAAAAATTCAATGAGATTAATTTATGTTAAATGTGTCACAATGTTGACATTGCAATTGAATGAAAAATAATATTACACAGCCTTCTTATGATTATGATAAACAGCTCTAGGATATGTTTCCTTAGAATGATTCATATGATATTCAAATATGCCTGTTATGTTCATCGTAATTGATTTCTGATATGGTTTTTATATCATACGATGTTGTCTAAACCTAACTGAAATTTGACTTTCTTGTGTGTCCAAGTGTCAAAGTGCCATGTTAACTTTATTGGATTGAAGGGGAGAAAACTTCAGTGGCCGGAATCCTTACTCTAGTAAAATTCCTTATTTTAATCAAAATAGAATTTTTGAATTTATCTAATTAATGATATTAATGAGTTTGTTTTGGAAAAACAATTAAAATTTGAAATTTTATTAGAAACTAAATTAGATTAAAACTTAGTTTCTTTCCAAGTATATCAAAAACACAGTTAAGGCTAGTCGTGTAGCATTCAGTCTTCTACTCTCTCTCTTATTTCGTATATCTCTCTACTTCAGAAACCGTTGCATAGCTCAAACCTCATCAATGGCTTCTTCAACTAAATCTGACAAATCAATCAGAGACACATCCTTGTCAAGCAGTTTTGATCACACTGTTCATGACAGTTTGTAGTCACAAGAGTCACAACAGCAACATGTAGAGATCTCGATTAATCTTGTAATAAGTGACGATAAGTCAGTTCTTGTTGTGAGGATGAAGGACAAAATCAAGCCCAAGTTCAATGAGTTTCTCACGGTAGAAGTGAAAAACAATTTCTTGAAGTATACTTCAAAGAGGAAGCTACAGATAAAATGACAAGTGAAGGTCTCTGACTTCCACGGATATGGTTTGGGAGAGCTCTCAGAGTTTATTTATTGGACTAGAATGGTAAACAATTTTCTACCTCTATCAAGTCTCTAATTCAAGCGTTTTATGCCAATATACCTGAGTCCGTTGATGATACAAAAAGCTTTTATTATCTGAAGGTATATTGTTGGTAAAATTTTCTCTAAATGTGATTAATAAATTTTTTGATATTCCTATTGGGAGCTTGCATTTTATTGATGACAGTTTTGATGTGGAGATTGTACTTAAAGACTTAACAAGTCATGATGATTTGGTATGAAACCCTAGAGATGCAATTGGTCAACAATATCTCATTAAGAAATATAAGGTTCTACATAAGATAACTCAATTTGATTGGTTTCCCTCCTCCCATCAAAATCAAGTCAAAGAAGATAGGGTTAAATTTCTGTTCTGTTTGGGCAAAAATAGACCGACTAATTTAGGCTTGTGGATATATAGGATGATTGTTCAAATTGTACCATATAAGTCAAATTATCATTTGCTTGTGTTTCCTTGTTTGATTCAAGGCATTTTGGCACTAAATGGTATACCTATAAGTCCACCAGAAACTCGTGAAATTTTGTCCAAGCTTATCACTAAAGGTTTCTTAACCAGATTACATGACAAGTCTGATATGTCTACTCCTATATTGAGGCTAAGAAAGGTCATAAACAATCCCATGAGTAATGTGGAGGACCAATTAATTAACTTTAATCAATGCTACTTTAGTGGATATTGCATAGGATATCAAGGAAATCAAGGCTAAGCAATCTGTATTGAGAGGAAATTTGAAGGAAAAGATGTTGTAGAAGAATAAACTCCTATGTAAGCTAATGATATCACGGAGGAACAACCAGAGGAGCATAGAGCAATAGAAGAACAGACTGAACAAGTTGAGACAGACAAGCAAGCAAGGAAGAAGAAGGAAAAGAAATTGAAAAAGAAAGCCAAAGGTACTAAGCTAAAGAAAAAGTCAAGATGGTGCAGAAGAAGTCTGTTAAGGAGAAACCTGTTGCTGAAATTGTTCCAGAGCTTTAGGATGAACCAAAAGATCAAGTTCAAGAAGAATGTGTTACACCAAAACATGAAAATGACTCAGTTCCTGACTTAGAGGAAGCAACAACAGCGCCAAAGTAAGTAGCAGCAGAGAAGCATCCCACAGAGCTTGTAGCTGAATCTCTCATGGGCTTGCACCAAAGTATTAAAGAGTCACAGCCCATAGAAACTAGTGTAGAAAGAAAGGAAAGTGAAATTCGACAGCTAGTGGTAACTGTCACTGCATCTTCTTCTGATACATCAAAATAGTAAGCTACCCCTGTAACTCTTGAGCAGCCCACCCCACCTACTCCCTCCACTACAGGAAAACGTTTCAAAATGAAAGATGGCATGGAAGAAAGACCACCTACCCTTCCATCTTCATCCCTTCGTAGGAAGTCTGCCAGATTGAACTGATACCAGTTCATGTTTCTTTTGCTCTTTTAGTTATTTTTTCTTCTTTAGCTTTTGAAACTTGTGCTATAACCAAGGAGGAGAGATTTTTGATGACATGACTTTTATCTTTTATTTTGCTTTGAACTTATGCACCAACCTTGTAAGGACGAGACACTATGACTTATTTGCTCTCTCTTGCTCTAATTTTATTTGCAGGACCTAAACTATTTCGTGGTTTGTGTTTTGTTTTATGTTCTTGCATATCATTTTACTTGCAAGGTATTTGATAGGTTAATTCCATTAGCTCTGATTTTTGTTTTTCTTGCAGGTTATTTGCATTTTTCCATTTTCTGTTATGACTTATTCTGTTATGTGTTTTATAACTGAAAAATCGTTACCTTTTTTGGTATGGCCTTTTCAGTAATGTGTGGTATGTTTGTTTTCAGTTGCATTAGACTTATCTTTATATGTTGTTTTTTGTTCAGAAATAGTTTAATGTTTTCATCACAAGTTGCCAAAAAGCGAGAGATTATTAGTGCCAAACGTGACACATCAGCATGTGCATTGCACATGATTATTTTGGACAAACTCGTAATTCAAACATTGTGTTATATTATTTCTTATTTTACTGTTTCTAGAAGTCTATTTTAGGAAGTATTTTTTTATATTGAATATCTCTTTTAGATTATGACATTATTATAGTATCCTAGCTCAATTAGGAGTATATTTATTTATGTCCTATTTTGTTTAGGATATTATCTATATCATTTCCTATATTATTGATCTTTATCCTATTCTTATCAATTGAGTTTGATTGAGATTCTACAAGATATTGGTGAGAAAGGGCAACCGGATTTCACACTGTATATGTATATAGTGTTATTTCATATAACTTATATACAATTGTGTATGTTAAGGCATTTCAAGATTATTAAGGAGAGCTTCAACGCAAAAATTGGAATGCATCTTTGATTATGTTTTTCATGTATGAGAGATTGTGATCGTGCACGAATTTCAATGAGGTTTGTTTGAGTTAGTATACACTTGAGAGAACTTGCGAGTTGAGTGTTTATGTAATTCATTGTCAGACATTGTGGATGTTATAGTTTACTTAACATTGTATTGTTAAGTTGTCAACAACAAAGAGTAGGCAGTGTCACTAGAGTTTAAAATCGTGGAGGAATTTTGTTTTGCAAAGATTAGGTCAATGTGTGAGAGTGAGTCAACATTATAAACGCATCTAAAGATTGTAAAAATAAGAACTTACTAAATTGTAGCTTTAAGTTGTACGTGGATGTAGGTTTTAACAACTGAACCACGTAAATCCTCCTGTGTCGTTTTATACTACAGTTTACTGTTACATTACGTATAACTAATTATACTTTCAGATCTCACAAGAAATATAAACTGAATACAAAAAAATATGCCACTAAAAGGACCATTAATACAGGAATTTTTACTATCTATGTCCAACGGGAATTAAGATTTTCTTTTCACAAATCTACTAGCGTTTCATCAAGGAATAAGAAATACTCATAAATAGGGGTGGTAATTCGTGTCACAGGTATCGACCTATTTAATTATTCGTGTCGAGATATGAAACATAGATTTAACATGGTTATTAGACGTGTCACCCGCGTGTTGTAATCGTGTCATACTTAATTCACATAATTACTTAATTGTTTAAATTAATTATGCAGAATATATTATATTCTATATATTATTATCAATTAAAATTAATTTTAGAACATAAATAATTGTTAGTATAAAAGAATTATTAAAATCATCATAATTTACTATTATGAAAATTAATTTATTTTATAATATAAAATTTTCAGTTTTATAATATATATGTTGTAAGTACGTAAAAATTCATATCATTAGATAAATTTACATGTTAAGGATTGATGAGTTATGTTTAACTATTCGGGTCAGTAAATGGATTGGCATGTTAAACACCTTCAACATGAATCTGACTCATTTATTAATCGTGTATCGTGCTCTTGTTGTATTCATGTAGTGTTCACGTGTCGTGACTCAAATTGCCACTCCTACTCATAAACCTAAAGATTACTTTCTCTAGAACGAATAAATAGTCGAGTATTAATCACTTTTTAGATGCTAAGAAATAAAACTAGGCTTTCCAATTAAATCATATAAAAACTTGCAGCTGCACCTGATTCTTAGAAGAGTTTTCACAGGTAACCTTAATAAAACTTCAATCACGATATCTTGAGACTGTACTTTTGTCACCATTATGATGATCACTTTCTCAATTGAAAAAAGAGCCACTTTTCTGCAAAATCATTTCCACCAATTCTAATTCCCAAACAAATATATGAAAAACGTATTCATAAACATTACATTTTTATTTTGAAGTGACTTCATTAAATTAGCGTTGATTTTTTTTTTATTAGGATAGTCATATTGTAACATAAATAGTGTCTAAGGACAAATTACAGTTTATGCTCACTAATGAAGTTATGAATCAAAGTTGAAGCAACAAATAAAAATAAAAATACAAAAAAAGGAAAAACTTTGTATATACCTTGTCTTTGTTATGATGCTATATTCCCACGAAAAATATAATCTTCAGTATGATTATTCTTTCTCATGAGCATTCACATAATTGGCCAAAATCTTTTTGATGTCAGTTACATGGAGGATAATTGATTTATGTTAACCACAAGTTTTATATAATCTAAATAGGAGAAAATGCAAACATATGTGAATGAGTTGTACTTTTGCATCTAATTTAGCCATTAGAAAATATCAAATCGTTTAGTTGGATAAGATTTCTCGTATGATGGCAAAAATCTCTCCAACATCTCTTAAAACAATTATATATGGTAATATGTGTATGGTAGTATGGTAATGGTTTTTCAACAGCTAAAATGCTTGAAAATATCTCCTGTAGCCAGTATGTCACCATAGCAAAATATATTCTTTGTTTATGCTATATGTTCAAATCAAAATAGCTTGAATTATACTGTTATAGCACATTTATCTTTTCTATCCTCGTACATGATTATATAGTATAAATTCCTAACGATAATAAATTGAAGATACAACATCATTTTTCTTTTTTCAAAATATTCTATTCTAATTCTTTAGAATTCTTTGCAGATAAGTTATTTTACATATAATTAATTAGTCGTTACATATGCAATAATTACAATTTAACATACATATATATATATATATATATATATATATATATATATTAAAAATCAAAACTACGATCTAGTATTATTACTATAATGACTCATATTTCATCTATAAAAAATTACATGTTTTGTTTATAATGTAATAATTGCAAGTTAACCAACCTTGTTTGACTATTTATATCACATGCCAAACGTAAAAATTTTAACTTCTCCCCGCTTGATAATAAAAATCAGAACTTGGCCTCTCATTATGTTTTCTATAAACATTTTCTTATACTATACATTCTCTAATACATTTTAAACAATATCAATCATATATCATGTTCAAAACTTAAAAACAATAATTATTTTCCTGGAATAATGGTTCAACTTGTGCATGCATACATCATGATTGTGCAGGAGCGTAAGAGGAGTTATGCAGGAGCACAAGTATGCAGCAACAGATATTGCAGGCAGAGACTTTATTAAGCTGGCACGCAATATGGGTTGCGCTGGAGCGCAAGATATTGTGTAGGCATGCAAAGTGCTTTGCGTAGGTGTGCAACAGAAGGTCTAGAAGCGTGCAAGTCAAAGACCTTGTGCACACATTGCCTAGGCACGCAACTTTGAATTTTCTGTTTTAAAATACACTTGGCATTTAGTCATTGGCTTTCACAAATTATATCTTAGGCTATAAAAGCTACGTGTTATTCCTTTTATGATAGATAAAAGAGAGATAGATTAAAGAGAAAGGGTTTAGACCAAATAGGGATTACTTAGGTTGAAAGTTAACCTAATTTCTACTAGTTTGCCTTATAAATTTCTTGTACTCTCTTTTTTTTCACCATAATGGATTGCTCATCACCAGCAATTATATGTAGGATCACTCTAGTGGTTTGAACCAGTATAAATCTTTGTGTTCTTATTGATTTCTTTTATTTCTTTGCTTGGGTGTGTGCTTGAAACTCCTAGATTAATTCCGGTAAAGCTACTTGCGAGTGTGCATGCCTCTTATCTTCAACAAATTGGTATCAGAGCTTGGTTATTGGTTGATTTGGAGTTCTTTAGTGGTTAAGTTATTAGTATAATAAGTGTTCGATAAAAGTCCTAAGTAGCATTTACGTAGTCCAAAAGGTGTTCGAAGAAATTTCTATGATGGCTACATCAACTACCAAGCATGACATTAAGAAGTTTGATGGTAGCAACGACTTTGCTATTTAGAAAATAAAGATGTTGGCTTTGTTTAGCAACCTAGGATGGGATGAAGCTCTTGGAGGTGAAAGCAAGATGCAAAATAGCTATAGTGTTGAGAAGAAGAAAGACATCATCAAGAAGAATCACAACATGTTAATTCTCTGTTTAAGTGACAAGGTGTTGAAGCAATCTTCGAGGATGAAAACTATGGCTGAGGTATGGTTAAATCTTGAAAGCCTTTATATGACTAAGAATTTGTCTAATAGGTTGTATTTGAAAGTTAAGTTTCTTACATTCAAAATGGCTGAGGATAAGAACTAGCAAGATCACATTGATGAGTTTAACACACTATGCTTAGACTTAAGAAACATAGAAATTGAATATGATGATGAAGATAAGGCATTAGTGTTGTTGCATTCTCTTTCGAAGTCGTATGAGAATTTTGTAGACATTTTGAACTATGGTAGGGCAACATTGTGTCTTGATGATGTCGTTAGTGCGTTGAATTTGAAAGATCCTCAAAAGAAGAATGAGTTGGGTGAACACTTAGATGAATGGTGGCATATTAGATGTAGGAGTGATAGTAGAAATTACAGAGGAAAGTCACACTCCAGATCAAAATAAAGGGGTGAGAAAGCGGTATGCTATCATTGTCCTAAGGAAAGGCATATTAGGAGGCTTTGTCCTAAGAGAAAGAAAAATGAGAAAGGAAAAGAGTAAGACAAAGGTGATGCCGCTATTGTAGAGGATGAATATGAGAATTCTGATGTTTTGATAGTGACAACACTAAGTTCAGAGGATCAATGAGTTATAGACACCGGTTGTACGTTTCATATGACACCAAATAGAAGCGGATTTGAATCTTATGAAAAGATTGATGGTGGACGTGTTCTATTGGGAAACACTAAAGCTTGTAGAATGGTTGGCACAGGCACAATTAGAATTAAAATTCATGATGGCATGTAAAAAGTTTTGAATGCTATGAGACATATTCCTAAATTGAAGAGGAATTTGATTTCACTTAGTATGCTTGATTTCAAAGGCTGCAGATTCAAAGTGGAGAATGGAACCTTAAAAGTTACAAGAGATTGTCTAGTTGTAATGAAAACTATGAGAGAAAAAGGCCTTTGTATTCTCAGAGCAGCACCATGATTGGAGAATTAAAGGCGGTTTTAGAATTAGATGATAAGGCCAACTTGTGTAATAAGAGGCTTGACCATGTGATGAAAGAGGGCTTCAAGAGATGCAAAAACAAGACTTGTTATGTGAAAATAAGTTGTATAAATTAGAATTTAATGAGCATTGTAGTTTTGGCAACGGAAAGAGAGTTAACTTCTTGTACTATTAATGAGACTCTAAGTTATATTCATGTAGATTTATAAGGTCCATCTAAGTATGCAACTTGTTTATAATTGATAACACGTATAATTATGTATTATTCCTCACATCTATAATTGATAACTGTTCAAGGAAGGCGTGGTTTCATATCATGAAGACTAAGGGCGATGCACTCCAAAAGTTCAAAGATTGAAAAAAGATGGTTGAAGTTCAAACCGGTAGAAAGTTCAAAAGTTAAGAACTAATAATAGTTTAGAGTTCTTAAATGAAGAGTTCAACAACTTTTGTAACAATAGAAGAGTGGTGAGGTAAGAAACGGTATCCAAAACATTGCATGAAAGTGGTTTAGCTAAAAGGATGAATGAGACACTTCTTGAAAGGGCAAGATGCATGTTGTTAAGTGCAAATATGCCCAAGGAGTTTTGGGGGGAAGCGGGCAACATAACAATATATTTAATCAATAGATGTTCATCGTTTGTAATTAATCATAAGGCACCGAAAGAAGTGTAGATAGTTCTTCACCAAGCTACAATCATTTATGAATGTTTGGCTGTGTGGCCTATGCACATATCAAACGTGAAAACTTAGAGCCAAGAGCTAGATGCATGTTAGTTGCCTATCCAAGAGGTGGGAAGGGATACAAGTTGTGTTGCCAAAAGTTAGATGTATCAAAGTGTTGTACTTTTAGAGATGTTACATTTGAAGAACCAGAATGTTATTTTGAGAGCTGCAACATAAATATTCAGTTTAGAACTGAAGATGCAGTTATAGTTGAGGCTGAGGTAGAGCCTAGAACTAGTAAAGCTACAGATGGAGTTGACCTTGAGGTGGAGCTTCATGATTCTGGGAATTCTCTAATGGAAGTGGCAGTTGAAGTAAAAGATCTTGATGACATAGAAGAAGTCCTTGATGAGTTTGAGATCTTGAGAAATCATCAGCTAGCAAGAGATTTAGCTAGGAGAGTAGAGCTACACTTGCAAGGTATGTTTATGCTGATTTTATAGCTTATTTATTATCAATGTTAGAGGAGGCTGATGATAGCGATCCTAGAAGTTATAAGGAAGCTATGTGTAGTAGAAATACATAGTTAAGGCAGCATGAAATGAATTCTTTGTTTCAAAATGGAGGAAGAAATTTTTTGTTGTTAGGTGTTGTTGATATGTTGTTTGAGCCAACCAATATAACAAAAGTTAGAAAATTGAAATCTCAATAGGGAATTTGAGATGAAAGACTTTGAAAGTTTTAGGATGTGTTTGATAATGAAAAGCAATAGAGGCAAAGATGAAAACCGATTATCTTTGTCCCATGATGATTGTATTTAGAAAACACTTGTAAAGCTTGACATGGTTGAAAGAAACAAGGTTCAGACTTCTTTGGTTGGGCACTTTAAGCTGTCATCATTTCTATCTCTTATAACTGTTGAAGACAGAGAGAAGATGACTGAAATTTCTTATGTAAGGGCTATTAGAAGATTGAAGTACTCCATGTTTTGTAGGCCTGTTTTAGCATGTGCAGGAAGTTTGGTGTGCCAATTTATGGCTAATCTAGAAGGAATTTGTTGGGAAGCTATTGAATGGTTTAAATACCTTGAAAGAACTTTACGTTATGTTTTGGTGTAAAGGAAAGAAAATAATGATGAGAAGCTGGTAAGTTTTGTGAATTGTAATTTTGTAGGTGATCTTGATATAAGAACGATGATATCCAGGTATACATTCATATTGTTTGGTTGGACTACTAGTTAGAAGCCTAACTTGCACTCGATTGCAAGATTATTAACAACTGAGGAAGACATTGTTGTAACTGAAGTGATTAAGGAAGCACTAAGCAGCAAGGACCTATAAGTGATGTAAGAACCAAGCAAGTTGACATCAAGCTGCATCTCATCAGTGATATTGTTGATGAAACTAAATGGTCAATAGTTAAAGTTCATACCGACATGAATTAAGTTGATATGGTGTCCAAGTTGGTCGTATGTGTCAAGTTCAGTTCTTGTTTTGACATGATACTATGGCATGGACCAATATAGCTTAAAGATTAAAGTGGCCGGTAATTGACTGTGGTAGTTTACAGTACAGAACACAAGCTTGATCCAAGGTGGAGATTTGTGGAATAATGGCTCAACTTATGTAGTGTAAACATCATGATTGTGCAGGGGCGCAAAAGGAGTTCCACAAGAGCACAAGTATGCAAGATCAAACACCACAGGCAGAGACTTTGCACTGGTGCCCAATATGGGTTGTGCTAGAGTGCAAGATATTGCGCAAATGCGCAACATAGAGTCTGGTAGCATGCAAGTTAAAGACCATGCGCGCACAGGTGCGTAACTTTGAATTTTCTATTTTAAAATACACTTGGCATTCAGTCATTGGCTTTCACCAATTATATCTTGGGGTATAAAAAGCACCTGTTATTTCATTGTATGATAGATAGAAGAGAGATAGATTAGAAAGAAACAATTTAAACAAATTGGGGATTTCTTGGGTTAAAAGCTAACCTAATTTCTACTAGTTTGCCTTGTAAATCTCTTGTACTCTCTTGTTTTTCACATAATAGATTGTTCATCATCAGCAATTAGATGTAGGATCACTCTAGTGGTCTAACCAGTAGAAATCTTTGTGTTCTTGTTGATTTATTTTATTTCATTGCTTAGGTGTGTGCTTGAAACTTCTGGATTAATTCCACTAAAGCTACTTGTGAGTGTGTACGCGTCTCATCTTCACAACATATTTAAATCATTTCGAAAACAAAAACACAAAATTTATAACCAACACAAAATTAAAGGTTTTAAAACTAAAATTATCATTTCTCCCTACATTTTAATATTATTTCTTGCGTCAAAAACATATTATAAATTAATTTCTTTTTAAAAAATTATAAGTTATTATAATGTTTATTGTATGTTCTATACAATTTTGAATGAACATAACTTATGATAGGTGAAATTAGAAGTTATGTTTGTTCACGATGATAGAATATATCAAACAAAAATATCAGGCTACTAAAGGTGGGGTTCACATATGTTTTTTCTTGTTATATTTTCACTATTCATCCATTAAAATGCAAAACTAGTATTTTTATTACTGTACTGATCCTTAGTTTTCAGAAAAAAAAATTAAAAATCATGTTTTTACACATTATAAACTAGAAAGTAACAAATTTAAAATATGACGCCAAGTTTTTATTATTTTCTTCAATAGTTTTGGTATTCATTTGTAAACACCAAAAAAATGCCTTTGAGCTCTTTGATTTTTTATTAATATTTATAAGTAGTTTTCATTGATTATTAACATTATTATTGCCATTAATAAAAATAATATTCAAAGATATTGTCTCTTATTTTAAAAGTAATTTTCGTAATAAGTTTTCATTGTTTTTTTTTTTATATCCAAATTTAGAAATTCTCATTATTCTTATTTAATGTTTTAACAATATTAATTTTACAACTTTGCTATGTTATCCAATTGTATCATAAATACTTTCAGAATTGTTATGTGTTTGTCTTGTTTGTCTTCGGATGAAGAATTTTAGTTTTTATCATCCAAAGTTTTATCTGAATACATGGTGATTCAATATTCCTATTTTTCCCATGAGTAATATTAAATTTGTTTTAACAAGCAGAGTAAATGGAGGGTGTATCAATGTTTGTTAACCTATCAATACTCAGAACTAATATTTATTTTGAATGATTTTATTTTTATTCTCTTTGTTGTACATCACAAAATTATTTTCTTGGGTAGATAAATACCCTATTTTGTATTGTTTTCTCTCTTCCAAACACATATTAACGGTTAACACCTTGGAAAGTCCATCAAAATTTTGTCCCATTAGGCCATGTTTAGGAGTCCGTACCAGACTAAACTAGGATTGAAACTAGAGTTAAACTAGACTACGACTAAAAGCTTGGAATTGAACTATAGCACTTATTCTTATCTCTTATATTATGACAAATCACATTTCATCATTCTTATTATTACAATATACATTATTATGTTAGATTATGTCACATCATATCAGGAAATATTTTATATTCATTTTCAACTCTGATTATTGCAAGAATAACGTATATTTTATATATATACAATGAGAATATTATTCTACTCCTTTATATCTTACTAAAAAACCTCACTATTTTTTATGTCATATTACTCTCCATCTTACATCTTACGTGATTATATCTCACACCTCAGCTTTGTTCTTATCTTCTACATGATTATAAAGCAGACGTCATAATTCTTATTATTACAATACATATTACATTATTTTATGTCATATCATAAACTACTATCCTATATAAACTACCAAGCATGGGTACTCACAAATTTAGAACATGTGACTGGGCCTTTGGAACATTAAAGGTAACGTAGATGGGACCAGGTTTTTACCACCTAAGCTACCCATAAGCTGATACCTCAAAGGTTCTATAGTTAAAAGGAATAATATAAAATAGAACTGAATCTACCCCAAATAAGAAAAGAATTAACCCTAAAAGAAGAATATCTTTAAAAGATTTTTTTCTGAAGTGTGGATCTTTGTTGAGCAAGAATACAGAGCTAAGACCTCTATAAATTGGATTTCTGCATAAAGTAAATGACACATTCTAACCTTTCCCTAAAATCGTTTGTTCCATCGTCACTAACATGAGCGTCAGACCATCCTATCAGCTAGTCCTTTGACCCTTTGTTTTATGTTTTCTTGTCTTGCAACGCACTTTGAAAGCCTTGAAGTTAATGGTTTATCTATAATTCTATTGTCCGAAGGTCAGCCTTGGACACTTTTGTGTTGGTCAAAATTTTATCATCAACCAATTAGCAGACTAGAAGGAACTTGCCATGTGTCATTTGTCTCCTACTTTTCCATTACTATAGGGAATATATGGGACCACTGGTATTCTCTCTCCACATACAACTTTAACTAGAATTATAAAATTCATTTGTTGTCCTTGTGCTCTCCGTGTACCTTGAATTTATTAAAGGGCTATCTTGGTCTTCACATAAATTGTGAGATGCATCCCTTCTTTTGTAGTCCTTTACCGAATTGAATTTGTATTGAGTTGGCTCATGGATTCAATAATTTAATAATCTTTCTTTATTTGCACAAAAATTTAATCCATGACCTTGATTTGTTTTCCTTTCAAGTCTTCAATTTTATTGAACCTATAAAACAAATAAAATACTAATTAATTAAATTAAATAACTACCAAAATATATTTAAGGGCAATAAATATTATATAAATTAAGCCCAACAAATCTTACTTATATATAGTGGACGCATGCATCTTCCCAATTGCAAGGTATGATGTCATCAACACGTGGAACACATATGCCTTCCAATTGGGTAGATGCATGTGTATACAAGATTCTCTCCTTTGGTGCATATACTCCTATCTTTTAACACCTAAATTAGATACAATGTATACAATATGAAAATCTATGCCATATAATGTGTCAATGAATTAAAATTGATAATTGTAAAATTCATGTCTCATGTTTGACATCTATTGCTTTGAAGGAATCGACTGTACCTAACAATTACAACCAATTTTTGGTGCATACCAAAGCTTGTGTGAGGTCATCATCTATGCCATCACAATAAATCATACAATTTTGAATTTCATTTTTCAAGGAAGAATCTAACATACTAGGATAAACAGGCACTGCTAAGAAATCACGTGCCATCATTGCAAGTGTTGGAAAAGTTGGAGAGTTGACACGCCACCAGGATAGTATGTCGAAATCTTCAACTAAAGGAAATTTACAATCTCCCAAATACTGATCAAGTTCAGATTTTGATGAGTCGGCATCATCAACATCCTCTGGAGATCTACAGGGCATTCCAAATTGGTCTAGCATTTTAAGTCCAGCCGAAGAACTAGCACCCCCAAAGTTAGAGGTAGATTTTGAATTGCAACTGTTGGCATATTCATTGTAAACATTGGTAACATCATCAATGATTTTCGTGAGGTGTGTCTCAGCATCACCACTATAAATCTTCCGGTACCAACGTTTTACAATATCTATTTTGAATCGTGGGTCAAGAATTGCAGCAATTACTAGAACCAATATAGAATTATTCCAATATTTTTCAACGAATTCCCCTCTCATATGCATTGCCATGGAACGAGCATGCAAATTATCACTTTTTTCCCAACGAAGCAATTTCACGTATATGTCACAAACCTTAGGGAAATACACATTTGCAGTAGCGTATTTGTTTTCAGAGAAGCCACGAGTGATATCATTTAACACTTTCCAAAACTCATACGTGACTGTTGCTACATCCCATTCCTCCTTTTTTAAATTTACTAACTTGAAATTAGGATCCATGTGCTCCAACTCACCAAATGCTTCTCTAAACCCCATTGTTATCTGAAGTAACTCAAAGTTATCAAAAATCGAAGTTTGAGGAATAAGGCCAGAAGAAGTGACTTTCTTGCCCATGGACTTGGCTTTATTTTCCGCTTTCTGAAACTTCAGTTTGTTCAATGAAGTCTTGCAGACATAGTCAAGAGTCTGCCTCATCCTGGAAGCCAAGTCTAATGAATATGTCGACATGTTTCCAACCCAAATATAACATTTAAGAATTTCAACTACGCAATCAACTGGAAACAACTGCCCGCCAAAAGGAAGCGAGCATCGTTCACTGATCCAGTTGTTCATTTCTTCAACAACTTCCTTATCTTGGCCAATACTTCTAACAATAGTGCATATGTTCCTGTCTATGCTCCAATCCAAAACTGAACATTTAAAAGCTTCAAAGAAAAGCTTATCATCTTTTTGACATTGGAAATCAATAATCTTTTTCTTCAGTTCCCAACTCTCATCAATAAAGTGGATTATCATCAACCGATAGTCCTCATCAAACAACTCAATTTTTAAATTGAAACGACAGGGGAGTCTGCTGAAATATCTGCGGAGTTTTTCTTTCTCCTCTTGGAAAACATTCGGCATATGAATCTTCATCGAGATTTGTGATGTTTCCGGCCAATGCTTAATAATCATGCGTGTGACATCCAAGGGAAATTTCTGATCAACCACTGCTTTTTCCTCGGTAACAAGTGCAGTAGTTAGTTCACCTGTTTCAATTGATTTATCGGCCCCTCCATCTTGATTTCTTTTGCGTCGACAACGTCCTATATGATTCTTCAGATGTGAGGTTCCACTTTTACTTGAACCTACAAGCTTCTTCTTACGATGATTACATATAGCCCATTCCTTTCCATCTTCTCCTTTATACTTTGTGAATTCCTCCCAAACCTTTGATTTCAACTTTCTTCGCTTATTACATGATGAGTTCTCCCAATCTGGGTTGTTCGCGATCTTATTGCGATGATTTAGAGTAGGTTCGGCCCAAGTATTTTCTTCTCCAATCAGAGGAATTTCCTGTCAACACACAAACAAGTGTATAAAGCAAATCTAAGCTCGATGGAAATTGATCCATAAACCAGGGACAGGGCCACCTTAAGTTGCCCTGTGATCGGTTGTTATTGGTACTTTAAACCACTCAATTAACAGAGGAAGAAAGGACTTTAATTTTTAATTTTTCTTTTAATACTTGAAGAAGCAGATGCTGCTTGTATAGCCAGAGTGGCACTAGGCTATCTTGTGGGCCTCCCCAGTTCAATTTTCTTTTAATATATATTTATATATTAGATTCTTACTCCTTAAATTATGATCAACCTCTTTGCCCCCTCTTAAATTATTATTTTTCTTCTGTATCCCTTCTTAATTTTCATGATTTACACCATTGGCACCCCAACTATGAAATCCTATATCCACCCCTGTATAGCTTTGCTATTAGCAATTCCAAGAAACTTCCAAGGAGTTTTTACCACCCAAATCTTACTTGTTGTACACAATTCCTACTTAATTTGCACTATAATCAAAGTCTTCCCTCAAAATATTGTGATATGTGTAATTAAAATTTTATAAGCATATTTTTTTATGATTATGAAGAAACTCTTTGATTACTCCTATCTCTGAAGTTCTGCACTTATCATTTAACCTCTTTCTTACTAATACTAATATCTCTCACTTAGAGGCTGATTGTTTCTTTGGTCTGAAATCTAAATTTAACTTATTCTCTGTCTTAAGATCTTTTAATTATGTTTATTTTTTTGACTTAAAGACTTAATCTAATATATTTTCATCTTAATAGAACAAGCTAAAAATTTAGCTTTTATTTGAATGCAAACATCTAAATCATTTATTCCTTCTCTAATTCTCTTAAATGCGCTCATAAAATTCATTTATAACTAATTTATATGTAGCCTAATAATTTAATTTTGAAATATTATTATTTATTTCTAATTTTATATGATGATTTTCTTTATATTTTTAAAATTTTTTTATGATCATTCAACTTATTTATATATCAATTTTTTTAAATAAATTCTTTACCCTATTATAACATTTAAATAAACTAAACTCATAATAAATTTTAATATGCAAATATTTTTACTATATGAAATAAAATCACAAATGAAAATAATATATATAAAAAGAAATATATGTGTGAAACCATTAGTTTTCAGACATTTAATTTCAGATATTAAAAAAATAAATAGATCATTTAAATTTTTATATTTAGACTTTTATTTAGATTTTGATTTGATTTAGATCTATTCAAATTTAAGACAAAAAAAAAAAAAGATCACTCTCTTAACTAACATTAAAATATTGAGTACTTCTTTCATCTATTCTACTTTATTCAACGAAGCTATAACCCCATCAATAGAATTGACATATCAAATAAATCATAAACTTCTTTCAATTAATTGTAATCCGTTTTATCGATCATGTAACATTTTTCTTAATGTTTATTGAATGGAAATGTGTGATTAATAAGTCAGGTTTAAACTTTTTGTTTTATAGGGATTATACAGAATAAGAAAAAGAATAAAATAAAGAATTTGTCAATGATTTAGTCACGTACGTGATTAATTATATATTAGAACTACCACACAACTTTTTAATTCTTTATTTTATTCTTATAAAAGATTTTCCCCATTAGATCGAATTCGATCTTGTCAATGCACACAAATATGGTGATATAAAAATTACGATTCAAAATATATACATATATCAAGCTCATAGAATTTGAAATAAAAAAACCTTTTTCTCTAACATAAAGAGAGGTACCTGCAGTTCCGAAAGAGACGAAAATATAAATTCATCTTCTAGTGCTAAGGTTTTAGGCCAAGACATCGCCAGGTACTATCAGATAACCTTTGAACCTGACTTGGAGTCAAAAATTCGAAGCCATGAAACAATTATGGGATCATACAACTCTTTCAAAACAACAAGTGTTTTCATATTTCTTTCTGATCAAATTATAACGTTAACCTATTTTAGGAGAAAAAGAGAAGATGAGCTATTTAATTTGGAAACAATTTTCGATAATATAATTTGAGTAATGCCTTGCCTGATTGCCAATTAATCAAATTGACATGGATTCTGCTATCTTTCTGTTCTGGAAACTGAGTTGATTTCAAATCCCTGAGAAATTAGCGTAACTTAGTACGTAAGCTTTAAGCTTTCAATCATATCAAATTGAGGATGTCTTTTGGATAGGAATTTCTAAAACGAACTTTTGTATTAATTAGAAAGAATAGTAATCATTTGGACAATCAACACTTTAACATTTCTAATCATTTGTCAAGATTTTTTTTAATGATTTTTTAATCTAAATTTCAAATTAAATATTTTAGAAAACTAAAATTTTAATCAAATTATATGAATAATTAAAATTTTAACTTACGTACGTAGATAATATAAAATTAATAAACTGATGTTTGATTTAAAAAACAATTGAATAAATATTTTTTAGTAAAATGATGATGAGTACTTATTTGCCAAAATATTTTACATATGCGTTACATATGTTACGAATATTTTTTTAGAAAGAAATTAATACCCTTCTATTATATAAAATAGTAAGCTTTTAACATTTTGTTCGTTATATGATTTATTTTTTATACTATGAAAAGAAGTTGGATAAAAACTTTAATAACTAAAATTTTAAAAAGCCAAATTAAATACTTAAGGTGTAAACTGTATGTTTAGATTATTAAAATAAATTAGGGATTTTCTATCTTTTGGCAATCTAAAAAGAGTTCCAACAAAGTAATACTTCACGTGCAATCAACCATACAAAACTTTTAGAATGATATGACAAAAAATCATTTCGATGAGTGATTTACTTTATTTTTCATTTAATTTTTATCCATATAGTAAAATTTTCTCACATAAGTTTATGTGAGTTTATATATAAATTGAATTTATGTGTAGCATTCACTCAATTTTTAAATGTGATCAATTATTGAATTGACGATAAAGAAAAATGCAAATATTGACTTCTAAATCTTTATAATGATACATCTATACTTACAAAATATCACCGTATTGATACTTATGTCTTTATATTTTTAAGCTACAAATTCGTTGACATACACATACACATACATAAATGGGTTGGAATCTTTTGACACAAATTTATGGTCATTAATCTACATATCCCAATGATTAAAATGATTGATGAGTTGACATAATTAAATAAAACTTTGTACATTAAATCTTAGTTATTGAATTTTATGTGATTACTGACTATTTTTATATATACAAAATTTTTAATACAAATTTATTGTTTTTGATCTTACCAAATTCAATGCTTGAAATTTAAAGTTAAAAAAAAAAAATTTAAGAATGACAATTCATCAACCGTGATAACCATTAGATCAGGTGGATCAAGGACCGTAAATTTTTGTCTAGTTTTGTGTTAAAAGAATTATGTGAAAATAATATCCATACCTTATATATAAAATAGTTCTGTAATCCAGGATCTTGAATTTACATTTTGCTCGAACCTTGCATCTCTCAATCTCTGTTCATTATATTCAACAGCTAATATTACAATTTTAACAATATATATAGGTTTAATTAAAATGAACATGAAAATCTGAATGAAGAAAAAAAATTACGAGAAGTAAAAAAAAAAAATCCTAAATTCAACGAACAAAAGTGTACATACTCTATATAAAAGCTTAAGCAGAAAATTTTCCCATTTACAAGCGTTTGTATAATCTGTACCAGAGTTTAAGAAAAATTTTCACTTTTAAATATAATTTGCATCTGCATCTAAAATTTATAATTTTTATTTTGCGCAAATACGAACATCCATCTACAAGAGAGAAGCACTACACTGCACGCACGGGAAGATTGAAGTCGATTGAGTTAAAACCATAAATCGCTGAATAATTTTAATTACTTACTTGTGCCCGGCGTTGAATGAAGTTGAGAACCGATGGTACCGCTTCTTTTTCTTCTCCTTTCAAGGTTTCTTGATAAAAGCTAGTCTCTCAAGAATGACCCTCGCTAATTAGTGTGTATTGCTTTTAAGCTTTCAGCGTCAAACGGTTGAGGCTCAGTGACTCGGGGTCCTTTCAGTGTATGATTTAAAAAATAAAACAAATTGTATAACATCCATGTGCTTCTTGCCCCTACGTTTGTATTTTTTATAATTTCGTCTATAACTTGGATCCAAAATCCGACTCCGAAGTTCCACTTTTTGTGGGGACAAGAGAAGCCGACACACGACTCCGATAGTCTTTACTTCCAAAATAAAGATTTATCTAATTGACTCCATCGGCACAACTTGAGAGGACAATTCACACCTAAAAAGTCAAGATTAATTTTTATAAGTTTTAATATGGGCTCTAATGATACATTTCAAACTCTAAAAGATTATATAAATTCTCTTAAAGATTATATAAATTCCTTTAAAAACTGTCCGTAAAAATCATTAAATACGTAAATTTTAAAATAATTTACACAATCTTCAAAAATTTAACATTTATCCTTAGAACATAAGTTAAAACTACCTATTTTTACATAATTTGACATATAAATTTTCAGGTATTGTTAAAAAGCTTTTCCGTTAGTTTTCTTATTGATTTTTACTTATGCAACCCTGCACATTCAAAGCACCGGCGGAAGAAGAGGGTGGATCAGCCCAGCCGAGATTTTTGGAAAAAATTAATGATTTGTGGTTAAAAAAAGAAAAAAAGGAAATTTTTAGACAAGCATCCTTGAGGTATGATTAATTAATATAAATCCAATAGTCTTGCAATTTAACTCTCATATGTCTGCCTTAGTGCATTAAACAATTAAGTAACAATTGATGTAACATTGAATAAATTTATCCAAGCCCCTTAGGTTTTATAAATTACAATAAACTGTAATCTACTTACAAATAAATTGCAATCCAATAGTTGTTTTTTTGTGTGTCTAATTCATGAAAAAATATAGAAAAATTCTAGTAATATTTTACCTTTCCAAGCTCCCCAAACTTTGTGTGCCTCCCAAACTTGAGATTTTCACTTATTTTCTCATATATAATATGTTACTTTTAATTTTTATAAATAGTAGATTATTTTTACGCTTTAATCATATTAAAACTTTTCATAATCTTTTACCTCATTTTTCTATTATATATGTATGGTTTTTATTTGTTATATTACAATTTCAATCTTTTTCTAATATTGAATTTATATTTTAAAAAGTAAGATACATGATGTTACTTTGGTTTTATATTCTTTCAATTAATAAGATCTACCCATGCCATTAAATTTTATCGTAGATTTTTTAAAATTCTTTTTAAAAATTTTTTTAACCCATCCCAAAAAAAAAAAAAAAAAATTAGTTACGCCAGTGATTCATAGTCGAACTTAGAGCGTTTGAAACAAGATCCAGCGTTTCAAGTTTGAGACCTTTTTTTAACCCTAAAAAAGTTAAAGTTTATTCACATTGTTTTAATATATATCATAAAAATCATTGCGTTGATTGCTTGTGGTGATTGGAATCCCTTTGTGTTATACCTCTTTCCTTGTGGTGCGCTGGATGCATGCTGACAAGGAAAGTTTTGGAACCTCTAAAGCTTATCTCTTTGTTTTCTTAAAGAGACAAACGCGCGGACTCTGCAAGAAGCATAAGCCTAACTCTAATGGTGTGGTGCGTACCGCAGTATTGAATTTGGTGGAGTCTAAATATTAGCTAGGATTGCACAAAAGTTGTATGAAGGGTTTAATATAATTTAAATTTACAAGTTTAAAAAACTAAAAATCAATTTTATAAATGCTCTACATAAAGTAGCAATTCATGATATTAATGTATTTATAGTTTACTCTTAACATATAGTGATATAACTAAAATTCACCATTTTTTTCTTAATTGGTCAGAGAAATCAACCGTCAAATAAATTCCATTATGACAATTTCATATATAGTTGAATATAGAAAAATAATGACTTAATAATACAAAAGAATACTCTGTTAAAAAATATTAATTAAATAATTCTAAATTTTGTTAACTTTTTCTAAAGATAATCTTATCATATATAATTAAAGTAAATTATAGAGAAGAAAGAATTAGATTGATTAAAATAATAAAAAATTAAGTTGTCTTTACCTTTTTTCATTTTTTATTTTTGTCATGAAGGTCAAAAAGTATTGCTGCAACAAAAAGGACCACTATCTTGCCATTGTGGCGAATAAAATATACAGGAAAAGAAAAAGATAACGACCGTCCAACATCAACCCCGACAAATAATAAATACTTGGGATATTAATAATATAGCAAACGTGGAGGACGTTTGGTGTTTGTGCTTTCATAGTTGATTAATGATTACTGAATTGAGGGGGTATATATTAACATTTGTAGGGTAGCCTCGGTGGGATTGAGGGATGAGAATACCCAACGCAGCATTTTAAGGGTATTTTAATTAACATTAAAAAAAAAAATTAAGGAATACTTGTATACTTGGTTTTGATTGATAGATGAGCATCAGTCTGCTTGCACTACATAACATAAGATAAGAAATATAATTGTAGCGCGATGAGGTTATATAATAAATAAAATGAAATGAGTGCATGCGGTTCCCCAACAACCAGAGAAAAGAACATATTCGAGTCATTGACCGGATTGTGGAATCCGACATCCCAAATTATATTTGATTAAACAAAAACAAAATGGATGGATGGCTCACGAGCCAAAAAAAAAAAAAAAAAAAGGAATAGTGTCTATTTCCTCATATTATTCCATTTACTTTATCCATCCTAATTCCCATTATCAATCAATCAACATCATATTCACATCGCTATTCATCCTATAGAAGCTTTCTGTATAATGAGAAAAGCTTGTGGTGCTGACGTGCTAATATATACAAAGATTACAGTTACGTAATTGGAAAGGATTACAAGAACACTAATATGCCCAAAAAAAAAATCAATTCTAATTAAATTACTGAAATCAAGTGATTGTATATGATGGACAATCTGTCACACTTAATTCAGTAATATGTCCCAACAAGATTGGGGTTCCAGCATGGACGTCAATCTTGGACTGTGATCAAGAAATGGTTTCCGAGGAAGTGGTTTAGTAAGTGAATCAGCAAGTTGGTCAGCAGAAGGAACATGCTTGATATGAAGACATCGGTTTAGGACTTGATCCCGCACAAAATGATAGTTAAGAGCAATGTGTTTCATTCGGGAATGAAACAATGGAGTAGCTGATAGATACATAGCCCCTGGGTTGTCACAGCGTAGTCGGCAGAGTGGACAGTTTAACACGAAGCTTGCCAAGTAAATTTTGTATCCAAATTCAGTTTAGCAGGTATGGAAGCAATAGCTTGATATTTAGATTCAGTGGAAGATCGAGCCACGGTTTTCTACTTTATGATATTCCTCTTTCCTTGTGGTGTGCTGTATGCATGCTGGCAAGAAAGTGCAATTTTTTACCAAAGAACGCCTAATGCTTATCTATTTGTTTTCTTAAAGAGACAGACAAACGCGTGGACTGCGCAATGGTGGAGCATTGAATTTGGTGGAGTCTAAATATTAGCTAGGATTGGACAAAAGTTGTTTGAAGAGTTTAATTTAAATTTACAAGTTTAAACAACTAAAAACCAATTTGATAAATGCCATATATAAAATAGCGCCTCAATTCATGATAAAGCATAAATCGCAATTCATGATATTAATATATTTATAGTTTACTGTAACATATAGTAACATAACAAAAATTCACCATTTCTTTCTTAATTAGTTAAAGAAATCAAGGTACGTAAAGTAAATTCCATTATGACAATTATCATACATAGTTGAATATATAAAAATAATGACTTAATAATACAAAAGAATACTCTGTTAAAAAAATAAATAATTAAATAAGTCGCAATTTTGTTAACTTTTACGAAAGATAATCTTATCATATATAATGAGATTAATTAAAATAATAAAAAATTAAGTTGTGTTTACTTTTTTTTTTTCTTTTTTTTCAGGGAACGTATTCATAAAATCTTAGAGGAATTTAAAGCCAGTCTTTTTTAACCTTAAATATTAGCACTCAGAAGCAGTGAATTGATAGATAACATAACATGATGCTAATAGTTAATGAGGATTGCGTAATTAAGCAGCAGGTTGCTATAACATTAGTTGGCATACTGGGTTCAACTAGATGTACTGTTCAAAGGTCAAGGAGTATTGCGGCGACGAAAAGGACCACTATCTTGTCAATGTGGCGAATAAAATAAATATGCGAGGAAAATAAAAAGATAACGACCGTCCAACATCTAATTTGCTGATCCGACCCTTACATATTGTTCTAATTAAATGGAAAAATTTGGGAGTTGAAAAGAAGTAGATTCTAAAGTACTTCGACAGTAGCGATGATCTGACGAGGCTTTCCACTTCATAAGGTGGTTTGCTAAATAACCCTTGCTCTTTGGGGGACCGTCGGTGTGGCTCATCTTCGAGGAGAGGGTACAGGGAAAAACTCCAAATGTGCCCACATGCCCACATTTGAGGGCCCTTTTTGATAAATAACTCCCTCCCAATTTGTATGATCCTTTAAACGTGGAAATGACTCAAATATCCCTGTTAGAGAAAGAAAATCATGGTATTCTTAGAGAGAAAATCATGGTTTGAATCTTTATAAAACATGTAACATGGGTTTCAAATGCTTTTTTTTATTTTATTTTTTGTTTGTACATATAAAATGCGTATTTGATGTTTGTGATAGATTAGAAGTGCGATTTGAATGTTTGAAAATATATTTATTATTGTTGGGTTTTGATGAAAAAATAGAAGTTTTTTTGGTACAAAAATAAAGGTTTTGTGATATAAAAGTGAGGATTTTTAATGTAAAAATGGAGTTTTTGAAGCAAAGATAGAGGTTAAAGATGAGTGTCCACTACAAGAATTTTCAAAATATATGTCACTTTAAAATTTGATTAATTGCCAGTTTTTGAAAAAACAATCAATTATATACAAGTCAAACCCGTTTCTTTCAATACGTGTCCCTTGACAATGTCCTCAAAATTACACATATGCCATCATATATAAATAAGCTAAAATTTCCCTCCTTCCTTTCGCAGCCCTAATTTAGAAATCCCGCCCCCTTCCTAAGTCTCTCGCAGCCCTAATTTAGAAATCCCGCCCCCTTCCTAAGTCTCTCCTTGAATCCCTAATCTCTCACCTTCTGAAATCCCAAATCTCTCCACTCCAAAAGCCCTATTCTCATGGAATCCCTAACTCAACCATTCCAAAAGCCCTGGACTCGTTGAATTCGTAACTCATTTTGGAAAATCTCTAAGTGACTTACCATTCCCTGACGTCTGCAGCAAGCCTACGATCTGTAACTACTCTGTCCACTGCTCCCTCGTCGGCTTCAGAGTACTCTTCTTCTGCATCTCGGCCAGTAGCTCACAGGTATTCCTCCGTCATTTCATCTTTTGTTTACTAGCTCCAAATTGTTCTTCATTGTTATTTATGAACTTATTAACACGTTCTATATGATTGGATGTCAATGTTTGGTGCTTTGGTTTTGATTTAAAGTTGGCTCGTTTCAAAGAGGAAGCTGTTGGATGTCTAAGTTTTTTTTCTTTATTTCTTTTTTTTAAGTTATTACTTTGAAACCTTTCTTCACCCACTCTGCCTTAGCCGTTTGCTGAGTTGCTTTGTCCCATTTCATTTGTTTTTACTCTAATTGTCTGCTTCTATATGTCTCTCTCTCCCCTTATGTCAAAAATTTCTATTATAAAATCCAAGCACTTATTAATTATTTTGTAATGTTATTATACTTTTATGATTATTTAGCTAATAGAACGATTTAGCTAAATTATTTAGCTAATAGAACGATTTAGCTAAATTTTAAATTTTTAAACATTTATTTGAATAAATTTCAAGTTGCATTAAGCACATGCTAACAATCTTATAATTTTCTATCATATATAGAATATATATAACACTGTCCTGCAGAACAAACCGTAACGATTCAAAAAGAGTTTGCTGATTGACTGATAACATATCTACAATCTAGCTTGATTACTCCCTCGTGCCATGCACGTAAGCTTCCAAATACTTTAATGAATCGATGTCAAAAAATAAACCATGGTGGGAAGGAATCTCATGCATCAAAATATTTTGCACTATATACTATATATAGGCCAGTTAGCAGATGCTAGCTTAATTAGCTTATATCAAATATACATATATAGTATATGCACACCCTTTTTTGACAAACTTTCTAAGCTTACTTGCCCTTAAAAAAAAAATCAAGTTATGGCTAAAATGGAAGGAAGCTAGAGATCATTAATGCTCCAGGAGCTTAGTTCAACAAGCTTTGGAAGTGATTTGGCTTCAGGTTCGTTCACGGACAATGATGCTAACGAGAGGTTACCAACTTTTGAAGGGTTAAGGTCATCATTGTTTGATAAAGATGATGAAAAGGGAAAAAAAAGGTGATTGATGTTACCAAGCTTGGAGCACTAAAGCGCCATGAGTTCATAGGCAAACTCATAAAAATTATTCAAAATGACAACCTTCTATTGTTGTAGAAAATTAGTGCATAGAATAGACAAGTAAGCCCTCTTTATACTATGAAGTGATGCGATACCATCAGTAAACAGTGGTGAAGTAGTCTAAGCATTGATTTCAGCTGGTTAGGATTTGGATTTTTAGATTAGATTTTAAGTCTTTTACATAATTTTTACACCCAAAATGCATTTATTATAATATCTCTTTACGAATGAATTTTTTGCTGGATTGAAAATGAACTTGGGTTGCTGCAGAGTTGGATTACAGTTCCCACTGTGGAGGTCGGGTACAAGAATCTGTGCGTGGAGGCAGTATGTGAAGTAGTTCATGGAAGACCCCTGCCAACTCTATGGAATTCCATTAAAAGTACACCTTGTCTAAGTATCTGAATGTAGTTTTAAGGCATGGACATGCACCAGTCTATAATTTATATTTTATGCTTCTTATGATTTTTATCGCTTAATTTTCAGCTAATAGTTTATAAGCCAAATTAGAGTGAGAGAGTGCCATACTATAATTTTATGTGTAACTGCCTAATTGTTAGATGTCACATCAGTAACTGCTCTTATCATATCTCTTTATGTATTATGTTCTGAATTTGTCACATCCGACATCTTATAAAATTCTGAACATGTTTATAAAAGTTATGGGTTGGTTTATAAGGGCTTGAGTTGCCTACGAAATTGAGCTTGCATGAAGCCCAAAAACACATCTTTTGAATGTGAAAGCAAGAACTCTTTGATCGACATGGCATCTTTACTAGCTCATCAGCAGTTATCTTTATGGTCGTATAATTCATTTGGAATTGGAATTTGTTCTCCAAGATTTTGCAGAGCTTTGTGGTTCAAAGTCAAGTCGAGCAAAGATAAACATCATTAATGATGTTAGTGGTATCATAAAGCCTGGAAGGTAAGCTTTGAAAACCTTCTTTAATTCATTAATTTGTTGCACTTTAATCTGATTAAGCTTATAAAAATGTATATTCTTCTCCATTGTAATCTAATTAAGCTTAACTTTTTCACAGGATTACTCAGTTTGTCCTCCACGATGTGGAAAGACTTCACTTTTAAAGTCTCTTTCTGGAAATCTGGACAAATCCCTCCAGGTAGGTGGAACAGTAATTTTATATTTGATTATGCGTGGATTGTATTTCTTTTTCAGATCAGAAAAAATTATTGAAGAAACTTGTTGCAAAGATATGTTAACAGGGAAAACAAGTTATGTTGCCATTTAGTCGCCCTGGCCATTTTATCATAAAACACTTAGCTTGATGCAGGTATCCTGTGAACAATTTTGAATAACTTGTCCACAACCAATGTTGTGATGTTCTATAGTACTTTCACTTTTAGTTTGTAGCCACTTTGAAACACATGCAATTCTGATTATAAAAGTATATTTTTTTCCCTCTTTTATCTCTGATAGACCACAGGGGAAGTTTCATACAATGGATACAAATTAGAAGAATTTATTCCTCAAAAGACATCAGCATATGTAAGTCGATATGACCAGCACATTGCTCATATGACAGTTAGGGAAACACTTGATTTTTCTGCACGTTGTCAGGGCGTTGGAAGAAAAAATGGTCGAGTAATTTTTCATGATTAATTACAAATTCTAATATTTAATTGGAGAATCCCCTATGCATATCAATGTATTGAATGATGGTAGTGACTGTAATTAATTTAGTTTGATCTTGCCTATGAAGATGTTATGCTTGAGGTTAGCTGACGAGAGAAGGAGACAGAAGTTATTCCAGATCCTGGGATAGATACTTAAATGAAGGTAATGCCTTGGAAGCATATTTATATGATCATTTGCATCTGTTTCATATGACAAATTATCATTCATCTGATATTCGTTGATTGCAAGTAGTGAGAAAGTACGACTCTACGTCTATAAGATCAATTTCAGAAATATGGAGATGATTCATCTTGGTTATGATAATAAAGACTTTGAATTAGGGCATTTGGATGGCATTGCACATGTACACCTACTGAAAACCTATGCAAAAGCATTATCATGTAATTGGCTTTTCCTTCTACTGCTACTTTAATAGAGCTAAGTGTAATGTAGTCCAGTCTTAAGAATTAGTGGAATTATGTTCTCAATTAGTGAGATCTTGAATTTAATTGAAATTATTGTTAAAAATATATCCTTAAGATGTCAGTGAGTGACGAATGAGAGGATAGTTTTTGGATTATATTCTGCATCAACTACCATCAAGTTATTTGATGTTTTATACCTTTGTGCCACTATTGGTAGATTCTCCTTCGTCCATTGATCTGAATGACTCTTAAACATAATTAACTGTGTTTATTTATCTTTTTGCATTCGTATAACTACAACCATAACTTGCTATTGTAAGAGGCAACTTCTATCAAAGGACTGAAAAGAACACTTCAAACAGATTACATTCTCCAGTTGTTTTCTTGGATATAGAGGAAATCATGTTTCTTATTGTAAATCATTATTTTGGTAGAATTTCTATATTAATCAGCAAATGCAAATGTTTGTTAATGGTATATTCCCTTGGTTACTCAGATCCTAGGACTTGATAAATGTGCTGATACACTGGTCGGAGATGCTATGAAACATGGTATCTCTGGTGGTCACAAGAGGAGATTGACTATAAGTAGATAAATGAAACTGTTTATTGTTCAGAAAATTTTGGACTCTAGTGAACTTGTTAGACTTTAAATTCTTGCGTTAAGATCCTACCTACTTATATAAACTTTTGAGTTTTGAGTAAAGTGATTACTTATCATGGTATCGAAGCTAAAGTCCCATTACCAAACCTTTACCCAACTTTAATTTGACTTTGATATCTTTTTCTTATATTCTGCAGGAGAAATGATCATAGGTCCTGTTAAAGCTTTGTTCATGGATGAAATAACCAACAGCTTGGATAGTTACCACATTTCAAATTATCTCTTTTCTTAAGCAGCTGGCACATATCACGGATCCTACTGTACTAGTTTCTATTCTTCAGCCAGCTCCAGAAACCTTTGAACTCTTTGATGATCTTATTCTGATGGCTGAAGGGAAAATTTTGTATCACAGTCCTAGAGATCATGCTCTCAAATTCTTTGAGGACTGTGGATTTAGATGCCCTGAAAGGAAAGGAGTAGCAGAGTTCCTTCAGGAGGTAATTCTCTAATGGCTTGTAATAGTCTTTCCTGCATATGCTTTTACATGCTCAAGCAGAAATTATTTAAACATTTTAATAAAAGCAGGTTATCTCCAAGAAAGATCGAGTACAATATTGGTACAGAAGTGAGATTCCTTACAAATTTTTTCAGTTGATTTTTTCTCTGGAAAATTTAAGTATTCTGCCTTGTGGAAGAAGCTAGAAGAGGAGCTACCAGTGCCGTATGACAAATAAAAAAGCCATAAGAGTGCGATTTCCATTACTGCCTATTCAGTTTCTAAATAGGAGCTTTTCGGGGCTTGCATGTCACGGGAACTTCTGCTTATGAAAAGGAATTCTTTTGTCTCTATATTTAAATTAAGCCAGGTGAACTTTTATGTAGATTTCATTTCTCTGATGATTTTAGGGAAAGTTAACAATGATTTTCATCATTTCAATTAAGGTTTTTAATAGTTTTGGACCAATGAGATTATCTGCGCTATAAGTACCTAAACCTAAAGAGGTCAATGTTTTCTTTTGCTTTAATATGAAGATTTCATATCACTAATTTTTCATGGATGTTTGCATCTACAGCTTGCCATCCTAGCATGTATCACAATGACTGTATTATGGCATGCTCAGAAGGATACAGATGCTCTCCATGCCGTATACTTCATGGGTTCCCTGTTTTTTGCACTCAATCTGCTTCTAGTAGACGGTTATCCAGAGGTGTCAATGACAGCTGCCAGACTTCCACTCTTTTATAAACATAAAGAGCTGCAGTTCTACTCAGCTTGGGCTAATGCAATTCCAGCTACAGTTTTAAAGCTTCCTCTTTCATTCATAGAATCTCTTGTCTAGACTTCTATTACTTATTATGTCATTGGCTACAGCCCTGAGTTCTGGAGGTTAGTATCACTTCAAAAGTATGTGCTACATTTCACGTATGTGCATTACCCTTTATGGATTCCTATTTGTTAATAATTATCCCACCTCAATGTGGCAATTTTTTTTTTCTAATGATAATCAACTATAGTGGCTATCATAATTCAATAGAACTTTCCTTTTGTTTGTAGCATATTGACCTTGGCTATTTTCAAAGCTCTGAAAGGGGATAATTAATAAATTTTGTTAACTATGTCTCTCCTAAGAAACACATTAAAGAAAGATAAGAATCTAATATATATCATGCAATGAAAACATCAGTGCATCAGTTGAAACAATTTTCCATCAAAATGTTTCATAACAAGTCAACAGAACCCATAACTTATTCAGAGCTGTTGAGTGCACAATTTCATTATTGCTTGTGCTAGTTGTGACTCTAAATTTTGATCATATGTTTTAGGTTCTTCCGCTAATTGATCCTGTTATTTGCTGTGCATGTGGCATCGTTATCCATGTTCCGTTTCTTGGGTTAAGTTTTCCAGAGTCTACCTGCTTGTATGACAGTAGCTAATCTTGCCGTGTTCTTTTCCCTCATATTTGGTGGCTTCATTATAGCACAACGTAGGTTATGTATACTTAACACTCTCCAATTCATTTTGGAATTATCAACTAAATATATTAACTAAAGAAATTTTACTAATCACAGCCTCAATACCAGTTTGGTTGAAATGGTGTTTTTGGATATCTTCTTTGACATATGGAGAGTGAGGCCTTTCTGTAAATGAATTTCTTGCTCCAAAATGGCAAAACGTGAGCCTTTCATTTCTGGAGGTTTTGGATTAAGTAATATTATTGTCGCTGGAGTTCGAAAAAGTTAAATGTAATTACAGTAATGGGTTAGGATCAATCCCCTCACATATGCTTTCTTTACATTGTTTAATCTGCATTGTTACGTTGTTTGATTTGCTGCTTTCCTTGCATTGTACTGTTTGATTTGTTGACTTCCTTTTTTTATTTACTTTTACAAAATTAAATTGCCAAAAAATCAATTTCAAAAGATATATATATATATATATATATATATATATATAATACTAGGCTGATACAAACAAAGGGCCGGTATCAGCCCAGTATTATATATTTATAATAATAAATACATGTCGGTTTTTAACACTCACATATTATTTAGACAACTTGTCACTTATAAACCCTCATCTTAGGTAGGCAAATAGCCAAGATACATGTTGGTTTTTACCAGACAAGGGACCGATAAAATGCCATCGACACAAATTTGTGTCGGTTTGACCAACCGACTCGTATAGAATACATGTCAGGTCCATAAATGTCATATTGAAACCGGCATGTATACATATACATGAGGGTGAAAAACTGACATATATGAGAAATTTTCTTGTAGTGACGTCAGACGTCAGACTAGTCAAAGTGTCCGACAGTGTATGACAAATGTTTCACATATGACTTCAGACCTCAAGTGTCCGACATCTGAAATCCAAGTGTCCAACATCCAATAGACTCCATTAGGCAGTGTCTAGTATCTAACGGCCTCCTGCGAATGTCAAACACTATTTTGAAATTGAGATTCATCCTCTTCCTTTGTGATTTCAATGAAAAAATGCAATATTAGGACTCAAATACTAATTCCTAAGCTTAATCTATATTTTTTAATCAAATATATGTGAAATATCTATGTTTTTGAAGAGAGAATGAAGGAAAGAAGAAGAAGAAAAACATAAAAATGGTTTTGTAACAATGGAGCTAAGGTTATATGAGGGCTATTCAATAATTTCCAACCAAAAATGTCATTGCATATAAATTTTTGGGGAGTGAGTCATTTTTTCAAAGAGACATTTAAAATAGGGTATTTTTTAATTTTCCCAAGTTAAACAAAGAATATCATTCAGATCATTTGACATGGGTTTATACGTTTTCATGAGCTAATTGAATTTTAATTTTGTCCATCAGCATTTGAAGACTATATTATGATAGGATCAATTGTCAATTTGATATATTTTATTAGGGTGCATGCCTGCGTTGATCTATCTCTATCTCTACCCTTAAAAGTGTTGATGCAAATGTGTACCTCATTAAGATAATGGAGGAGATTTGTGTTGTGGAATTTGTAAAGCATTTAAGGTTGGCGTCTTTTGCTTTAGCAAGATCTAGCTCGCTAGAGCTAGCTTTAGCGAGATGTCGACGAACGATTATAAGAACTCTGTGACTGGCTAAAGCAGAAGCCACTACGCCATGCCCAATACTAGGGGTGTATACAGGTCGGGTTTTGTCCAACCCGTGATACATCAGATTTTGAAAAATAAACCATAGTCGAGTTTTCAAAAGCATAACCCGATGTGCAACCCGTCACCTCGAGTCGGTTGGATTGATCGGGTTTTGTCTTAGTCCATTTTCAGTTTTTCTTAATAGTTTTCAATTTTTTCATTGGTGAGTTGTGAGCCTAGATAATACTCAAAGAGAAATTATTAATTATTTATTTAAGAAATTTTCCCCAACCTACCGAATAATTATTTATCCAATCACAGACTAGTCTCGATCACACAATATATATAATAAAAATCAAACATGAATCAACAAATTGCTATATCAACATTAATACATAGTAATAAAAAATAAATTAAAAACAAAAATTAATAAACTGACTATGGACGAAGGACGAGGAGGGCTGTGGATGTGGAGTCAAGACCAATGTTGATGCGTGGAGGACTTGGCCTTGGCAACTGGCTGTGGAAGGAAAGGAGGAATTGACAGCCGTGGAAGCGCGGAGGAACTGACGACGGAAGACGGCAATGGAGCATGGAAGTGGAGGGCTTGTGAGGGGAGACAACCACCGTGGAAGGGCTGGCGAGACGAGACGACCACAATGGAGGGGTTGGCAAGACGGGACAATGGCCAAGAAGGGCTTGGATGGCAGACACGAGACGACATCGGAGCGTGGAAGTGGAGGGCTGGCGAGATGAGATGACCACCATGGAGGGCTTGGATGGCGAACACAAGAGAGGCGGCGACGAGGATTAGAGAGAGGTCAACGGAGACACAATGAAATTTCAAAAATTTTTTAATTTAGCGTTCAGTTTTTGTTTTAGTTTAGGGTTTAATTGGGAAAGAAAAAAATGTGTTTTAAATGAATGATATTGTGTTATTAAATGTAGAATAAGAGAGCATATTTAACAAATAATCACCTTAAACATATTTTTTATAAAAATATATGATCAGGTCGGGTTAATATACGTTTTCAATGTAAAACAGCCCGATTCAAACCCATATGACAAAAAACCCGATTCATTTAACTCAAATTCGGGTTTCACAATGTAATGACCTGATGAAAACTTACTCAGATCAGGTTAACTTAATCGGATCAGATTTTTATGCCTACCCCTACCTAAGATCCATAAAGGGTTGAATAGTATTATTGATGAATATGACGTTTGAGAGTCGGGATTGGACTGATTTAAACTAGACTGACTATACTATATTTACTATATTTGGTATTGTTTTGTATTTGTTGTAGATTAGAATTGAACTACATTATATATAATGATTTAAAAATATTTTGTTATTTAGATTAAACATATCAAATATTTGTAACTGTTTTTATAAAAATATAATAAAAATTATTTTTATACTAATAGTTAATTATAATATAAATTTAAAATTAATATTTTATATTGTCGGGAACTTTGTTATGTTATTAGTATATCATTATTATAATTCAATCAAAATTAATTTTAGATAGAATTCATTAAAATTTTATATATAATTAAAACTTAATGATTAAATATCTTTTAATTACAATTCAATACTTAAAAAATATAAAGTTTAAATGACTTTTATAAAATTATAAACAATATAATTTATTTAAAAATTACTAAATATACAATTGTCATTTAAATAGAAAATTAATAGAATTTTAAATTTATTAGTAATACTTGTTTGCAGATAGCTTTAGACGACCCAAATTTCTGGTAATCAACTGGCTCAGGCATTGCCTTCACTAAGTCGTGTCACTAAGCGCAAACTAACTAAGTCAAGCACGAAACAACTGAGTTGATCAGAGTCCTACTGAGAAAAAAAAAACTGATTTCACTAAGTTGAAGTAAATAATTAATTTAACACGCACATCAAGCAAGTGATCGAAACAACTAAAAGGTAAGTCAGCAAATAATAAAGATAAAATATAATAATATCACCAAAAAAAAGAATAAAAAATATCCTACATACAGATGGACATAACATATGATAAATCCCTAAAACAATCCCAAACAATTAATTTGATTTTTTTTCGGCATAAAGTCAGCAAGAGGCCAACACGTCTAAGCTCCAATATTTTTTAATTGATTTTTAGTAATTTTAATTGATTATTAGCATGATTATGACTGTAAATAGAATATTTTAGCAATCGTGTATATATATATATATATATGTACACACACTAAAGATATTTTCCCGTGTTTTTAAGAATTGTGAATAAAATTTTATTTTCTTGTTTTTATCTTAAGTAAAAGTTTTTTTTCTAAAATAACATTATAACTTATAAAATTATCCTTATATTTGCAATTATTCATATTAAACTATTAGAGGAATCAATTATCCAACTTAAAAGCCTAGTTTATTGGGTAGAGAAATTCCAATTTTTGGTATACGCTAAAAACGTCCTCTTTATAGCTATTCAATATGGGACAACTACTACAATAACCACTTTTTAAAGACAAGACCTATGGTTTGCATCACAATCCGCGCATCACCGCAAATTGTCTATGTTCGAATACCAAATTCTCAATTAATAATAAAGGATTTGATTATGACCTTATTATAGTAGAGAAAACAGGTGTCCAACCCAAATTAAAAACTAATTTATTAGTTGAGGAACCAATTCTCCTTAGAAATTGAAGACCTCCACTTGTAATGATCAATTTGGTATAACTACTATGACACTCCATTGGCCCAAAACAAGATTTGCATATAGGACTTTTCATATTTTCCATTCTTCTCTTTTCTTACTCAATGTTTTAATAACATTTACGACTTTGCTGGGCATTATTAATTTGATTGTATAAGAATGACATTAATTAAATGCCACATATATATAAATGCATACAAATTAATTGATGTCTATAAAGCTATTGTATGTGTATAGCAGCAAGTTGGACTGCAGTAGGACTCCCATAACCATTTTACATACAAGTGTCAAAATATATTTAGAAAGGTAAATTTGCTGGGACATCATGCGCATGTTACATGCGATCAGATCAAATTCAGAATTAATGTTCCCTGAGAATTTATTAAAATTAATGTTTTGTCTATAAAATCTTAAAATGGACTGCGACAAGTAGCCGATACTTTCCTTGGTTTCTTCCAAATCTTTGACTCGTAAAATCTATTAGAATTTCTAGTAATGTTCATTGCAAAATGCCATTTATCGATTGTACTTGTTGAATTAGTTTTAAACAATGAAATTAATTAATAGTGTTACGGCCATAACAATATTGGGCCTCAATTATTTCTAATACAGTAAGCCCATTACTGTAGCCCATTATCTGGACCCGTTATCTGGGTCCCACAATGACCCATCCTGGCTCAATTATTTCTAATACAGTAAGCCCATTACTGTAGCCCATTATCTGGGCCCGTTATCTGGGTCCCACAATGACCCATCCTGGCTCAATTATTTCTAATACAGTAAGCCCATTACTGTAGCCCATTATCTGAGCCCATTATCTGAGCCCGTTATCTGGGTCCCACAATGGCCCATCCTGACTCCTATATAAACCCTCCGGATTATCGCTCAAAGTATGCACGCTTTTCTGAGCTTACTCTCTCTCTAAATTTCCTTTATTTTTGAGAGATCTAGGAAATTCTCCCAGAAAATTCCGGAGTACCGAAAACTGACTTGAGCGTCGGAGGGTCTTCGCCGGCACCACCGCCGGCACCCCTGACTGTTTTTCTTTGCTCGCAGGACTGGACCCGACGTACGACTCGAGCTCCGACCCGCTTCCCGGCCGTCCGGAAATCGTGCATCAACAGTTGGCGCCGTCTGTGGGAACGACAATTCAAGCCTCTTTAGTTGTTGCTCCCATCCAAACGTACTCAAACACATCATGAGTCACGAATCCCAACACTCAACCTCCCTAGAGGTTGACGAAGAAATCGAGGTCGAAGCACCTCCCCGACGCCGAAGGGTAGTTGATACAAGGAGAGCATTAGTGATATCCTCTGGGGTAGGGCCTAACCTCAGGCAACCCCGACTCCCACTTAGAAGACCGAAGAAGGGCAAGACGAATCGATTAACTACCATAGAACACACCATGCGAAATTTCAGTGAACAGATGAATCGTATGGTGACTGTGTTCAACCAAGCATTTGGACAAAGCGCTCAGCAGGCTCCCAACACTACTGGGAATAACCTAAAGAGTGCCATGGTAGTACCAAATGTCCAGACGGATGTTGGTGGACGTCCTGATTTAGTCGCCCAGACTACTGGATTACCTCGCCATCAGGTCATTCAACCAAATCTTCCCCATCCTATTGTCCAAGGAGGGGATGGGCGTCCACAGATTCCCTCTCCCTCGCATATCATATCCGAACAACAGTTAGCAGCAGTAGACCTTCGACACTCTCTGAACAAGAAGCGCCATACAAGCGTTGAGCAGATACCGGGGGGAAGTAATGTTGATCGGCCCGCCTATTCCTATCATGGTCCTTACGCTCCAGGGCGTAATTATCAGTCCAAAAGAAATCGCCCCAGCTCACCACCTAGAGTTAAGAATCATCGCCCAGATGTTGCCCCAGTGGATGTCTCGGAGGAGGGGACATCAGACAATCATTATGCGGAGTTCAAGCGAGAAATGGATGAAAAAATCCATAAACTGGAAAGGTTGATTAAGCGTTCAGGAGGAGAAGAAGATGGTCGTCCACAATGGGAATCACCCTTTGCTGAAGATATTCTAAGGGAAAGATACCCATACGGATTCCGGATGCCGCAACTTGAACTTTACCAAGGGACAACGGACCCTCGAGAGCATTTAGACTCTTTTATTTCTCATATGGAGATACAAGGGGTCTCAGGGGGAATCATGTGCAGAACCTTTTCTCTTACCCTTGGAGGATCAGCTAAGCAATGGTATAGAAGGCTACCAGCTGCATCCATTTCCAGCTTTGAGGATCTTGCCCATAATTTCCTCACACATTTTAGCAACATGAAAACGAGAAGTCGACCAGCGCAGAGCCTTCTTTCAATCAAGCAGGGTCGTAATGAATCCCTCCGTGCATTTTTAGACAGATATCAGCGGGAGGTTGCCCGAGTGGATCTATTTCATGATGGTTACGCTATGCAAGGCTTGGTTTAAGGGATCAGAGGGGAGCTCCCTCTAGCATGGGAATTCTCCGTTAACCTCCCACGTACGTATCAAGAAGCATTAGCAAGGGTCTCTAGCCATGCTGATGCAGAGGAAATTTTTCAAGCAAATTACCCTGGGCAGACTCCGGTGGTACCTAATTCCTCACGTGCAGATAGACGACCATATGATAATCATAGAAGAGAATCTCATGATAGAAATCGAAGGTCGATTCCGGATCGACGCTCTGCGCGAGATACATTCGGAAATGATCGTCTCTTGTTGCAAGGGTCATCCACCCGACCCCGCCAAGAGCATCATGACCAACCTCAGGAGGAGCACCGTACATTCACGTTGCTTACTATGCCACAGCAGGATATCCTGAAGGAAATCAAAGATAAAGGTCTGCTGAAAGAACCTGCCCCCTTACGGTCGAATCCAAAAACAAGAGACAAGAGAAAGTATTGTCATTTTCACCAGGCCCATGGTCATAATACTGCAGACTGCTTCGAATTAAGGAGACAAATCGAGGGTCTTATCAAGGATGGCCAGCTACAGGAATATATTTATCAGCCCCCTGAACCATCCAACAAGAATGACAAAGGGAAGGAACCATTAGAAGAAGTAGCCACAATTTTTGGGGGAGTGGTGGCTGGTTCGAGCTCCCAAGCTCGAAGGCACCTAGCCAGGCAAGCGAGATATGACCTCCCTCGCTACGAAGTCAACTTGACAGCCTCCTCCACTAATGTTGGGAATCACGGTGTTATCTCTTTTTCACCTCAAGATGCGTAAGGTATCCATCATCCTCATTGTGATGCCTTGGTCCTCACGGTAATAGTGGCCAATAAAAGGCTACGGAGAGTCTTGATTGACAACGGGAGCTCAGCTGACATTATGTCATTGGATGCATTTGACCGATTGGGTCTCAACCATAGAGACATGAGAGGCATCCAAACTTCTCTGATGGGATTCGTTGGAGGGAAGGTTATTCCCGAAGGAGTAATCTCGTTACCTGTAACCTTGGGAGAAGGATCCCTACAGACAACCAAGATGGTGAACTTTCTCGTAGTAGATCACCCGGGTGTTTATAACGCCATTCTTGGACAGCCGTCACTTTACGACTTTAAGGCCGTTATGGGTGTCTATCATCATGTCCTGAAATTTCCAACACCCGCCGGGATAGGGGAAGTTAGAGGTGAACAACGAACTTCTCGAGAGTGCTACAACATGGCCTTTAAAGAGAAGGCACATAAGCTGATGATAATTCAAGGAGAACCTTCCGTGGGCATAAGCTAAGTGGGCAAGTACTACGAAGTACCCGAGATCCCACCGATGGAGCATTGGGGCCCAACTGGGAAGGTCCATACCAAGTCAAAGCAGTCATCCGACCAGGCACCTACAGACTGGTCACCACGGATGGGAGGTCGCTCCTTCATCCATGGAATATTGAGCACTTGAAGAAGTACTACCCGCAATCTCTCTATATGTGCAGTAACTCCGCCCAGGAGCTTATGCATGTGTAACAACTCCCATAGGGAGACCAATAAAGAGATTATCAATAAAGTGTTCAGTTTATTCAGAATTTTTGTGATTATACATCCTTAAAGCACATGTATGATCAAATTGCAATAAGATGAAAAAAGCAAAAGAGTGCAACACCAGAAAGAAAAAAAAAATTTTAGTGCTCTTATTATATCAAAATTGGTTGAGGGGTGCCACACATCCTCACCTAGTACATTGAATTGAAAGTAAAGACAGTAAAAGGTAAAGTCAAGGCCTAGAGAGCAGCCTTGATATGATTATTCCCTATGAATGAGCATCTACCTAGTTGGAACAATTCCAACTATCTCTAAGAAGTGGCCTCATCACCTCCTTCTTCGTCTGAAGACGATGAGGTAGAGTCGCCTTGCTTGACCTCCCAGGCTGCTGTGTCCAATGTCGACTCGTATCCTCATCTTTAAGGATGAGGCGGTGGAATTGCTCGGGATCAGAGTTTGCTGACTCTGCCACCAAGTTTAACTCTTCAGCTATGGGAGACTGATCAATCCCTGGGTAGCGGTCATGGAACCATCTACGCACCCCATTGACTCCCTCAATATAGGAGCGTTCCATAGCTTGCTGGTAGATACGACCCCTACGGAAGCGAGCGACTGCTTTGTCAATCCTAATTTGCTCAGTAGCAGCTCTCTCTCGAAGCTCTCGGCCAAAATCATTGGCCCTCTTATGTTGGATAGCTGCCTCCTTCTTGGCTTCGGACAAGTCTGCCTTCATTCTGCCCATCTGTTCCTTCTCTCTGCCATTTTTCTTTCCGTTTCGGTTAAGTTGTCGAGGCAGACTAGATGTTTCGCCTTCCAGTCGTCAACCTCAGAAGTGAGATGGTTAACCTCCTTGAGGAGGTTGGTGTTGGTAGACTCTCCTTGAGCTAAAGGTCCTGTCGCCTACAGAAAGAAAGGCAAAGAGAGGGAAGGAGTTAAGGCATGACTTTCAAAAGTATAAAAAAAAAAGAAGGTGGAGAAAGGGTCTCAGTAAAACTTAACCTGAAGTATGATGCCCATCCCGACAGCGATCGCATCGAAGTATGCGAGTTTTACATTCTCTGGAAAAACATTGGTAGGCATGAGACGTGCAGCACTTTGAGACAATTCACGAAGGTAGTCTCCACATGTTGAGCCACTCTGAAAGCCCGTACTGTCAAAGGTAAAACGTTTGGGTAGTTGAGAGGCTGAGGGTAACTTGCTCCCAGTAGGCTTCGAGGCTGCCACTTCATCCGCAGGCTGAATGGAGGTTGACCTATCAGGAACCGGCTTCCGTACAGGAGTCTCCTTGTGACCATTGGCTTTCCTCTTCGAAGGTCCAAGAGTTGGGGGACTTCCACTCCGTTTCTTCTGGGAAGAACTAGGTCTGTCATGAGTGAAGGGCTTAAGCGGCATCTTGGCTACAAGTTGAGCGAACTGCTTCTTGGTAGGATGTAAAGGAAATAGTCCTGCGCGAAGATAAAACTGGTAAGACAACAAGCACATGTTTGATGAAGTAAGATCGGAAAGTAATGATCAAGCTTACCTTCCGGAGGAATGGGAGGTGATAAGCCAAGACGGACCAACTGCTCCCGATCAGTGAGGCTATGCACGTTCTTCGAGTCCACGGGTAGCTTGAGTACCACTTGCAAGTCGTCTCTCTCTTTCTGAGATAACAGCGGACGTTTGGTCCAAGGAGCTGCAATGAAAACAGAAAAGAATGTCAGTTGATCAAGAATTGTCATAACAAAGACGGATAGGGAGTCATTATAATATGGTACCACAAAAACCAAAACGCCTCCTGATCCTCAACTTCTCCCCCTTTGGACGAGCACTTTCTTGATACTTCCAACCGCCACCACACCAGAATTGCTTATACTTCCATTCTTTCACATGGGAGGGAATGCCAAAAAGGCGGTTGGGGTCATCCGTCTTCCCTCACTGGGATATATAGTAGTAACCCGTTTTCTCTCCATTCGGTGGGTGAATGGCAAAAATGTGCTTAACATGGTTGGTGGTAGGGTCACCAAGGCCTGCGCTTCTGAATAAACTTTGGAAAGCTATCAGAAGCCTCCACCCATTGGCCGACAGTTGGGTAGGGGCAATGCCCATGGCATCAAGCATACGACGAACATAGTTATCAAAAGGCACCCGGAGACCAGCTCTTAATAGCTCTAGGCTTAAACCAATGACACCTCGTGGTGGCCTACTCCACCGGTCGCCTTTCTTTGGAAGGAACAGAATGATTGAGGCCGGGATAAGGAAATAGGCTCTATATATTTTTAATCGATCGCCCGGGAGTTGGTTATCAATGTGGTCGGCCTCCCACCGCTTTTCAACCTCTGGTTCACTATCTGAGGAAGCAGAGGACGACCAGTCGCTATCCCCCTCAGTATCTACCACCTTGTGGTTGACAGAATTCTGTCCCGGCTCCCGATCCGGACCGAAGAAGTTTTGATAAAACTCATTAACTTCTTTACGGTTGGTCACCGGATTCTTGTCCCTGGAAGACTGGGTTTGATGACTCGATTCCCCCCGTAGCACTTTCACAGTGGTTTTTACTCTAGCCATTTGCACAGTCAAAGAGGGGTCGTTAGTCATCAAACCAAGACTACTGAAGGAGGGAAGAGGTGAAAAAAAAAAAAATGCTGGGGGGATTGTATTGAAAGTCCGCGGAAACACCCCCGCGGAGAAAAAATAAAAGTTTGAAAATCCGCGGAAACACCCCCGCAGAGGAAAAATTATTGAAGTTTGAAAATCCGCGGAAACACCCCCGCGGAGGAAAAATTATTAAAGTTTGAAAATTCACGGAAACACCCCCGCGGAGGAAAAAATTATTAAAGTTTGAAAATTCACGGAAACACCCCCGCGGAGAAAAAATAAAAGTTTGAAAATTCGCGGAAACACCCCCGCGAGAAAAAATAAAAGTTTGAAAATTCGCGGAAACACCCCCGCGAGAAAAAATAAAAGTTTGAAAATTCGCGGAAACACCCCCGCGAATAAAAAATAAAGGTTTAAAAATTCGCGGAAACACCCCCGCGAATCAAATAAAGGTTTGAAATTTCGCAGAAACACCCCCGCTTTTTAAATAAAAGTTTTGAAATTTTTCAGCAACACCCCCAAAGTTATAAAATGAAATTTCGAAAATTGCTGGCACGCCCCCGCACTTATTCGAATTTTCTCCAAGACGTCCTTGGGCGTATAACGCTGCATGCCGCATGCAGCGCAGCCCCATCTCCGGGTCTCGCCGCCCCGGCGCCCCCAGCGCCTCGAAGGTTCACCCCCCGCGCGCCCAGCGCCACGAGAGCTTGCCACCCCCCAGCGCGCACGCAAGCAGCCCAGCGCCCAGCGCGCACGCGAGCAGCCCAGCGCCCACGCGGGTGACCCCAGCGCCCAGCGCCCAGCACGCACGCGAGCAGCCCAGGCGCCCAGCCCTCGCCTCGCTCGCCCCTGCGCACACCAGGCTCGCCCCTCGCCTCGCTCGCCCCTGCGCACACCAGGCCCTTGCCCAGTAACTCGCCCAGCACTCAGTTCGCCTGCTTCTTCCTTGCGCCCAGCACGCAGTTCGCCTGCGTCTCCAGCAATTCGCCCAGCATGCCTCGCCTGCGTCTCCAGCAGTTCACCCCGCACGCAGCCCGTTCTGCATGATCGCCCCCAAGCACCCAGCCTTCGTGAACTCGCCCAAGCAAGCAGGCATGCGCGCTCAGGATTGCGCTGTGTAATAACTGCCCTCGCCCGCGCGCCCAGGATTGCGCTGTGGCCTGCTAGCCCGCGTATTGCGCTGTGGCCTGCTAGCCCGCACATTGGGGCTTGCTCGCCTGCGCACTGAGGCATGCTAGCCCGCGCGCTGGGGCTTGCTCGCCTGCGCGCTGTGGCATGCTAGCCCGCGCGCTGTGGCTTGCTCGCACGCGCGCTGTGGCCTGCTCGCCCGCGCGCTGTGGCCTGCTCATCCCTGCGTGCGTAGCAGCTCGCCCACGCGGGCTTGCTGTGCACGTTACACACCCATGAATTTCTTCCCTCCTTCACACCCGAACACACACTCATGTTTTTTCTTCTTTCACATACAAACCCGCGAGGGAAAACACATGCAAACGTTTTCATATTCTCACACAAATCACGTACACACACACGCAGGGCATAATCCATACAAGAATTTTTGCATTGAAAAATTAAACCTAATCCATGCATTCTAAAGTATATACGCAAAAAAAAAAAAAAGTACTTACTTGTGACGGTTGAAAACTTCTGGCTCAGATTGAAGAGTCCTGTTTGCTGGGATCACTTGCACTGCTTGCCGCCCGGGTGCTGTCTCCTATTTTTGAGTAAACCCTACTCCCTAAACACTTGTGTCTTATATAGAGCACCAATTTAGGGTTTAAGCCACACTAAGCATGCATGGGTAATAAATCACCTCCTTAGGCCGGCCCCCTAGCACATTTAATCTATAGCCCAGAAATAGTCCCTACGCTGACCCATTGGTCAACTTGGGCCTGGGGGGACTACTGTTATGCTCATAACAATATTGGGCCTCAATTATTTCTAATACAGTAAGCCCATTACTGTAGCCCATTATCTGGGCCCGTTATCTGGGTCCCACAATGACCCATCCTGGCTCAATTATTTCTAATACAGTAAGCCCATTACTGTAGCCCATTATCTGGGCCCGTTATCTGGGTCCCACAATGACCCATCCTGGCTCAATTATTTCTAATACAGTAAGCCCATTACTGTAGCCCATTATCTGGGCCCGTTATCTGGGTCCCACAATGGCCCATCCTGACTCCTATATAAACCCTCCGGATTATCGCTCAAGGTATGCACACTTTTCTGAGCTTACTCTCTCTCTAAATTTCTTTTATTTTTGAGAGCTTCTCTCTCTAGGAAATTCTCCCAGAAAATTCTGGAGTGCCGGAAACTGACTTGAGCGTCGGAGGGTCTTCGCCGGCACCCCTGACTGTTTTTCTTTGCTCGCAGGACTGAACCCGACGTACGACTCGAGCTCCGACCCGCTTCCCGGCCGTCCGAAAATCGTGCATCAACAAATAGTTAAATTAAATTTTATATTAAAATTATATAATAATTTAAAGGAGTCTACACCAAGTGTATTGAATACACCAGGTTTTCATAAAAGTTGTAATTAATATATATAAAAAAGAATGATATTTTTTTCTAAATGAGATCTGAAATTTTTTGTAAGGCCCATGTGGATTGCTGTTACATCCTTCATATTCGCACATGACTGGCATAGCATGCCTTGCTCTATGCCAAGGCTTGGATGGGGCAGCAGTGGTGCATGCCAACGAGAAGCGTACAAATGAGCGCTTAAGCAAGGTGCGGAGACATTGCATGGCATGGTAAGGGCATTGATGTGCGAGGTTAAGCGCAAGGCAATATGAACGCTAACACAGAGGGATGTGTAGCACAACGCAACAATACGCACACACGGGTCGCGGGCATAGTGCGATGCATGCATGAAGATGGCCGTGGCACAGTGGGACGCACGCAAGAGTAGCAGGCGTGATATGTGGAGCACACATGGGAGTTGAGTGCGACACAATGATGCAAGGCGCACGTTGGGGCAACGTAGCGCAACGGCACTAGCACATCCACGCATGCAGACTGGGATGCTTGCAAGGCAGTAGACACATGCACAGGCAGCACGCAATAATGCAGTGACATGGCGCATGGCATCAGGCGACATGGCGTGCAGCAACGATTCATAGTGCAACTTGGTGGTGTTAGTGTGCATTAGTCATGACAAATATCCAAGGAGATAATGGCTCCTAAAATCAAGGAAGTAGTGGGCAAAGTGGGTTAGAAGGCATTTCCTAGAGTGTAGGAAGTGATAGCACAAATGGTGGGCTGCACTTTCCCACTAACTTGGTGGTTGAGTGGACTTAACCATGTTCCTAAAAAGAAGGAGCGAAAATAGTTAAACATGGGTAGTGGCGTGAGGAAGAAATTTTCCATGTTCCAGGCCATGATCTCCACTCATGGGTGATGGAGGATGCGTGTGGCAGCTGTAGGAGCGCGTCACAATGCCTAGTAGTTGGGGCTGTCAACTACATGGACCACGTGGCATGCAGTGTATGGATTTAGGACCTATCAACCAGGGGTGTTGGTTGGTTTTTACCTATAAATTGTACCAAGGGGGTGGGCTAGAAAGAGACAATAACTAGACATAACAAGAGAGTATTACGCATTGTAAGAGAATTGCTTGGGGAAGCAATTGTGCTTGTAGCTTGTGTGAGTAGGCTAGAGTGTGTTTCCAGCTCAATACCTTGGGGCGGCATTTGTAATCTTTTCTTTGAGGGAATAAAGAAAAGTTGGAAGTCGGTGCTTCCGTAAATTCATTGTGCCTTATGTCAAAAAATTTGTGTGTGCGTTACGTGCAGATTTGTGTGTCAACCTCGGCTGGCCAAGAGTGAGGTTTATTGAGTAGTTGGCTAAGTAGGTGCTTCGTGCTATTGTAGGGCAATCCGCACATCAAGAAAAAAGTCATGTGACAATTGCCACATCAATCACTGAATTTGATACACACGTATATATTATTTGGGATGTCAATTTTAAGATTTTATTTGCAAAAAATATCATTACTTTATACAAAAGTTGTAAATTAATATATAAAATTTGTAAATAACTTGTAAGTGACATTTATAATTTTTACATATCTATTTAAAATTTTAATATCTATTACAACTTTTATATTCAAAACAACTTATTTATTTATTTATAACTTTTATATAAGTATTTATAACTTTTTATATGATTGGGTATATCCATACACCTAGTGTCACCCTACAGTACAAAATAGTTAAGTCTAATTTGTACAAACTTCTCTCTCTCTCTCTATTATATATATTACATATATGTATGTATATGTATATGTATATGTATGTTACAGGATCAACAGCACCTCTAACTTACACATTTTTTTATATCAATTTATATCCCTTCGATTTACATAAATTAATGATTATGATATAATTACATGACGAGAAATGTTAAGGCAATCATTAAATGCACATAGAATAATTAACAATTAAGTTGGGCAATTAATGATCTATTCTTTCTCTTGTTTTTACATCCTTTCTCTCTCTCTCTCTCTCGCGTAATTTACGTATAATTTAAATTTTTACTTAAATAATTTTAAAATAAAATAATTAATGATAATCAATTAATAATCAATTCAAATTAACTTTAACCTTTAATAGTGAATAAACTTATATTTTTCCGGTTGCCTCTTTAAACCTTTTATTAAGTAAAAACCGTGCGACGAGACAATTAAAAAAAAATGAAACGAGAGCAACGCAATAGCTAGTGCTGGGAACGAACTAGACCAGATATTTAGCTAATATTCTGATTACGGTGATCATTTTTTTTTCAAGTAGTCAACAATCCTACAAACAAAAAAAAATGAAGTAGATAACACTACAAGAAAACGGGCCTTTTACCGCGGGCCCAAACCGCGGTAAAAGGCCTTTTACGACGGGCCTACGGCGGTTTTAGCCCGCCGTATAAAATGGTGCCGTAAAAACTAATTTTACTTTTTACCTCGGTTTTGGCCCGCGGTAAAACGGGTTCTACCACGGGCTGAAAGCCCGCCGTAAAAATTCGTGGTGTGGTCACTTTTTTTACGGCGGGCCTAATGCCCGTGGTAAATAGGTTAACAGCGGGCCTGTTGGCTTGCAGTAGAAAAATTTTACCGCAGGCTTCCGGCCCGCCGTTAAATGGTTTAATGCGGGCCGTGAGCCCGCCGTAAAAAGTGAGCTGAAAATCCTCACTCACCTACTTAATGGTTCCCCTCTTAGCCATTTTCTTCCACCTTATCCTTAAAAATGTGGGTGACACACTCTGAACAGACAAAACACATTGGATAGATTGATTAAAAAAAAGGTAAACAACAAGTATACACAAAAGACAAATGCAATTCATTTATTTAATAATAAAGGCAGCTCATCAAGCCACTGCAGACATTGGCTCACGTAGACACATTAAACATGTCCCACAACTTTTTTTACATCTTAGCACCACTACCAAAAGTTTTTACTCAGTCAGCTCTTCAACCTAGTGAGGACACGTCATACAATAGCATTAAAACGACAACAACACTGAAAGCAAAACGACGCTATTTACATGCAACCCAAGTCGGTAACCCGTCATCATCACCTCAGTCCTCAGTGATGGTGCTTGCTCCTAGTCTTGCCACTGTAGAGCCTGCAATTATCATCACATACACCCAACTTACTGTTAGCCAGATTTAAATCATACCCAGGAAACATATCAGAGCCATCCGCTAAGACAGGATCACGGTAAAATTAAACATCACCAGATATGGCAAAATATAAGTCAAACATCTTGCACAAGTTAGGCTGCCTTACTCAAGTTAGATAACAGTTTATTTGAGTAGTTTCTCTCCTATTTATTGAAATTAGTTAACACTGTAAACATCAAATACAGTTAGAAATAGCAGGAAGAAAATTATTCAGCTAATGAAATAGAGTTAAGCATTTGAGTATACATCGATCCATTTGTATCAATATACTAGCCTAAATTTAAGATTTTGGCCACACTAAATAAGTTGCAAAAGTGTAGTATGTTTTAGCATAAGATGTTTGACTTACATCAGCAACAGTGATTTTCTCTGGCGGCGAAACATAATCGTCTAAGTCTGACTTATGGCTTAAGTTCGTTTAAAAAGTGCAAACCAGTGCAAACAAAGACCAGCATGAATTGTAATAGACTTGCAATGCATAACATGTACACCCTAAAACTTTTCAGTTAAATGAAGAAGTTATAATACCCAATCACAATAAAATATAATATATCTACAAATGGCAAATATTGTGCTTATTTTATCAAAAGGGTGGCATGGAGATCATTGATTACTGGAACAACCAGACCAGATGTCCAAGTTCAATGTGGTAGAGGTGCAGGAAGTAGGCAGGCTACAAAATACCAACTGTTCCGACTCAACCATCACTAGACGGCAAAACATATAAAGACAAACCCCAAAAAGATAAAAAAATCAGTTGAGTACCTGCATACTGAAAATCAGCAGCCTGCGGATATTGATCACCAAAACGAGTCTGATCTTCTGGTCTGCCAACTGGTGCAAACTGCGATTGCATATGCTGATTCTCCATTGCAGCCTGTGCATTGGCCCATTCTTTAGCCCTGGCTGCCCAATCTTGTGCATTATTGTGGGCTGCCATTACAAAGATTGTTTAAAGGTCATTATAAATATAAACATAACCAAAATGAAGGTCATAAACATTTAAAACAAAATAAATAAATAAAAACCCGCGGTAAAGATAATCTCCTAGTAACAATATGTAAGATTATATATACACACACACACACACACTTCAACAACTAATTCTAGTTGCAAATTAATCAGCAACAAACCAGTCAATATTAACAACAGTGAGCAAACATTAAAAAAGTAGAATGGAAATAAAGCTTACCTGTGTAATCCCAACCTTGGTTATGATGAGTCCAGTTGGAATTGCCCCAATCCTACAAGCATTCTTAAGAAATGAAAACATGATACATTAAAGCTCCCAATCATTCTAGATTTCTAGTTGACTAATAAAGCACGAATCGCAGTACGGAGAAGAAAATCAACCTCCAAAATCATTCTAGAAAATCAACTCCCTCTCTTGCTGCAAAACAAAAACCCAATCAACAAAATCCATCTGACGAAATCAACTTAAATCGATTATTGATAGAAAAAAACCAAGATTCAACATTGGATGTGAGGAAAAAATCAAAACCACTATCTCATCTTCAAGCATTCACTTTGGCTTCTGCCACTAGCAATCAAAACCACGACCACAACCAAAAACCTAGCCTCCACCAGCAACCACAATCACAACAAAAAACCCAGCCTCTTGCGAGAACCATTTTCACACATTCATCAAAAACATTCAAAGATCGGAGTATTGGTGATGAAGGCTGGCCGGTTTTGTGGTGGTGAAGAATGATTGCTTGGATAAGTGGAAAGGGCTAATTTCAAAAATGAAGGGGGCTTGCTTGGTGATGATGGCTTGTGGTGGACTGTTTGGTTATAGGAGAGATTGGAGATGATGGTTCGAAGAGAAGAGGTGGTTGCGATTGGCTATTTCTCGGCTTGAAAGGGTGGTGGTATGATCGGGAAGAATAAAAGACAAGGGGAGATCGCTGAAGGGAAGAAACTTTCCGTTCGGAGAGGATGAGGGAATAGGCCAAAGCAAGGAGATGGTGGCTGGATCGGAGAGAAAGAGATGCAGATCAGGTGCTTGCTGTCGAAAAATGGAGATCGAAGAAGGAATTGAGTTGGGCTGCTTGGTGTGAAGCTCAGTGAGGAAAGTTGATTGGAAAAGAGAGATTGGGTGGAGGAGGTTGCAAGGGAGATGGCGATGATTGACCAGAAAGAGAAGGCGGCGAAGGCTGAGTCTCGAAGTGAGAGCAAAGCTTTTGCCTCCAAGTGTTATCACAGCGGCCAATAGCCTCTCTCCGCCACTGTTGGAAAAAAAGATTTCAGGAGAGAGCGACTAAGCGTTGACGGAGACAGGCAGCGACAGCGACGGAGGGAGATAGAGTCAGAGGGAGAGACCAGAGAGACAGATGAGATGAGTGATTTGGGTTGATGGGAGAGAAGGAAATTAGGGATTACGAATTAGGGAGAAAGAAATTAGACGAGAGAGAGGAGGGAAATGAAAACTTTTTTTATCGACTTCTACTGCGGTCACTAGAGACCGCGGTAAAGTTATTGGTCTTTTACTGCGGGCGTGGTAACCCGCCGTAAAGTTATTTTTTTACTGCATTTTTAGATGCCCGCCGTAGATGAGTGCAGTAAAAGCCTATTTTTCTAGTAGTGTAATAAATTCATAAAATGTATTAACTCAACCACACTTTGATCCTTCAAAAGATTAGAAGTTACGTTTCTATCCTCGAGAAATTCCCCAAAAATTCCGGGGCCGGGCAGGGGAATTTAATCCAAGGCCGAGGAATTCAATTCCCTATATATGTACCCAATTTCTTTTTTTTTTTATTTTCTACATGTAATCATAGTATTTTATATTTAATTTCCAAGCTTTGTTCAATAGTTTTGCATAGCCTAATGGTGTCTTGCTGTGTTTTCTCCCTTAAGAACTCAGGTTAAAACCTTTTTGGCTGCGTTGTGCTTGCTTTCATGTTTTTTAAAGATAACGAATTAGACAATAATTAATAAAATAATTAGGTTGGGCAAATTTTCCAATTGTCAAGCTTAGCCTGGTGGTGTCTTGGCGTGTTGCCTCCCTTAAGCACCTAGGTTCAAGCCACCTGATCCAAATCATCCATCATTTTTTGAGTAAATAGTAATTTGATAATTTAATTGAGTTGGGCTTAGTTTATAGTCGTTGGGCATCTTGGGTTAGTTATGAAATTATTAGATGTGGGCCTAATTTAAATGTAGATTGAGTATAAATTAAAAAATGATTATTTATTTAATTAATTCAAGGTCGGGCCCTGGGCAATCACCAGAAAAGTCCTCTCCGTACTCGACTTAAATCTCTGGAAATTTAGGCAATTCCCCAGGTATTTTCGGGCTGGGGAGTTGGGCAGGGTAAATTTGACATCCCTAGAGAGAGGATGTAAAGATAAGAGCAGGTATTTTCGGGCCAGGGAGCTGGGCGGGGTAAATTTGACATCCCTAGAGAGAGGACGTAAAGATAAGAGCAAGAAGATTGGAAAGAGAAAAGGATTATTAATTGTCCAACTTAGTTGTATTCATTCTATGTGCATTTAATGATTATCTTAATATTTATTTATCATGTAATCGAATCCTAACCACTAATCTATATAAATCTAAGGAATATAAATTGATGTAAAAAAGAGTATAATTTAGAAGTGCAGTTGATCCTACCGCTATATGTATATAATTCCCAGCCTGTAAATTCAATTATTTCCAAGACCTGCATAATTGATGTGTGTACATACATTTGTGTCAATAGTGCTAAATTTACAATCTACATACAACCTAAACTTTACATTCTGGTGTGACAATCTACATGGTAAAAATTCACCAGAAAAGGAAAAACCAAATAAGAATTAGAGAAATTACATCTCTAATAGGATTTTACCATATAAGTTTTCACATCGGATTGTAGAGTTTAAATTGTATATAGGTTGTAAGTTTAATATTACTGAATTTACATATGCATGCCTGTGCATGGTGGTTGTCAATAAATTCTTTTATGAAGTCTTCAATACCGGCCTAACTTTACATTCTGGTGTGACAATCTACATGGTAAAAATTCACCAGAAAAGGAAAAACCAAATAAGAATTAGAGAAATTACATCTCTAATAGGATTTTACCATATAAGTTTTCACATCGGATTGTAGAGTTTAAATTGTATATAGGTTGTAAGTTTAATATTACTGAATTTACATATGCATGCCTGTGCATGGTGGTTGTCAATAAATTCTTTTATGAAGTCTTCAATACCGGCCAAGAATCTCTTCTTTCGGTTAACTTTTGAACTAATTGCTTAACTGTTTCAGCACGACAACGACTTTGCACGGTTTAATATAAAAAATTCTTATCAAGTTTGTTTGAATATTAATGTACAACTTTGCTATGTTATCTAATTGTATGAAAAATACTTTCGGAATTTTTATGTGTTTGTCTTGTGATGGAGACTTTTAGGTTTTCTCATTCGAATTAAGGTTTGTCTGAATATAGAGTGATTTAATAATCATATTATTCCTATGAGTAATATGAATTTATTAAAATTTATTTTGACAAGCAGAGTAAATGGAGGTTGTATCAGTGTTTGTTAACCTAATAATATACAGAGAATTAATATTTATTTTGGATGATTTTATATTTAATCTCTTTGCTATACATTACAAAATGATTTTCTTGGGTATGTAAATAAACCATTTTATGTCATTTTCTCTCTTCCAAACACATATTAACCGTTACCTTAGAAAATCCATTAGAAGTCCACTGATGACTATGATTAAATTCCCATAAAATTATTTGAAAAGAAAATTGATTAACTATTGACTTCATAATTATCTAGTATTATATATTTTATATATGAAGATCATTGTAAAAGGGCCTGGACAAATTTCTAGTAATATATAGCAAATTTTACCAACATTTGTCAATGGTTCCTTACCCAATTAATGCCACTGAAAATGGCAATTATTCACCAAAATAAATTTGAAAATTTTAGCCGTTTTATCTCCTTTAGGCTGTGTTTAGAGTTAAGATTTGACTAAACTAGGATTGAGATTGAGACTAAACTGCACTAGGATTAAGAGACGATCGTTTTTTTGTTTGAAATCTGAATATGTCTGAATTAAACTTAAATATGAATAAATCTGAATATAAAAATCTGAATAATATTTTTATTTTTTTTATTTTAACATATTAATTAAAATGTCTTAAAACTAATGATTTTACACATATATGACTATTTATATATCTTATTTTAACTTGCGATTTTATTTTATATAGTAAAAGTATTTGCATACCAAAATTTTTTAGGAATTTTATTTATTTAAATATGTATAATTGGGAAATAAGTTATTTTTTAAAGAATTTTATATATAAATAAGCTAAATGATCAAAAAATAATTTTAAAAATATATAGAATCATAATATAAAATTAGAAATAAATAATAATATCACAAAATTAAAATATTAGGTTATGTAAAAATTGCTTATGAATGAATTTTTATAAGGGCATTTAAGATAATAAAAGAAGTAATAAATGATTTAGATATTTGCATTGAGATAAAAGTTAAAATTTTTAACTCTTTCCATTAAGATGAAAATATCTTTAGATTTAATCTTAAGTAAAAAAAAAAAAGTCATCATAAAAAGATTTGAAGTTTGAGAATAAGTCAAATTCAGACTTCAGAGTAAAAAACAATCAGTCCCTTGGAGTTTGAAATTGAATTTTATATAGTATTGTCTTATATTTGGTGTAGTATGAACCTAGACAATATTATTAGATGATAATTTTAAAATATAAACTTGTTTAATTTTATTAATTTGAATAAAAATTAATGTAATTATTTATAAATTATTTTATACCATTATATTATTTTAATTTTATGACTTTTATTTATTTTTATTTATTATAATTTTGATTTAAAAATAATATTATTTTTTAAATATGAATTATTTAATATTATTATTATTTATAATATGAGAAAAGAGTCATCCATTGTATTTTAATATTTAATCAATAGTATTTTAGTTGTAATTATTATTATATTCACAAGATTAAAATTTTTAAAGATTATTAATTTTATAATAATAAAAATTATTAATTTTATATTAATATTTATTTAATAATATTTTAATATTTTAATTGTTGTTACATTATTAATATATTTATTGAAAGAAGAAGAAAATTAATAAAATAGTAACAAAAATTTTTTTATTACAATTTTATGTTAAATTATTAAAATAATTATATCAAATAATTTTGTTGTATGTACCGTCTTGATTAGTGCACAATTTAGTTTAAAATATTGCTACAATTTATAATTATATAGAAGACAACATAATTTCAGTAATATCTGTGCTCGGGGACGAATATATTATGTAATTGATAACATTTGATTGAAAAATAAACGGTTGCATGGGGCATTACCCTTCACAATATGTCCATGGAATGGGAAACAAAGAGAAAAATCAAACAAAATTTAGTTTTTAGGTAGTTTAGTTTGTATTAAATGTTAGGTCTTGATAATAATTGATTAATTTTCAGAATTACCAACATGACATGTATATAAGTGATGTATAAAGAGGTGACAAAACCATATTTTAGCAAAGAATATGCATAATTTACAAACATATAACATTATATATTAATGCAATAATCATATCAATGAACTTAATAACAGTACAATTATGTAAATAGTCAAAGTTAGCAAAATAATTTATGCACTTGGTATTGTTCCATATCAATTTTACAGTGTTTCCAATTTGACACGAAAATTTACGAATAATAATATGAAAATCTTAAAAACATTTAACACTTATATAAATAAAGCAATCATACAATAATTGATAGTATTCTTTATGTTGTATATTATAATATATTTAGTACAATATAAAGTTGCATTGGCAATAAATTAAAAGTAAGTTTATAGCTGTTGATGTTCAATTTGGAACCAAACCCAAAGGACAATTTGAAGCTTCCAAATCTCCATGCAGCAAGCGATATACAACGTACAATATCCTTATAATATTGAGACCGAATTTACAGTCAATTCCAAAGGCTAATGAGGGCCCAATCCACACACTTTTCCTAAAAGTACAACACGACGCCAGCCAAAGCCCCATGACACTTATTGGCATGGGCTTGGACACATTCGTGTGAGTTTAAAGAGTGTGTACCATCTAATGAGATAAATTAGGTCCAATCAACATGCACAAATAGATTTTATCAAATTTATCCAACATGCAACAAGAGTTTTGTTCTTTATGCCTCACGTAATCTCTTTAAATAATATTATATTTACAATCAAATCTTATAATCTAAATTGACAAAATTTTATTGAACATATAATTTTTATTTTTCATTTTTTATTTTTTTCTCTTCTAGTATATTTTTACCAACTCAGATTATAAATAGTTGATTATAAGATTTGATCGTAGATATAACATTGCCCCATCTCTTTCTAAACCCATCTTTTAATTTGTTTTTTAATTAAATATGCAGCAAAATTTTAAGTACCAAAATCATCTCTTATGGTTATTATGTCTTCTCTGTCCAAATGATTATTTAATTGGGAAGATATAAAATTGATTTTTACTTCTGGATTGTTTGTTTGTTGAATCTGTTGCTCTTCATCATCAAAACTCAAAATAAATTCATTCCCAACTCTGAAATATACTCATTCGAAGTCAACTTCAAAATGAACTTATTTAACTTAATTTTTAATTTAGGTTTGACATTTTAAAGTTTACTTGCGAAAGGATATTGCATCGTGGCAATATATCTACAATCTTTCTTTTATGTAATCTCTTCTATTTTCCATCCCAATGTCCACCAACAAAAAAAAAAAAAAAAGAACTTTCTAGCAAAATCCTCACAATCCCAAAACCTATATTTTCAAACAATTGGGCCTAATCATCTATATATTTTGAATGCTCTTTTAATTAATGCCAATTTTCTTTCTTAGAGTTTAGAGAAATAGAGGGGAGAAAGAGGGGGAAGACTAATAGAGAATCTATTCCCCTCTATGCCTGCAATTTTTAGCAATAATGCTTTTACGTTATCTTATTGTTGAGAACCCATACAAGAATTCTTTACAAAAAAGAATAGCAAGAAGTTAAATACAGAAAGATGAAAAGGTATTTTTGACATAAACTAAATTATATTGGTAAATTAAACTTTTTCATAACTTAAAATTTAAATAGGGGCTGAAAAAGAGTTCTAGTGTGGCTTCAATAACAATTCTCTAACAAGTATTTGAGGCTCCGAGGGGGTTGACTTAAACTTCATCCATAGCATACTACAAATGGTAGAACATATCCATACATTTTATTGAATCTTATGTCATTTCATCTCCTCTAAATAAGTGTTTGAATTTGAGCTTCAAAGAAAATTGAGTGAGATCAACATTCAAGAATATGCAATTCTCATGGAACTTTTAGAAGTTGTTAGCATTCATGAGATGAAACATGGAAGGAATCATTTATAATCTACACTTTCAAGTCTTACTATCGTTGACTTACCAGAGGTTTGTGTTCCTAAGATTTGAGGAGCTTTAACAAGAAAAAAGTACACCTAAGCAACTAATGCATAGTGGAGCTACAAAATAAGAACTCATTGATCAAAATGAGATTTAATTTCGTACATTTTAATGACAGATTATGCACATCTCAATTAGAGAAGCTTAGTTATGTGTTACAATTGACTTATAACTTAAATTGTAAAACAAAATCGAGATGTTAAATATAACTCATAGCTGGAAATATAAATTCACATGCCTGATAGGGTTTGCGCCATCCTCCTACTGCTATTTAATCACACCTTGATGGGGCTCATGACATCGTTCAGGGGCTATATGGTCATGATGACGCATATGGCTCTCCTCTGTCCGCCATCATAGACAGGGCAGGGTGTATCTCTGGGCAAGGTGGGCAAGGGAATAACAGCTTCAGACGAAAAGCATCGACACCATTCAAATAGTAGCGGAAGAGTCGTTTTGCCTTAATAAACCCAAGACGACCATAAAGTGCAAGTGCTCCCTTATTTGTCACTTCTGCTTCCAATGTTACCTACAAAATTAGCATGAATCTTATGAAAGAGCAATTATGTAGCTAAGCCAAGTAGATAGAATTATTTTAAAAAAAAAGGCATGTTTCAAGTAAAATAAAAAGAAATAAAAAATAAAAGAAGAAGAAAAGTACAAAAATCATTAAACCTTAACAAAAGAAGGCTATATTACTGAAATGTATTTACTTCTTCAATTACTGAGCAACTAAGAAGAACTATGGTAGTGCTTGAAAGAAGGATGAGAGAAAAATTGTGAGCCATAAGAAACATGTAATGTCCTTCTCAATCATTAATGTTGTGGGCTTCCTTTATCCTTTGGCTAAATTATAACCAGTCCAAAATGTTTTCTGAAATTTAATCTCCAAAATGTTTTCCGAAAGTTCATCTTAAACCTCTCTTGGATTTGAGAAATTCATTATGAAGTTCTTTTAAAACCTGTTAGAGACCTCCTCTGCAAGGGTAAATGATTCATCCACAAGAAAACATATCAGCCAATACCACTTGTAATTAAGCAGTAACATAAGTGAGGTCAATTAAAGTTACTTGCATAGTTTTTGTCTAGGACCAGAGAAATATGTAAGTTACAAGAATGAGTTTTGGGTACTTTTCTCCATATCGTTCCACAAAATCTATAGCTAGCTGGTCATATCAAAATGTGAAAAACTTGGTTCATGATAAAAGAAAACACAAGCTATTGCATAGAAAAGTCAGTACATTGGGCATTTAAAACATAGATGAGTTGGGTGCCAGCTGCAAACTTTCAGTGACCACCCTATTCATGTTTAAGAAAACAAACAGAAGAGCTAATTAAAGAAAATTTTCTCCGCATAAGAGCCAACAAAATTCCATAGAAAACAACAATACAACAATAACTAGATTAAGTTCTCTACTAAAGAACGAAAATGGAGAAGCAAGATTCTTCAATGTATGTCCTATTAACTCAATTTTTCAGTTTTCAAAAAATGTTAAAGAGTGATTAACGCAAGCTACAAATTTCAAAAAGGACAAGGAAAATACATCTCCATTTCCTACCTTTACCAAATAGTTTTGGGGAAAAACATTCTTCTAAGCATATAACAATTCTTACGATTGAATCCGACCTAACACCAAAATTTTCAGGTTCGAACAAATGCAAACTGACATGAAACATAATAGACAACCATAAACTCATAACGCTTCCATACCTCCTCACACCCCGATTCCATCATCACTTTAATCGATCTAGTAACAAGCTCAGTAGCTACAATTCAACAAAAAGAACACAACTCTCAAACTCCAAATCAAATCAAATATAATACGGCAAATTCAAATTCAAATTCATAGCTTTCTTTAAGAGAAAATTACCAATGCCTCTTCCACGATAAGGTTTAAGAACAACCAACATTGCGATGTAACCTCTAAACGTAGTTCGATGCTCTCCCATCTTACACACAACCGTTCCCACACATTTACCTTTGTGAAATGCCTAAACGTACCCCCCCCCCCCCCAAAAAAAAAACAGATATATAAATAAATAATCAATTATTTAATTAATTAGCTCATTACAATAGTTGAGAGAAATGAAAAATGAGAAAGTGAGTACCAGGAAAGAGAGGTGGGGCCAGAGATAAACAAAGTAACGATAAGTGAAGATGGAGTAGGGCTCACTAAGCTCTTGATCCACGAGGTTCATGATCAACGGTAGATGATGCTCCCCATTGTAGCTTACATACTCGATTTCTGATGGATCAAACTCTACTTTACTTGTCGAATCCTGCTGCTCTCGTCCTTCGTTCTTTGCTTCCATTTTTCAAATTCGAGTCTCTGCCTAATAATAAAAATTGAAAAATAAAATAAAAGTCATAAGAGAGAAAGCAGGATATTTAAAAAAATAAAGACCTTAGTTTAAATTTTCAGTGACGGGTTTATGTTCACCGTCGCCGGAATCAAGTCGCCGTTCAGAGGACAGGCTGCCAGCGAGCTTCTGTGGCGGGAGATGAGTGAGCCGAAAGTTGAGAGCGGGAGAGTGACAGCTAGGGCCAATAAGTAATGGCAGTGAAAATGCATTTTAAGTTTGGGATAATCACACAGACACCCCCTTGGTTTTGGCTTAATTTCGTCCATATTCACTGTTTGTCACTTTTCATCACCGTCTATCCCTGACTTTTTCGAAATTCATCATGGAGACCCCTTCCGTCAGATTTTCCGTTAAGTACTTGTAATTATGTTAAGTATTGAGGGGCATAATAGTCATTTAACAATAAAAATTAATAAAAGAATTTATTAGAAATAAAAAATTATAATAACCATTTAACAATAAAAAAATTAATAAAAGAATTTATTAAAAATAAAAAATTATTAAAAATAATTATTAAATCTTCTTCCCTTCTTCCTCTCGGTGCTCCCTCCCTTCATCCTCTTCTTCACACCCAGAAATCTCTAAGCTTTCTCCTCTCCATCTCTCTCAATCTCTCATCTCTCTTTTCTTTCTATCTCTCTCACCTCCTCCTTCCTCTCCTCTAATACAACCGTCACCGCCGCCTCCTCCAGCACCAGTTCCACTTCCTCCCTCGTAGCCACCTCCCTTCTCCCTTCCCTTCACTATACCTAGCGCCTGACTCCGAAGCCATCACTCGACGCCGAAGCCATCACCCAGTATTTCTCTTATGTGTGTCTCTGGAGATGGAAGTTATGAAGATTGTTCGCTTAAAGAGGTTGAGAAATATAAGGGAGAAGAAAGTGTTGGTGGCAGATTCGGATTTTGTTGTTTCGAATTCGCCGAAGCCATCACCCAATATTTCTGTTGTGTGTGTTTTGTTTGCGTTTCAGATTCGGATTTTGTTTGTTTATGCTTTTGATGGGTGGGAGGTAGAGAGTGGCAGTGACGGAGAAGACGAAATCGTTGTCAATGGAGGAGGAGGAAGAGTTATGAGCGTTGGTGAATTGCATTGTTCTCAAGAATCCATGACCAGATCAAAAATTTTTTCCAGAAATCAAATTAAAAAATTATAATAATGTATCAAACCCAACAACGCCTCTACCACCATCGATTGAAAAGAAAAAAGAAAATAAAAAGAAAAAAGAAATTAAGACCGAGAAGAGCATAAGGAATTGAATTGAAGAGCAGAGGTTCGGTTTACTGGGTTTGGGTTTCTCAATAATGGCGACAGAGCAGACAATGGTAAGGAGAGATAAGATGATTAGTGATATAAAAAAATTCTTATTTTATAATTATTATAAAAAAGTATACCCTTTATAATCATGGCTCATATTTATTATTAAATTTTTATTTAAGTTTTTTCAAAACTGTGATTAAGGGTATTTAGGTAAAATGGCTCTTTATAGATGGAAAACTGATGAAATCTGACGTCACTTAACGTCTAAACTAATGGAAGGGGTCTCCATGATGAATTTCAAAAAAGTCAGGGATAGGCGGTGATGAAAAGTGACAAATAGTGAATATGGACGAAATTAAGCCAAAACCAAGGGGGTGTTTGTGTGATTAGCCCTTTTAAGTTTCAAGGTAGGGACGGATCAGGTGTGGACAGAATTATATGAGCATGTTTACGTTTCTAATAATTGGCTGCCATGTGGCCAATCCGTGGTTTTGAAAGTGAGTCCGGTTCAAATACTCGTTGCCCTCAAACCCGAAATACTAGTGTAACCGGAATCCTCCGACTTTCTAGAATTTTAAAAACAAATGTAATTTTTTTAAGGTAATATTAGACTTATACTTTTCATAAAATATATATTTTAAAACATGACCTGATAGTTTATATAGTCAAAATTTACTACATGAGAAAAAAACAAAAATGGATGAGAGAAATGATTTTATCACTTAAGTTGTTACGTAATGTTGTAAAATTTATATTATATAAATATTATAAATCTAACATTATTATTTTCTTAAAGTAGAATAACCAGTAAACAAATAGTTATAACAATAGCATAAGAATATTCTAAGCAAAATTGAAACTAAAAACACTGCTTTTGCTGAACTGCACCGGGAGTTTGGTGCACCATCCCTTGATCCTAAACTTTTTGACCTATTATAGCAAATTTTTTTAATTTTATCGTGAATTTTCCTTTTTAAGAACATTAGATGCATCGGATACACTATATCTAGATCCTAATAACACACTACATTATGACCACTTGCTTAAGAGTTTTAAGGTAAGTTTATCATATGGGTCATAGTTGTTGTAAATCATAGCATCATCTGATAAAGCAAAAAAATATTTTCGATACCCATATATATTTCTTCAAATTCTAAACACGCCCATAATTCAAAATAGTTACTTGATTTTGATTCTTGATAAAATTTCGCTAATTGTGTTTTCTGAATATTGATACATGCTCTCTGTCGAAAAATAATGAATAATTCATCATGAATTTGTTTGTTTCATCCCAATTTTCACATATTCCACATTCTTAATCAAATTGTCTTATTGAAAAATTGGCTTGACTTCAAGTTCAGTTGACTTCATTTTTAAGTTCAAATTTTACATTCTCTCAATGGTGAAGAAATTGTTTTCCTTTTATTTAAATTTATTTCAATATTGCGATTATGTTTTCCTCTTTAACCATATTTTCCATAGTTCCGTGCTTGTTTTGTTGAACTATCTCAACCCCTCATGCTTCAATATTGGAAGACAAAAGTACTTCAAGCATTGAATAAATCCATATTCACCTAATAAATCTAGAAAATCCTTTAAACGAGCTCTTTGATGGTAATGAGAAAGGTGTCTCCCCTAGCATTGTAATAAAAAAATTTCTACCTTGGGTAATCGACACTCGTAGCATTGACATATGAAAGGGAATAATTTTGACATTAGAGCCCAAGCCCAAAAGCAGCCCAAAGCCTGGTCTAACATGGCTTGGAATATAGCTTCATAGAGGCCTATTCAAATTTCAGCCAATCCAGCCCTTCATAATTTAGCCTACCAGCCCATTCCCTTATTTTTATATGCTGGGTAGAGACAAACAAGCAAGAAAATCAATGAGAGGGGACAGAAAACCTGCTAGCATTTATATATGTAGAGGGCTTCACATGGGAGAGAGGGAGACAGCTGGGTGATTCAAATATCAAATGAGGAAGGAGTTGAAGAATCCATGGGGTAATAGAGAGAAATCATGACAGAAGAAGGAAAAGGATTTGACACTGCAGAAACAGAGGAAAAAGAAGGTATCCAAGGGAAATCAACCCAAAAAAGGAAAAAGAAGCTGTTAGAAGCAATCCAAGTAGGAAAAATGCCACAGGTAAAGGGGTAGCTAGAGATTGGCCTTGGGGGGAGAGACGGAGGTCCATGAGAAAGATAAATAGAGGAAGAATGATCTTTCAAGAGGATCTAGCCAAGAACAGACTACTATACAAATAAAACTCTCTCTCTTAGAACTTCCCAATCTTTCTTCTCCTTCAATCTTTCATTTATTTTCAGTAGGATTATGGATTTTTGATTAGATTCAGTTCTGTTCTAATTATCTAACCCCTAATTATCTCTACAAAATTTGGAGCATGACTTTGGCATAGCAGTGCCTTTGCAGGTAGCCATCCACTCTCTGCCAGTGAAGCTGTGTTGATCTAGAGGTGCTATTATGTTCGGTGGGCCACTATTTGAGTAATGGAGATGAGAATCGATTGATGATTTAATCCAACTTGAGGTACAAATTTATGCTCCTTCAACTGGGTAGTTTGTGGGAAACTTTTGAAGAAATCGTAGTTTTTGAAGGAGTGTCAAGGCATTGCAGAATAAGAAGCCACCATTTGTTTTGAACTTTGTGACTAAGATGATGGTCTTAACTCGTAACACCTTTAGGATGGAAGAAGATGCAGCTTACAACCCGCACACGGGTGAAAGGACATCCCAACCAGAGGGAAACCAATGTGGGATTAACCCAGTTATGGTGGATTTAAGAAAACAACTACAACAAGCCACGAAGGAAAACAGGGAGCTCTATAGGAAGATAGTAGTAAAGAAGCATGATGGAGAAAGGCCCACGAGAAAGGGGAGGCCAAGAGCGCAACCAAACACAAGAAAACCCTCATACACCAAGTCAAGAAGCAAAAAGAGATGGTGAAATCCTAAATAGAACCCCGACCGAACTGGAGAAAACACCTATGATATGAACTAGGAGATGTTTGACATGGTTATGATGGAGCTGAACCATATAGTGGAAAATAACATGAAAGACATAGCCACAACTAACCCTCTTAACCCACTTAACTTCACTACCTAAAGAATAAGCCAAATTCCCGTTCCCAATCATATAAACTATGTCCTAAAGCCAAAACAGTTTACCATGCCCACCATGAAACTATCTGACAAGAAACAAGACCCAGAAGAGCACCTTTTTCATTATCGTTAAAAAATGTCCTTAGAAACCCTTGATGATGCACTATTTTGCAAAGTTTTTCCCGCGACTCTAAGCAGGTTAGCTTTGAGATGGTTTAGGTTGCTGCCACCAGGGTCAATTACTAACTTCAATGAACTGGCATAGGTGTTCCTCTCTCAATACCTCAAAAACAAAAGGCAACTAAGGACTATCACAGACCTCTATTCCCTGAAACAAGCTCAAGGAGAGAAGTTCGGAGAGTTCATAACCAAGTTCAATAACAAGCTTAGTCAGGTTGGAAAGATATGACTTGGAGGCAGCAGTTGGTGCTTTCAAATATATGGTAAAGACTAGAACCAAATTCTATCAGTATTTGATTCGAAAGGGCATAAGAAAGATGGAGGAAATCACAACCAAGGTAGAAGGGTGGACTCGCTTTGAAGAAGAGGAAGCTGCCCAACAACATAGAGTTGGCTTGGCAGCAAGAGGTGAACACAACATGGAACAACGATCTATAAGACAAAAAAGAGTGAGAGCAGAACTTGAAGAAGAGGACCAGAAGTGGCAAAGACTAGATACAGGGAGACCAAAACTCCCTTTAATGCCATTAAAAGCTTCAATCGTGGAGATTTGGTAAGAGGATAAAGATAGAGGCAGTATCAAGACACCCAAACCTTTGTCAAAAAGGTCCACCCAAGACAATAGTGCATATTGCTCATTCCATAAAAACTATGGACACTTAACAAGAGATTGCAGAAACCTTAGAACCTATATAAAGATTATGATTAGAAAGAGGACGTTGACTGGTTATGTGGCAAAAAACCCAACGAAAGTTGAGCATGAGAAAGGACAAACCTTACGACAACCTGTAACAGTTCTAAGAACAGGAACAGAGGGGCCTAAAGTGAGGTACATCATAGAAATTAATGGCAGAAAACATTTCTATACCATATGTGAAAAATCAAGCTATCTATCAAAAACCTAATTAGATCGGATGGTGGTGATTAAAGCAAATATAGATTGGGAAGCACTATTACTGTAAGCAAATTTTTGAACCTTAGGACAATTTTCAACTTAGAAAATACTATGCTTGATATGAGGATACATGTATTACACCTTGTAGGAGTCATATATGAAGCTTTTTGTATGACTATAATATGAAAAATAGTTTGTAAAACCTTTTTTTATGCTCATAACTATAAACTTCTATGGTTTAGATAGTCCCAAGAGGAAGGGGAATGAAATAGAGTTTTTTGCATAAAAATTGTGTGAGAATATTTGCTGATTAATTATTTCTTTACTGTTGACTGTATGCCCAAATCAAGGGGGTTCTTATCGGAACCAAAACATTTTAGCTTCTGAGTGCCCAAATTGGGGTTCTAAGTGCCCAAATCATGGGGTTTTCATCGGGACCAAAGCATTTGGAGGTTTTGATTGCCCAAATCAGGGGATTTCTATTGGGACCAAGGCATTTGGGATTCTGAGTATCCAAATCAAGGGGTTCCTATCAGGACCAAGGCATTTAGGGTTTTGAGTGGGTTCTGAATGCCCCAATCAAAGGCCACCTTGGTCAAATCTCAAACATTTGGTAATAAGGGGGGATTAAAATATTGATTGCCCAAATGAAGGTGTCCCTATCGGGTACAAGGCATTTGGGGTTTGAGTGCCCAAATTAAGGGGGCCTCGTCGAAACCAATCTAAGGCATTTCGGGGTTTTGAGTGTCCAAATCAAAAGAGACCTTAGTCAGGTCTTAAGCATTCGGAACAAAGGGGGATATGAATATTGAGTGTCCAAATCAAAGGGAACCTTGGCCAAGTCTAAAGCATTTGAGAAAAGGATGGATCATAATACTGAATGCCCAAGTCAAAGGGGACTTTCGTCAGGTGCAAAGCATTGGGAACAAGAAGATTAGAATAATAAATGTCCAAATCAAAAGAGACATTGGTGTGGTCCCAAAGCAATTAGAATACTAAGTGCCTAATTCAAAGGGGACCGTGATCAGATCCAAAGCTATTAAAAACAAGAGAGATCATAAAGCCTAGTGCCTAAATCAAAAGGAACCCAGACAAACCCCAAGCATTTAGGAACAAAGAAGAACATGATTACCAAATGCCTAAAGTAGGGGGGAACACAGACAGACCTTGAGCATTTAGGAACAAAAGAAAATCAGACTAGTGTGCGTCCAATCAAGAGGTTCCTATTGGGTCTAAGGTATTTGGGGGCATTTGAAAATAAGAGGACAGATCACAGAAGTACTGAAATCAAAGGGAGCACCTTATATGCACCCGTAGCTCGAAATACATGAAGAACAAATTAATTAATAGAGACAAACAAAGAGAAATCAGGTAAACAAAAAACCCTAAACTCAGGTAGACCTTCACAAAGCAATTGGGTTGTTTGAAAAATCACTTTGAGAGTGAGCAAACCCTATCTAGCCCTAACATGAGGCATATAAGAAGTCTTAGCCCTAACATAGGGGCATCCTAAAGTTCTTTAGAAAGATAAATTTTGAGAATAAGAAGGGCCATAAGCAGTCTAAGGGTTCAAGAGCTAAAAGACAAAAAGATTAATATTTTACACATGAGCCTTCAACTTAATTACGCCCACATCCAAAAAACGAGGGCAAATGACCCAAGGCCAAAAGTAGCCCAAAGCCTAGTCTATCATGGCTTGAAATATAACTTCATGGAGGCCTATTCAAATTTTAGCCAATCTACCCCTTCATGATTCAGCCTACCAGCACATTCCTTTATTTTTATATGTTGGGAAGAGACAAACAAGCAGGAAAATCAATGATAGGGGACAGAAAACCTGCTAGCATTTATATGTGCAAAGGGCATCACGTGGGAGAGAGGGAGACAGCCGGGTGATTCAAATATCAAATGAGGATGGAGCTAAAGAATCCATGGGGTAATAGAGAAAAATTGTGACAGAAAAAGGAGAGGATTTTACACTACAAAAACAGAGAAAAAAGAAGCCATCCAAGGGGAATCAACCCAGAAAAGGAAAAAGAAGTTATTAAAAGTAATCCAAGTAGGGAAAATGCCACAGGAAAGAGGGGAGCTCGAGATTGGCTTTGGGGGAAGAGACAAAGGTCTTTGAGAAAGATAAATTGAGGAAGAATGATCTTTCAAAAGGATCCAACCAAGAACAGACTACTATACACATAAAACTCTCTCTCGTAAAGCTTCCCTATCTTTCTTCTCCTTTGATCTTTCATTTATTTTCAATAAGATTATGGATTCTCGCTCAGATTCAATTATGTTTTGATTATCTAACCTCTGATTATCTTGATAGAATTCGGGACCTGACTTTGACATAAAAGTGCCTTTACATGTAGCCGCCCCCTTTTTGTCCAGTGAAACTATGTTGATCCAAACGTGTTGCTATATTCGTTAGACCACTATTTGAGTAATGGAGATGAGAATCCACTGTTGATTTTGTCCAACTTGAGGTACAAATTTTTGCTCCTTCAATTGGCATAGTCTGTGGAAAACTTTTGGAGGAACCGTAGTTATTGAAAGAGTCTTAAGGCATTACTGAACAAGAAGCTGCCCTTTGTTCTCAACTTTTTGACTAAGATGTTGGTCTTAACTCGTAACACCTTCAAGATGGAAGAAGATGCAGCTTATAACCCATGCATAGGCAAAGGGACATCTTAAATAGAAGGAAACCAATGTAGGATTGACCCAGTTATGGTGGACTTAAAATAACAACTAAAGCAAGCTAGAAAGGAAAACAGAAAGTTCCATAAGAAGATGGTAGGAAAGAAGCATGATGGAGAAGAGGCCCACGAGGAGGGGGAGGTCGAGAGCTCAACCAAACATAAGAAAACCCCCTCGTATATCAAGTCAAGAAATAGAAAAAGATGGGGGAAACCCTAAACATAACCTCGACCCAATTCGAGAAAATGCCTATGATATGAACCAAGAGATGTTTGACATGGTTATGGTAGAGCTGAACCATATGGTGGAAAATAAGATGAAAGACATAGCCACAACCAACCCTCTTAACCCACTTACCCTCACTACCCAGAGAATATGTCAAACTCCCTTTACCAACCATATAAATAGTGTCCTAAAGCTAGAATAGTTTACCATGCCTATTGTAAAACTATTTGACAGGAAAGGAGACCCAAAAGAGTGCTTTTTTTATTACCACCAAAAAAAATTCCCTTGATGATGCACTACTTTACAAGTTTTTTTCGCGACTTTGAGCAGCTCAGCTTTGAGATGGTTTAGATTGCTGCCTCCAGAGTCAATTACTAACTTCAACGAGCTTGCATGGATGTTCTTATCTTAGTTCCTCAAGAATAGAAGGGCAACCGAGGACCATCACAGACCTCTAATCCCTAAAACAAGCTCAAGGAGCAAAGTTAGGAGAGTTAATGGTAATAGAGGTGGCAACTGGTGCTTTCAAATATACAGTGAGGACCAGAACCAAATTCCATCAATATTCGATTCGAAAGGGCATAAGAAAGATAGAGGAAATCACAATCAAGGCAGAATGGTGGATTTGCTTAGAAGAAGAGGAAGTTACTCAACAGCATATAACTGGCTTGACAGCAAGAGAAGAACACAACATGGAACTATCGGTAGGACAAAAAAGAGGGAGAACAGAACTTAAAGAAGGGGACTAGAAGTGACAGAGGCTAGATGTAGGGAGATGAAAACTCCCTTTAATATAACTAAAGGCTTCAATCGTGGATATTTGGTAAGAGAACAAGGATAGAGGCATTATCAAGACACCTAAACCTCTATCGGAAGAGTCCACCAGGTACAAGAGTGCATATTGCTCATTCCATGAAAACTATGGACACTTGACAAGACATTGCAGAAACCTCAGAACCCAGATAGAGATTATCATTAGAAAGGGGACATTTACTGGTGATGTGGTAGAAAACCCCAGGGAAGTTGAGCATGAGCAAGGACAAATCTTACGACAACCTATAACAGTGCCAGGACCAAGAACAGAGGGGCCTAAAGTAAGATACATAACAAAAATTAATGACGAAAAACATATTTGTACCATATGTGAAAAATTAAGCTATCTAGCAGGAGCCTAAACATATCGGATGGTGGTAATCAATATAAATATAAATAAGGAAGGACTGTGATAGAGCAAGAAGGACTTGGGTAAGGGATCTCACCTCTCGGTTATGTTCGACTGTAACCAAATTTTTGAACTTTGGGATACTCTTCAACTTAGAAAATACTATGCTTGACATGAGGATGCATGTACTATGCCTTCGGGGAGTCATATATGAAGCTTTTTGTATGACTATAATATGAAAAAATTGTGTGCAAAACCTTTTTTTATGCTTATAACTATAAACTTACATGGTTTAGATAGTCCCAAAGGGAACAAGGGGAATGAAAGAGAGTTTTTTGCACAAAAATTGTCTGAGAATATTTGCTAATTAATTATTTCTTTATTATTGATTGTATGCTCAAATCAAAGGGTTCCTATCTGGACCAAAGCATTTGGGGTTCTAAGTACCCAAATAAGAGAGTTTCTATTTGGAACAAACTATTTGGAGGTTCTAAGTGCCCAAATCAGGGGGTTCCTATCGGAACCACGACATATAGGGTTCTGAGTGGGTTATGAATGCCTAAATCAAAGAGGACCTTGGTCTGGTCTTAAAAATTTAGGAATAAGGGGGGATCAGAATATTGAGTGCCCAAATCAAGGTATCCCTATCGAGTACAAGGCATTTGGGGTTTAAGTGCCCAAATCAATAGGTCCTTATTAGAACCAAGGCATTTAAGGTATGAGTGTCCAAATCAATGGGTCCTTGTCAAGTCTAAGGCATTTTGGGTTTTTAAGTGCCCAAATCAAAGGGGACCTTAATGGCGTCTCAAGCATTTAGGAATAAGGAGGGATAAAAATATTGAATATCCAAATCAAAAGGGACTTTGGCTAAGTCTAAAGTATTTGAGAATAGAGAGGATCATAATATTGAATGCCTAACTCAAAGAGGACCTTAGTAAGGTCCAAAGCATTTGGGAACAAGAGAATTAGAATAATGAATGTCCAAATTAAAGGACACCTTGGTCTGGTCCCAAAGCATTTGAAAACAAAAGGGATTAGAATACCAAGTGCCTACTTCAAGGGGGGCCTTGATCAAATCCAAAGCTGTTGAAAACAAGAGAGATTATAATGCCTAGTGCCTAAATCAGAAGGAACCCAGATAAAAACCAATCATTTAGGAACAAAGGAGAATAAGATTACTAAATGCATAAAGCAAGAGGGAACATAGACTGACCCTGAGCATTTAGGCACAAAAGAGAATCAGACTAGTTAGTGTCCAAATCGAGGAATCCCTGTCGGGTCTGAGGTATTTGGGGCATTTGGAAACATAGGGACGAATCACAAAAGTACTGAAATGAAAGAGGGCACCTTAAATGGACCCCAAGCTCAAAATACATGAAGAACAAATTAATTAAATAGAGACAAACAGAGGGAAAGCGGATAAACAAAAAACCCTAAACTAGGGTAGACCCTTACAATGCAATTGGGGTGTTTGAAATATCACTTTAAGAGTTAGCAAACCCTGTCTAGCCTTAACAAGGGGCATATAAGAAGTCTTAACCTTGGCATGGAGGCATCCTAAAGTTTTTTATAAAGATAAATTATAAGTATAAGAAGGGTCATAGGTAGTATAAGGGTTCAAAGGGCAAAAGACAAAAGATTGATTTTTTTCACATAGGCCTTTAACTCAATTAGGCCTATGTCCAAAAAATGGGGGCAAATGAAAGGGAATAATTTTGACATTAGGGCCTATGCCTAAAACAACCCAAAGCCTAGTCTATCATGCCTTGGAATATAACTTCATAGAGGCCCATTCGAATTTTAGCCAACCCAGCCCTTCATAATTCAACCTATCAGCCCATTCCCTTATTTTTTATATGCTAGGAAGAGATAAACAAGCAGGAAAATCAATGAGAGGGGATAGAAAACTTGCTAGCATTTATATGTGAAAAGGGCTTCACGTGGGAGAGAGAGAGAGAGACAGTTGGGTGATTCAAATATCAAATGAGAAAGGAGCTGAAGAATCCAAAAGAAAATAGAGAGAAATCATGACAGAAGAAGGAAAAGGATTTTACACTATAGAAACAGAGGAAAAAGAAGGCATCTAGAGGGAATCAACCCAGAAAAGGAAAAAGAATTTGTTAAAAGCAATCCAAGTAGGGAAAATGCCACAGGGAAGGAGGGAGCTCGAGATTGGCCTTGGGAGGAGAGACGGAGGTCTGTGAGAAAGAAAATAGAGGAAGAATGATCTTTCAGGAGGATCCAGCCAAGAACAGGCTGCTATATGCATAAAATTCTCTCTCTTAGAGCTTCCCCATCTTTCTTCTCTTTTAATCTTTCATTTATTTTCAGTTAGATTATGGATTCTTACTTGGATTCATGTCTGTTTTGATTATCTAACCCATGATTATCTCTACAAAATTCAAGACCTGATTTTGGCATCATAGTGCCTTTGCAGGTAGCTGTCCCCCCTCTGTCTAGCAAAGATGTGTTGATCCAGATGTGCTTCTGTGTGTTCATTGGTCCACTATTTGAGTAATGGAGATGAGAATCAACTATTGATTTAGTCCAACTTGAGGTACAAATTTCTGCTCCTTTAATGTACATCATTTTATGATGAAGTAAGATCTCATTAACTCGTGTCTTGGTTAAAAAATTCTTGTTGCTATCGGTCTTCTATCTAGTTAACCCAAGATCATATTTAAAAATTTGAGTTGTATTTGTTGTACCAGATTCTAAGTAGCATCCCGAGCAACATTTTGGACCGTTGTGGTGCTAATTTCAACTCATTTTTAAAGATGGTTGCTTCTCAAATCATTCTAGGTCACCAAAAACAAGTCTAAACTTGTTCGAATGCCACTTATTTAATGAAGGGTAATAAAAAGCTAATGCGTAACTTTATTGAAGATAAATTCTAACTAATTTAGGGTTTAGTTCCTGATAATATAAACTTCCTAATATTGCAAAAACGAAAACCCTAATTTCTTTAAATGAAGTGTGAGTGGATAATATTACACTAAGAGAAGACAAAACAACCCTTATTAAGCCTTTATAAGAGCCATACACTTGGCACTAATTAGATGACCTAGATTTCTCACCTATGTAAAAGGACTATAAAAGGGGCACTTCAGGATTGGAAAAGAGGATTTTGATCTTATCTTAATCATCTCATAAAAGTGAGAGTCTTTCAGAATCCCAAGGCAGTCACCAAGAGAGAATATGGGGGAGAGAGAGGATTTTCGGAGAGAAAGTCCAAGCAAGTGATTACTATTTGTGCACTTGTAAGCACTCGATTTTGGCGTATAGTTTAGATGTCTAATGATGATAGTCAACCACACTAATTAGATATAGAATTAAGTCTAAAAGGCATCAGAATTCCAAAAAGAGACACTAGAATGAGGGAAAAGTAAATTAAATAGTCATTAAAGGCAGAAATTAGAGTTTGTTTAGAATTTAGAACCTAATTAGGGCTCCATGACAGGCGCATGCCTATCCTTTAGGACCACAATCGTCCATCTATCCAAAAAATTAAGGTTTTATACTTATAAACTCATAAACAGGCACATGCTTATTGGCTAGGGCACAACAAGCTCATGCCTGAGAGATAGGCGCATGCCCATTGTCTCAAATCCCATATTTTTTTCATAATTTTGTGTGCTTGCGCAATGCTTATATAAAGAATCATCATTGTTCATTAAAGGCATCAAAATCCATTGACTTGCTCACCCTTTTGAGTGTTATTAAAGAGTCTAGAGAGTAGGAAATCAAGAGGCTTTGAGTGTCTACCTGCAGTGTTTCTTGGATGAGTTCTCGATGTCTTAAGGTGCCCTTTCGATTATTCTAGGGTGCCTGCAAAGTGAAGATTCTATTTCTGGTAGTGCTAGAATATAGGTAAGCCCTGAGGACTTCCTATGTTTGTTTATGTTTGCTTAGAATCCTGTTTAGGTTTGTTTATGTGTTTGATATGCTAATAGGCATGTCTTAGGCCTATTATATTAGAATCATGCTTAGGTTATTTATGCTTTAATATTATGCTAAAATCATGTTGGGATTATGAGTGATAACATTTTTAGAATCATTTTAGGAGTAATATTGCTTATATGTTTTTATTATGGCATGACATGTTTAGAGTCATAACACGATATTTTTCTACCAATAAAATCCCTCATTTTATCATCAATATCTTTCTATCTTATTTGATCACATTTTTTATCGAAATTTTGAATTTATTCATTTATTTCATTTTTTATATTCTTCATCAAAGAAAGGCATATTATTATTATCTTCAACATTTTGTTTTTCTTAAATAATTTTACCATAAATTACTATTTGTTGCTCAATTATTAAAGTTCGCCAGCATCTTTTCTTGTTGACTTTCACAAATTTATCAATGGCTTATTTTTTGGATTCAACTAATATTTTTTTAATTTTCTTTTTTAAGCTTTTCATATCAACGTTCATATTTTATATATAGTAGTCATTTCTAAAACTAAAAATTAATTAATGACAAAAAAATATATAGCAATTGTAATAAAAAGTATGAAATAATTTAATAACACTAATAACCATACATAGACGTACGAAGGGACCCCTCCTAACATTTAAAATATTATTTTCATCTCCTTATTTCAATTAGTTACTATTATACCACTCCTTCAAAATCAAACTCAATTTCTTAATTTTTTTTCATCTTTCTTTAATTATTAGCTTGTCAAACTTTCAACAACCTTCTCCTTTAATTCTAGTGTCTCATGTAGGTCACTCTTTAATCCATACAGTATAAGTAAAATAAATAAATTTGTTTTTTATTTAATCTAGTATAATTATTTTAATATTTTCTTTCATATTTTATAATGTATTATTTATTTTTTAAAAGGAACATAAATTCAAAGAATTTTTAATGAACGAAAATAACTAACTCTTTTTATATATAATTTTTAATGAAATCATATATTACATTAGGACTATGTAAGAGGTAAAGTTCACTATGTCCTCCTCACTTAGGCACACTCTTTTTTATATTTTAATAAATTCCCTTATACTATCAAGGTTTATTAAAAAAATAGTAGATACTATAATATTAAAGGTGGCCCTTCTTACATAAAATCCTGGGTTTGCTATTGCTAATAACACTCTTAAATTAATAAAAAAAAATGAATAAAAGCACATAATAGTAAAACCTAAAATAATTGAATTAAGATAATTATGATGAGATTATATTGGTCAAGAAACTTAGAGAAAATTAGAAAGTATGTCGCTGTAGAATAGCAAGGTTAAAGATAATATTTTGACGTAGAGAGATATAAAACAACTTTAAAAGTTAGATATTTACAGTGATAGTTGACAATTAAAAAAAAATTATAGATTATTCATAAGTTAAATATATCCTAGAAATACGAAAAGAAATGTTATAGGATATAAAAATCCAATGTAAGCTCAATTAAATATATTAAATTTTAAATAAAAAATTTGGGAAATAAAAAACAATTTTAAATTCATTAACTTCTGTTAAAATTTCAATAAAATAATTGTACAAAAGGTAACGTATGTAAGGTAATTTTTTATATTTTTGATGAATGTCAATTTAAGTTAATCACAATAGCTAGGAAAATTAATTAAAATGAGGCATTCTCAAAGAAACCGCCCCAATTGCCAAGGCATTAAGTCGCCCCTGAATTAGGAGAAAAACCTTGTGTTACATATTGATAATAATATTTTAGTTTCCACGATATTTTACATGATGAAAAGCAAAAACCTAATAGAAAATATGCCAAATGTGAACATTAGCAGCTAGCTAGCAAGAAAAAGCATCACATGCGTGATTAAGAGAGGAGGAGAGTTCTAAGAGGCTTAAAAGAAGGATTTCCATTTTAATTATTTTCTTGGCTAGTCACTAGTATAAGTTAGGGGCTGCTTATTTTTTGTCAAAAATCTAAATTTAACTTATTATCAAACTTCAAATCTTTTCATGATATTTGTTTTTTATTAATTAAGACTTGATCTAAAATATTTTTATCTGAATGAAAAAAAATTAAAATTTTATCTTTTATTTTAGTGTAAATGTTTGAATCATTTATTACTCCTCTAATTCTCTTAAATTGTCTTAAAAATTCATTTATGGCTAATTTGTACATAGCCTAATATTTTAATTTTTTAAATATTATCATTTATTTTTAACTTTATATTATGATTCTCTATATATTTTTTAAATTATTTTATGGTCATTTAACTATTTATATATCAATTTGTTTTAGAAAAAAATAACTTCTTTACGCAATCATACACAATTAAATTAATAATAAATTTTGGTATGCAAATATTTTATTTTTACTATGTGAAATTAAATTGCATGTGAAAATTTATATATATGCATGTGTGTGTGTAAAACCATTAGTTTTCAAACATTTTAATTTATATATTAAAATACAAAAACATCATTCAGATTTTTATATTCAGACATATTCAAATTTTTATATAGGCCAACCGATTCAGATTTTGGACAAAAAACCATTGCCCCTTAGTCATTCTTAATTTAAATGGAATCAGTCAAAATTTTCTATATTTGCTAAAGCCATTTTCTTTTTGTGAAAATTTTATTTAACAACAGCAACCATCCAAACGTTTCAAAAATACTTAATTCGTTACACCCTATGTCAAAAGAAATTATTTGCTTCCGTTAATTTTCAAGGCTAGTATGTTGATAACTAATTTATTACCCCTAATTTGAGTACTTCAAATAATACAGTGAAATAAAAACCAATATAACTAATGAAATAGCAAAAATAACCTTAATTCCATTTACTTCAATCTTTCTAGAAATCTATATCTCCAACGTTTTGAGTTTAAACCTTCAAAATCTTTTTAATGAAAGCTTGAATAAGTTTTGAAGGTACACAACTGGGCTTTGTTACTTTTCAATTAATAATGAATTCAAATTCATGAAGCCTGCGTCTAAAAAAAATAGTAATAATAATATAAACTGTTAAATTTGATTGTCTTGTATCTGATGAAAACTTGAATTGAAGTTAATTTCTTACCTTTTTTACTGCTCTCCAACTATGATCGCTATCACTATCCGTTTTTCTGCATTTTCGGGAGTGAAAAGAGACAAAGAGAAAAATATTGAGATGGTAGTTCAATCTATATTCCCCTCTTATTTTTTTTTTTTTGTTTTTCCTAATTCAATCTCTCTCTTTCACCAATTAAACCATAAATTTGGGTTTTGACTGCATGCATCAACAAATGGTGATCACTAGCTAGGCGATCAGTCAGTTGATTATGGTGGTTGTTGGTGCTTGATGTGTGGCTTGGTGATAGTCATTGGTTGTGTTTAGCTTGGGCTTGGTGAATGGTGATTGGTGTAGGAGATGTGGTGGTCTGGTCATGGTAGTTGGCAGTGGCCGAAGTAGCAGAAGTGGTGGCTTTATAATGGTGGCGTGGTATCTTGATGAGGAGTTGCATTGTCAGCGTCATCATTGTTATGAAGGGTTCAGCTAGTGACGGTGTTGAGTAAGAGTTCGTGTGGCAGGCCGTATTTAGGAAGGAGTTGATGATGGATTAGAAGAGAGAAAAAGATGATCAGGGAGAGAGAGCCCCGATAAGATAAAGCAAATTATTATTTGCCTCCTGGTAGGGATGTTAAAATCCTGGGCTCTGACATGACATTTAATTACCCGGCCCTAGAAAATTTTCCGAAAATTTTGGGGCCGGATAATTTTGTCCCGAGTCTCGGTAGATTAATTCCCTAGATTGTTCCCTAGATTTTAAATTTTATTTTTGAATTTAAAAAAACTATCCTTTTTTTTTGCGAGCCTTTACTGGTTATAGGCGCAGCCTAGTGGTGTGGTACTCTTTGAACATGTATCCAGTACCAGATTCAAACCGCCTGGTTTGCTTGATTTATTTTTCCAAGTGATTTGTCTCTTTTATATATAAATTTGTTTAATTCATTACCAAGTTGACAGGTGTAGCCTAGTGGTGTATAGGTCATGTCTTGGAGTGTTTATCCTTCACGTACTAGGTTTGAGTTACCTGGTTTGTTTTATATTTTTGAATAAAGCTATATTGCTTTGATGTTTGCATAGATTAAGTTGGGCTGGGCTCATAACTTTTGGCATTACATTTAGAATTGCAATATAGTTTGAGTTGCTAATAGTATATTATTTCAAATAGAAATGTACTGGACTTTACATAAATTAAATAAAATACATATTTATATTTATTCTGGGTCAGGAAGCCTAGTCCCTGGCCCCTGCCTGGCCCTAGGCTTTCCCCAAGATTTCTCTCCCCGTCCCCAACCAAACTCCTAGAAAATCTGGACAATTCCTTAGCAAGACAAGGCCGGGGATTTGGGTACTCGGCCCCGCCCATGTAATTTTGATATCTCTATCTCCTATGGTTTGGGGAAACCACCATTGTCTATGTTTTCAAAAATATCCGAAATACCTATTGCCACCGCCCGATGACTGTTATAGTTAACGGAGAAAGGGTATTTTGGTAATCATATTTTAACATTGACTTATTAACATGTAATCATGATTAAAAGTTGATTAACCATAGTTAAATTAATACTAAATCTAATATATTAAATCCAACAAATTAAGCATTAATTACATAAATAACAAAATCCAAGCCATTGGATTTAAAATCTAAGGCCTCTAAATAAAAGAAAAAAAGGGATTAAACATATTAATCAATTAATCCTTAATTCTATATAAATAAACAAACAAAATATCTTTAATATAAAACCCAAAGTCGGGAAAATCCATCATCTTCATCGCTATCTATCAGATTGTAGGTTCTTCATATGCAATTTTGTAGTCTCCTTCAACTTCTCTTCTCAAACTTCTCTATTAATGGCATAACACCCATATCATCCTCCTCGTCTCTTTGTCCATGTCTTTGTATTCAATCTCGTTCCCTTCATCACCAGAAACTGTAGATTTACAATTTTAATTTCAAACCACCAACCCTTGCAATTCAAAATTCAAAACATTAATAATATTACTTTATGGTGGTTTTGTGGGGATGGTATTTTGTGAAGTGGTCAAATTGTTTGCGGCTAGGTTTGTGTTGCTATGGCTTGCCATTGGTTGTATAGTTGTTGTGGTGACGAGGCTATTGGGGATAATATATTGTGAAGTGGTCAGATTTTGTGGTTTTTACTTAGGGTTGTGATCATAGACAAAGCTAAGAAATGATGTGAGTAGGCAATCACCCCTTTTCATCCTTCGAAAAATTTTGACAAATTCCAAATGCCATTTCTTAGATTTTGGAAAATTTTGACATATCTAATGAAACCCCACATGTTTAATACTTGTCCAAAAACCCCTTATATGTTAGATGTGCACAACTTTATAAGTTTGAAAATTTTCAAAACTACCCTACAAATTTAATTATCTTTTGCCCCTCCTACAGCAAATTTCTGGCTACATCCCTTGTGATACTATAATGTTGGTTTGTTTTGGTATTTTGGTGGTGGTGCTAGGGTTTGGGGTTGATTGACATTTGTGTGGTGTTGATGGTATTTGGGTTTAGCTGTAATTTGGATTAGCATTTTTTTTCTTGCAATTTGACTACCATTTGGGTTTTATGGTAGGGACTTGGGTGTTGTTGTTGTGGTGTAGTTGTTTGGATTTCAGAATTACTGTTATGATGGGTTGGCTAGATGATCATGCCCTTAAATTGAATTTTTAATCGATCTAGACTTAGGTTTGTTTAATTTTTTAAAAATCATTAAATAAAATTTTCATTTTATTTTTCAGTCTTAAATTTTTTTATTATATATTTTGGGTAGCACAAGGGCATTGTAGCCTATTTGCTATTTGTCAGAGTCAACTTAATGATTAGGTCACTTTTTAGTTAAATCTAAGGTTGATTATCCAGTGGTAGGGGCAATTCGGATATTTTCAAAAACACAAAAGGGAACAATGATTTCCCTAAACCTTAGGAGGCAAATTTAATTAATCCAATAAAAAAAGGACTAGCTTCACTTAAAGAAAATGACATTATTACCCTTCTACAAAATAGAAAGCTAATGGTTTTCAAAGTTTGGGATGTAATTGATGAATTTTCATGACATTTAGGTGACCATTGATGAAAAAAATGTAATAGTTTGCATGCATTTGTAATTTTTGAAACTTGGAGGGTGGTTGGTATTTTTTCCCATAAAATTTGGTTCAGTTATGCAGTATACCAAATACAATATAGTATTATAGCTTACATAATATTATTCTATCTAATATAAAATACCCAGGAAATTAGTGCAATGCAATATAGTGCACCGAATGCAGCAAAAGTATTTGAATGATAAGTAAAATTTAGACCTCAAACCTCAAAATGAAAAGCTTATGGTATAATTAATTAAGTTGTAGTGATTAATCAACTTTACTAACTATTTCAGAGTAAAAAAAAAAAGAAAAAAAAAAGAAAAAACTAAGACTTCATTCAGAACCGACCAACTATACTTGTTATTAGCCAACTCGTTGAAACTCAAAAGGGACAGTTGACTAAATGGTACTATGTGCAATTGCTATAATATAGCTACTATACTGGTGTAGCAGTGGTAAAAAATGTGTAAAAGTCGCAAATAAGTATATAAAATTTGTAAATGAGAAAATAAAAATTATAAAGTTATAAATGAATAAATAAAAGTTATGAAAGTTCTGGAAGTATGCAGTTATAATAAATATAACAGTACATTGTAATGTAAATCGGCATAGGAGGAATTTTTTACATGGTTCGGTTATAAAACCTACGTCCACGGACAGCTGTAGAGTTGCAATTCACTAAGTTCATGTTTGTAAAATCTTTATGACCTTTTACAGTGCTGACTCACCCTTACACACTGACCTAATCTTTTTAAAACAAAATCTTCGCAAAGATCATAAACTCTAGTGACACTGCCCACTCTCTGTCACAGATAACTTAACAGTACCATGTTAAGTTATACATAACACACGATGTCTAACATTGAATTACACAAACACTTAACCCGCAAGTTATTCCAAGTGTCTACTAACTCACACAGACTCAATCAACAACTCATGTACGATTTGTACCACTCATACATGAATCAAAAGACTCAAAGAATCAAATTAAAGAAGCATCCCAATTTGCGTTGAAGCTCTTCTATCAATTCATGGAATGCCAAAATCAAGACTCTCTCACAACCAAATCAACTAACCAATTAATCTCTATTCAACGTGTATTCCTGCCTGGTTATTACATGGTAAATATATAGTGAGAGGCCCTAGACGAAATCTCCTAGAAATCCTGTAAAAGATCTGATCAAAATCATATTAGGATTAGGAGAAATAAAATAGGAAGTGATACAATCAAACTCCTAAGGAATTAGGATAAATAAATATTCTCCTATTCTAATTAGAATGCAAGATACTATATCATAATCTAAAGAGATATTTATTATAAATCAAATCCTTCCTAAAATATAATTCTAGAAACAGTAAAATAAGAATCAAAATAATATTCTTGTTTTATCACAAGTTGATCAAAAATATAACATGTATATGACACATGCATGTTGACACAAAATCTCATCACCAATCATTCTCGGTACAAGTGCTCGACACACACCACTCGACACTTGACACTTGAAACTCAACACTTAACAAGTTTGACACAACAGACTCGACATGCGACACAATTGTGACACTCGACAAAAGCTCGACACTCGACAAAACCTCGACACTAGACGAAATCAAAACTCGACAAAGTTTCGACACTAGACGAAATCAAAACTCGACAAAGTCTCAACAACCACACTTGACGCCAATAAATTCGACATGATCTACTCGACACATCTCGATATATCTCGATACATCTCGACACAATCAACTCGACACATCTCGACATATCTTGATATATCTCGCGATCGACACAATCAACTCGACATATCTCGACACATCTCGACAATATTCTCGACACTTGACAAAACAACAACACGATACTGAATACAAGCTTGACACACTGATACTAACAATCTCCTCCTTTTTGGCAACTTGTGATGAAAACACATAACGTTTTCCAAACTCAGAACACTGTCATGATATATATAACCTTGCAACGTAATTCTGAGCAAATGAAAACATCCATCAAATGAAGTATGCAGATAATAACACAAATAAAAAATTCGAATGCACACACAACATAAGAAAGTTTAGTTCTTTCTCCCCCTCACTTCTTACTTATACCTTTGAGAAAGAAGCAACAAAAATAGTAGCTAGAGAGAAACACAGTTAAAGAGATAACAAACTAACAAAATAAGATAAAAAAAATAAGATCAAAGAGAAAAAAAGTTCTGCAATAAGAGCAACAACTCTAACAACTCCTCACTCCTTATCTACCCCTTGATTTCAGCACAAGTGGCCAAAATTAACTAAGTCTAGGAGACTTGCGAACTGGTGGAGAAGTGAGACGGCCAGTGCGCTTTATGGTTCAGTGAGCAACAGATTTGAACCTGCGCCAAGAAGTGGGGGTAGGCTAGTCAGATGGAACAGGTGCCGGTTGTGCATCAGTATTTTCAGAAGAAGTAGCAGTAACTTCAGCTACAATTCTTCGAATTTCTTTCTCACGAAGTTCTACACTAGTTGTCTGAGTTGGTGGTGGAGAGGTATGAGGTTCTGCTTCAGCTTCTTCAGGGAGAGGGAAATCATGAGGTTTTTCCTTAGCAAGTGATGAAGGCTATTTCATTCCGGATTCTGCTTGTGTTGGTTCATCTGACATAGATTCATCTCTTAAAACTGGAGCTGATGATTAGATTTTCTTCTTCTTCTGGTAAGATGTTTTCTTCGCCACTTCAACTATCTTCTTTCCCTTCCTTCTAGTTCCCTTGATAGGAGTCTTGATTGTCTTTTCCTTCTGCTTCTGTTCTGCTATTATGTCTGTCTTAATAGCAGATTATGCAGCTTGACCTACTGCAGGCATTTGTTCAGCTTCATCAGTCAGTGGTTCATCAACCTCAGATATGGACTTAATTGGTTTCTCAGGAAAAACAGTTTCATGCTTCATGGGTTGTGATGCTGTGGTAGTACCAGGATGTCCTGCAAACTTTGCTTCCAAAGTAGATTGCTTGAGTTTAATTTCCTTAAAATCCTACATAATTTCTGTGAAGGTAGAGTTGATCAGTACAAGTTGTTCTTCAATATTGTTCAACTGATTTTTCCTTACTCTCTTGGGTTTCGGTTCAGGTGCAGGTAAGTCAGATTTGTCATGCAGTCTTTGAAGAAATCCCTTTGTAATAGATTTAGACAGAATTTCAATTTGTTCATTAGAGCTCATTGGGATGATGTTCTGTGCAAGAATCCCTTGAATCAAACAGGGAAACACAAGCAAATAATAATCAGAGTTATAAGATCCAATCTGTACAATTGATTTATAGGCTAGCAAACCAAAGTTAATTGGTTGATTGGTGCCTAAACAAAATAGAAGGTTCACTTTGTCTTCCCGAACCTGATTTTGGTGGGAAGAAGGAAGCCAATTAAATTGAGCTACCTTATGCGACGCTCGATATTTCTTCCTAAGGTACTGCTGGTCTATACCATCCTTCGGCTGCCAAACAATGTCTGTTCTACTAGTCAATTCCTCTATTACTTTGGCCATGTTATATTCTTCATCTAATGCATGTAAACTACCTATGGGAATGTCCAGGAAAGTGTTTATAACATTCGGAGAGAACTTAACAAACTTTCCTCGATAATAAACTTTGTGATATAGAAAGCTTTTAGGATCATCAATGGCAGATGGGATGTTTGCATAAAATTCTTGAATTAAAGCCTTCACAGGGGGTAGGAAGTTTGTTACCGTACGAGTCCAGTAAATAGACTCAATCATCTCACTTAGGCCATAGGAGTCAAAATCTGACAGTTTCACTGGCCTTTCCATTTGTAGATTCCGTTTTGAAGTGAACTTCACAAACTTTTATTTGATGGCTGCCGTGAGGAATTTGTTGTACTTTGGTTTTACTTTATCTTTCATCCTCTTCACTAGAACTAACTCGTCCTCGCTCATGGCTGGATAAGTTATGATCTCAGCATGTGCTTGTTGCGTCAGAGATGACTGAATGCTGTCACTCTTGTTGTAACTGGAGCCGCTAGGAGAAGATGAAGAACTGGCTGTCTTTATTGAGTTAGATGAGGTCGCCATTGATAGGGTTTGTAGTTTGCAACAAATTCTCAAAAAACAGAGAAAGAAAGAAAGAAGACGAGGGACAATGGAGAAGCTGTTGTTGAAGTATGATATGAATAGAAAAAGCCCTAAACCGATTTTGAAATATACTCGGCTTTCAAAAATAATTTTGTTTTTGACAAAATTTAATGTTTAAATCTATTTCTAAAACTGCTTCATAACTTCCATTAAAAGACAGCAATTTAAATTTGATTCCAATTAGAATAAAGAATTCTAATAGAATTAGGATTCCCGCCACTGAAACTTCTCCCCTTCAATTCAATCATGCTAACATGGCATTTTGATACATGAATACACAAGAAACTTAAATTTTGCGTAAGCACAAAAGACATTGTTATGAAAAATGTAACAGAACACAGTTAACAATAACATAACAGTAATATCTGAATTATCATATGAATCATTATAAGAGAGCATATTTTAGAGCTATGTAATTTTCACATGAAAGCTATTTTTCTTCTTGATTCAATTGAGTGATCAACTTGAGCATGCTTCTTACACAAAAAAAAAATTGATTTCAATGTGAATTTCTCCAGATTAATACAGTAGCTTTCACACAATATAGAGGTAGCCCTTTCATATGAGTAGGTAACCTCAACATATTTCCTAGATATCCTGAGGTTACTCTCAATGATGGCTTTCACACATCATATATTGGTAGCCCTCTCTGTATTTTTTATTTTAAATCAGTATCTTATCAATCACACAAATTTTATGTCACAGCTCACACATTCTAATTTAGAAGAAAACTTATGATACTACAGATATGAATAACATAACAACATACTGTGTTCATTCATATAACTGACAGATGCCTAAGGCTTTTCTTAGATTTTAAAATCTTGTTGTATCCAATGCCTTAGTGAACAAGTCAGCCAATTGTCTATCAGTGGAGATGTGTTCAATGTGTATCACCTTAGATTCTACTAGTTCCCATATAAAATGGTATCTAATATCAATGTGTTTTGTTCTAGAATGCTGAACAGGATTTTTGTAAATATTTATAGCACTAGTATTATCACAAAACACAGTTATAGGCTTTTGTTCAATACCATAATTACTCAACATTTGCTTCATCCACAATAGTTGCGTGCAACAACTCCCTGCTGCTATGTATTCGGCTTCAGCTGTAGACAAAGAAATAGAATTCTATTTTTTGTTATGCCATGAAACCAAGTTAGTACCAAGATAAAAACAACCTCCCGAAGTGCTTTTTCTATCATCTGCATTTCTGGCCCAATCAGCATCACTAAACCCTGCAAGATATTCATTTGTATCTTTAGAAAATCATACCCCATAGTCATGTGTTCCATGAACATACCTGATGATTCTTTTAGTTGCTACAAGATGTGATTCCTTTGGATTTGCTTGAAATCTTGCACAAAGTCCTACACTAAAGCAAATCTGGTCTGCTTGCCGTGAGGTATAGCAGGCTGCCAATAATACTTCTGTATAAACTTGCATCAACATCTTTTTCTGCATTGTCTTTTGAAAGTTTAAGGTTAGTACTGATAGAAGTTTTTATTGGTTTTGAATTCTCAAGCCCAAATTTCTTTACAAGATTTTTAGCATATTTTGATTGAGATATGAATATCCCATCATTCATTTGCTTAACCTGTAGTCCAAGAAAGAAATTTAACTCTCCTACCATACTTATCTCAAACTCTTCCTGCATCAACTTAACAAACTCATTAGCTTTGCTTTTGTTAGTTGATCCAAAAACAATATCATCAACATATATTTGTGCAATAATAAGATAGTTAGATGCATGTTTGATAAATAAAGTCTTATCATTGTTGCCTCTTTTATAACCTTTGTTGATCAAAAAAATTGTCAACCTCCATACAAAGCTTTGTGCAATTTGTACACAAAATCAAGATGTTTAGGATCTTCAAATCCCTTTGGCTGTTCAACAAAAACTTCTTCATTGAGATAGCCATTTAAAAATGCTGTTTTAACATCCATTTGGTGCAATTTGAAATCAAGCAAACAAGCAATCGCAGGTAGTAATCTGATTGACTCAAGTCCAGCTACAGGTGCAAAAGTCTCATCAAAGTCTATGCCTTCAACTTGTGTGTAACCTTAAGCAACTAGCCTAGCTTTATTTCTTACTACTTGACCACTTTCATCAGTTTTATTTTTGAATATCCATTTAGTTCCAATGACATTTGTATTTTCTAGCCTAAGAACTAATTCTCATACTTCATTCCTTTTAAACTGACTAAGTTCATCTTGCATGGCTTGAATCCACACATCTTCTTTTAAAGCTTCTTTCACATTTTTTTGTTCAACTAAAGAGACATAACATGCAAATCTTAACTGATTTTTCACCTTGCTCCGAGTTTTCATCATGCCATGTGGTGTTCCAATGATAGAACTTGTTGGATGTGCCTTCTGAATCCATGTGGGTGGATCTTTTCTATCATCATCATTCCAGATTTAATTTATGTTCAAATCTGAGTTGTCAGATGTTACTATTACATCGGGTGTAACAGTAGCTGTTTCCTCTTTCATAACAACATCTTCTTTATTGTTGCTGTCTGAATCTGTCTTCTCTGTATAGTCTGTGAAGCTGGTTATGCTTTCCTCTTGTGAGTACTTTGCATAATCGTCCAGATCATCAAAGACTACGTTTGTAGATTCCATGACTGCCTCAGTTCTCAGATTTTAAACTTGAAATGCCTTACTATTTTGAGCATATCCCACGAAGACTCCTTCATCACTCCTTTGATCCAATTTTCGTAACTGCTCTCTGTCGTTTAAGATGTAACACCTGCATCCAAAAACATGAAAAAATTTCAAATTCAGTTTTCTACCTTTCAAAATTTTATAAGGTGTCTGGTTAGTGCCAGGTCTAAACAAAACTCTATTTGAAATATAACAAGCAGTGCTTATAGCTTCAGCCCATAGCCTCTTGGTCAATTTTTTGCTATTGAGCATCACTCTAGCCATCTCTTGAAGAGTTCTATTCTTCCTTTCCACAATGCCATTCTGTTCAAGGGTTTTTGAGGCTGAAAATTCATGATCGATGCCATGATATTTGCACAAGTCAGCATAGCTAACATTCTCAAATTCCTTGCCATGATCACTTCTTATTCTCACAATCCTGCCAATGTTCCTGTTTTGCTCATTTTGACAAAGATTCCTGAAAGCTTCAAAAGTGTCAAATTTTTCTTTAATGAAATCAACCCAAGTATATCTACAAAAATCATCCACACAAACAAATATGTATCTCTTAACCGTAATGCTTTCAATTTGCATAAGACCCATAAGATCCATGTGAAGTAAATCAAGTATTTTGGATGTGCTAAGATGTGGATTTGACTTGTGTGAACTTCTAATTTGTTTTCCCATTTGACATGGTCCACAAATTCCATTAACTTCGTCATCAAGTTTAGGAACTCCTTTTACAGCACTTAACTTAGTTAATTTAACCAAGTCTTTGTAATATAAAGTGTCCTAGTTTTTGATGCCACAATTCTAAATCCGAAATCCTAGCATGAAATGCACTCTTTAACAAATAACAATTATTTGAAGATCTATTACCTTCTAGAATGCATTTACCAAATTGTGTGAAATTAACAATATACTCGTCATCACAAATCTGATTAATACTAATAAGATTAGCTTTCAAACCTTCAACCAACAAGACATTTTAGAAATTAGGGAGGCCTTTGACATTCAAAGTGCCTTTACCAATGATCTTACTCTTTGCTCCATCTCCATAGGTGACATTACCATCCCTGCATGCTTTAAAATATGTTAAAAACTGTTTTTTTCAGTCATATGCCTGGAACAACCACTGTCAAAATATCACAAATCGTTAGATGATTGGTTAATAACAGTAAGAGCAACATGACATACTGTCTTGTCTTTCTTAACCCACTGCTGTTGTGGTTTTTGTAACAGTTTGAAATGTTTTGATCTCTTATGCAAAAGATTCAATAGTTTAAAGCATCTAGGCCTAATATGTCCCTTTTTTTTTTTTTTTTTTTTTGCAAAAATAACAAGTAGCAATGAATTTCTTTACCTTTTCAGGACTTGCTTTGAAAGAACTCAAAGGAGAGAAAAATGTCTCACTACTCTTGGAATCAGGGCTTGACTTTAAAGAATTAAGTTCCGAATACTTACCTGATGTTGAGGCTTTAACAAAAACTATTGTTGATGAAGATGCACCATTACCTTCTGTGTACCCCAATCCATGTTTGTTGGAGTTGTCTCTTCCAAGACTCAAGACTTGATTAAGTTTGGCTGCTCCAATTTTGAGTTGATCAACACACCTCTTGCTTTTAACCAGTTCTATTGTGATTTTCTCAATATGCGCTATTTTGTCTGTAAAAACAGATCTCAGAACAAAACAGTCTCCAGTTTTGAGATCTGTTTTTCAGCATAGGATTTTTCACATTCCAACACCTTAATCTTCTTCTTCAGGATTTTGATTTCTTCCTTCTGATTCAGCCATTCACCATAGAGTGTATTGTGTGTCTCTTGCAACTCTTCATAGTATTTTGGTCCATCTTCTTCATCAGAATGATCAACACTGGTTCTGTAATTTTTTGTTATGTCAGACATAACAGCTTTTCCTTTATCAACTGCAGATGCAGTAAATGCAACAAAGTTACTCATGCAATCTTGATCTTCTGACTCCGATTCTGATTCATCACTCCAGGTTGCTGTCAGTCCTTTATTCTTTTTCTTGAGATTAGCACATTTAGATTGAATATGTCCATAACTAGAACATTCATAACACTGAATTTGCCTTTTCTTTTCAGGTTGTTTTGACTTTTTCTTGTCATTCTCCTTGCTAAACTTTCTGAATTTTTCTTCGCTTGAGTTTGATGGCTTTCCTTGATTCTTTTTTCTGAAATTTCTTTCATAAACTTGACATAATTTCTTGGTAGAAAAGCAATCTGTTTAGAATCAGTTTCATCAAGCTCATTACTACTTTCATCATCAGATTTTTCAGTTTTCACATTGAATGCAATGCTTTTACCTTTTTTGCTTCCTAGTACTCTGATTAATTTCAAAATTTTGGAGAAGGCCAATCAGTTCATCAACCCTCATCTCATCAGTGTTTTTAACTTCCTTAATGGTTGAAATTTTAGGTTGAAATTTATCTGGAACATACCTAATTATCTTGCTAACAATTTTTGCATCAAAGAAAGTTTTGCCAAACATGTATACCGAATTTGTAATGTGACATATCTTAGAGTAGAACTCAGAAATTGACTCATCCTCATGCATCATCAGATTTTCAAATTGAGAATTTAATCTCATCAATTTATATCTTTTAATAGATGCAGTACCTTCATGTTTTACCTCAAGTATGCCCCATGCTTCTTTGGCCACTTTGCAACTTGAAATCTGTCTAAAATTGTTTAAGTATACTGCAGCAAAGATTGCGTTAAGAGCCTTTGAATTCCAGCTGGAACTTTGGTATTCTTCATCAGTCCATTCGTCCTCTGGTTTGACTTTAGAATCATCAAAAGCATTCACCTTTGTTGGCGGTGTCCATCCTTTAAGCACACTAGTTCATGCCCTATCATCAAGGGATTTAATATAAATCATCATTCTTACCTTCTAGTATGAATAATTACTATCATCAAGGATAGGTGGTTATGTTCCAGATCCTCCATTGCAAATAAACTCCATTCTTCCAGATCAGCCTGATTGTTTTCTTCACTTGTCTATCAATGAACCTGCTCTGATACCAATTGAAAGTTTTGAAAGTATGCAGTTATAAGAAATATAACAGTATGCTGCAATGTAAATCGGCATGGGAGGAATTTTTACGTGGTTCGGTTATAAAACCTACATCCACAAACAGCTATAGAGCTGCAATTCGCTAAGTTCTTGTTTCTACAATCTTTTGGACCTTTTACAGTGCTGACTCACCCTCACACACTGACCTAATCTTTGTAAAACAAAATCTTCGCAAAGATCATAAACTCTAGTGACACTGCCCACTCTCTATCACAGATAACTTAACAGTACCCTGTTAAGTTATACATAACACACGATGTCTGACATTGAATTACACAAACACTTAACCCGCAAGTTATCCCAAGTGTCTACTAACTCACACAGACTAAATCAACAACTCATGTACGATTTCTATCACTCATACATGAATCAAAAGACTCAAAGAATCAAATTAAAGAAGCATCCCAATTTGCGTTGAAGCTCTTCTATCAATTCATGGATTGCCAAAATCAAGACTCTCTCATAACCAAATCAGCTAACCAGTTAATCTCTCTTCAATGTGTATTCCTGCCTGGTTATTACATGGTAAATAAATAGTGAGAGGCCCTAGACGAAATCTCCTAGAAATCCTGTAAAAGATCTGATCAAAATCATATTAGGATTAGGAGAAATAAAATAGGAAGTGATATAATCAAACTCCTAAGGAATTAGGATAAATAAATATTCTCCTATTCTAATTAGAATACAAGATACTATATCCTAATCTAAAGAGATATTTATTATAAATCAAATCCTTTCTAGAAACAGTAAAATAAGAATCAAAATAATATTCTTGTTTTATCACAAGTTGATAAAAAATATAACATGTATATGACACATGCATGTTGACACAAAATCTCGTCACCAATCATTCTCGGTACAAGTGCTCGACACACACCACTCGACACTCAACACGTTTGACACAACAAAGTAGACATGCGACACAATCGCAACACTCGACAAAAGCTCGACACTCGACAAAACCTCGACACTAGACGAAATCGAAACTCGATAAAGTTTCTGCACTAGATGAAATCGAAACTCGACAAAGTTTCGACACTAGATGAAATCAAAACTCGACAAAGTTTCGACACTAGACGAAATCGATACTCGACAAAGTCTCGACAACCACACTTGACACCAATAAACTCGACATGATCTACTCGACACATCTCGATATATCTCGACATATCTCGACACAATCAACTCGACATATCTCGACACATCTCGACATATCTTGATATATCTCGACACAATCATCTCGACACATCTCGACAATATTCTCAACACTTGACAAAACAACAACACGAATACAAGCTCGACACACTGATACTAACAAATTATAAAAGTTGTGAACAAGTGTGTATAAAAGTTGTAAACGAGTAAAACAAAAAGTTATGTTTACAACTTTTATTTACTCATTTTCAACTTTACAACCTTTATTTGCTCATTTTCAACTTTTATACACTTATTTATGACTTTTATATTTTTTTATAGCTATTGTACTGTAGCAAAACCCGATATTGTCATACGTAATAGCGTTTTTTATTTTACATCTTGATGGCTCTCAATATTAGTCATTTAATTTATTTATCATACTGTGGCAGAAGAATACATATGATGACTTTTCAGCAAAATCTTTATCTTGTGATTTAATGACCACTTTAAATATTTTCCTTGCGCTATAGGAGAGTCATATTTTGATAGTGAAACAAATTAAAATTAAGAGGACATTATGATCATGCATTCCACTTTATTAGTTAGTGATGAAATTTGTTTTTTTTTAGAGTTGTTGTATTCAACCATGACTTTTTAACTCTTTAGACCCCGTTTCTAAGTTAACCCCATTAAAAATTATAGTTTCATATCTGTGGGCCGAGGTCCTTTCTGCAGGGGCCTCAAGAGCCACGGAGGCTCACAGGCCACGTCGAGAGAGTTGCCACCCGAGTAATTTAACCATGGGACAAAGTGTTTTGAGTGACGACAGTCCGATCCTTTGCTTCTAAACCTGAACCAGCTTCACCCTTTAGATAGGAGTTCGGGAAGCTAGGTACAAAACTACAAATCTTCAATCCGTCTGGACAAAGTTTGGCCTCCACTAAGGGGTCCATTGAGGGTAGGATTTTCGATTATTAATTGTTGTCTATTTTGATCCTAATTTGTTTTAAATGCACACAATGAATTTTACCTTTTATTGCATGTGGGGTGACTTAACCATGAGTAAGAAAAATAGAGTTAAATATGTTTTCAATCAAACATGCGAGATAATGAGGTCATAACCATATCTATTTCCCTAATGTAATAAAATAAGTTTGAAGGCAAAAACAATTCAATGTAAGAAATCGAAATTAAAACAGAGAGAGGGTCTACCATTAAAAAACAGTTCTTTCGCCAATCAATACGAATCCACCCATCTTTCAACCACCCTTGGGGCCGCACTATCATCTGCAACAAAATATAACATTTACCACCTCGATTTCAAGTTGTAGAATTATATCTACCACTTGATATTTGTCTGTGGTGTATCAAGGAGTGGTTAAAAGCCTAGTTCTTTTATATCAAGTAAATACAGGTGGTAAATAAGCAATTAATATGTTGTTGATTAGAATTATTAACCACGTGCAAATGTATGTGGTAGATTATCCCCCATCCACCACTTGCATCTGCACGTGATGGTTGTCTTAATTCGAATTTTATATTAACCACAATACCATTGATGTCGTTAATTATCTTTTCCACCACATAATATACACGTTGTCTTTTTAAGTTTTAAAATTTTTAAATGACCACATGATATGTGGACTTGGTAGATAATATTATCCGCCACATGAGAATGTAAGTTATTGATTAACTTTATTAAAATTATAATTAACCACTATTAAGTGTACGTGGCAAATAACTTATTGTGTAAGTTGTTAATATTTAATATTATTTATTTTTTCTTGGTTTTTTATAATAATTTAATTTGTACTAAATGAAGTTTAATAAAACAAAAACTTATATACTCAACAACAATAAAAATTAACAAAAATACCAATTCTCATTTAATTTAAAAATCTCTATAAGTATGACATAAACAATAAAGAATCTAATGTAATGTAGTTTAAGACCAAATAATAATCCTAAAATGTTAAAGATAACATAAGGAAAGTAAGTACTGCTATCCTAAAAGACTAAACAAATGATTACTTAAGCATCAAATGTTATGTATTTTGAAGGCCATGCTACTGTACTACCTAAGGCGTCTTCAAAGATTTGCATATCACTTGTAGGTCGATATAGTGGGACTCTATTAACAATTGCTTTTAACTCTCCAATAATCTGGACTAAGAACCATCTTATGAACAAAAGCTTCAAGATTGGTAGTATCAAGTTCAGCTTCAACAACCACGTCTCCTGTTCCAAACCAATGCAATAGCTTGCATTTTCCATTCAGAATGAAATCGTCTCGAAAGGTAATACTCGGTTTGAACGTCTATATCATAAACAACAAACAAGAAACAATATTAAATTTTAACACACATTTTATTTAACAATTATATTTTATAAATTGTGTAAGGATAGATAAACTTACTTAAGAGAAGGTTGCAACATTTGGATTGAAACTATTGTTTTTTTAATGAGTATTTGAAACCTATAAACAAGTGAAGATCAGTAAGAGTTAGTGTAAGTGCAATGTCAGGAATTTTGTATATGAATCAAGTTAAACATGCCTTGAAATCGGTATAAATTACTATAATAACATAAAAATTAGTCATAATATATACCATAATATATGTTAATACAATAGTATTAGACTCATAACTTACATATAATTTAGACTTTGTAATATAATGTGACAATTTATATAGTAATAGTTTAGCATTACTAATGTAAACTATCATATTAGATTTCAAAGAGTTTGATTTATAAGTAAGTTATAAGTCTAATATTTTTTATATTGATGTATTGAAAATTATGTACTACACTTTTATTTTATTCAATAAAGTTTTCAATATTAAATATAATTTATGGATAATATTATATAATTTATGAATAATATTATACAATTTTTGAGATATTATTATATAAACTTTAGCCATATCGTATCTAAGACTATTTTTTTACAAACATACTATCAAACCTAAAATGATATATTAAAACTTACAATTTCATATTTTAGATTTCTAATGCATCATCATCTAGTATTATATTCTCGTTCAGGCCCCACAAACTACTGCTATGCAATTTAACAACCAAAAGCCTGAAGAAAAAGAGTTGTCCAATAATGTACACACACATTGTAAGACAATAAAATGAAAAAGAGAGTACTATAGCTTCATAAAAGTGTTACCAAGAAAACATCTCAATAATTAAAAAGTTGAAGGATATCATAAAATATTGTGGCTTGAACCTAGTTGCGTAAAGTCATCAAGTGCAAATACTTGCAGACAAAACTTACATAGTGGTGACTACATAATTCTATAGGTTTGGGGCACAATAACATTGAATAAAACGACAAGAACAACTACATTGCACATGTTGGAACAATTAATACCCTAGCTATGTCATTCACAAGCAAGAGAAATTTGTAAGTTTCTAAAACAAAAAAAAATAGTGGTTATCTTCTTGAACAGTTGGCTTATAGACCAAATTAACCTATTCTATCTAATGATAATAAACAATATGAAGGATTAGTTTGATGCGAACGATGCTAATGGGATAAGATTCAAGGTCCAAGAAGAAAAATTAATAACTAGCTATAAAGAGGTTCATCATATTATTGACTCATAAGTATTAAAATTATAAACACCAAAAGCATATCATACGAAGAATAAAGAGGCATTCAAACTCATTAGAAAGCAAAATTACCCATAAAGTTAAATTCTTGTATATCAATAATTTCATTTTATTCATTAATTTTTTAAGGTTTTCTCCATTGGAAGGTTTTTCGATTTATTTTTAAAAAGATTAAAAAACAAAAATAAAAATACTTTCTTGCAATTTTGGAAATAAAATCAAAGTATCTTTCATTAATTACCCCTTATATACAGTACAAACATCATAAACAAAAGCACAAACAAAAGCACAGAAACAATATATACAAAATAAAATACCTTAACACTATGTGACCAGCTGATGCGCCTTTTGTGGGAAGGAGAAACAGCTTCGGAAAAAACACAAAAAAAAAATACCTGGAAACAGAATAGAATCAACCTAGCTTCCACTGTTAATTTAGTTAAACAATATTATATATTAATAATATAAGCTATCAATGATGAATTAATATAACTGCATGTATTATATATGTATATATGAATGGCTAGAATGATATTAAAATATTTTAGTATGTAGTTGAGCATGATGGTGGATCTCAACTTGAGTTTTAATTGGATCCAGAGTATATTATACAATATACACACCTAATTTAGGAGCAAAACTTTCGATAAAAGAATCCTAATGGCTAATGATTATTTCTGAACTTTATGTTTCATTTTAAATAAATAAATCATCCTTGTCCACAAATTAAAGCGGCTGATGTACTTCTTATTCCCAAAAACTAGAAAATCATAATGATACTCAATTTAATTACAACACCAATAAAACTCTTTACAATGGATGGACAGCTAAGAACAACCCTTTTTTAATCCTCAAAAAATCTAGTTTTATTATGTAATTAATTCTTATAGCATATACCAACGAAAGTCAAGTCAAAGAAAGAACAAAGACAAAAACCCTAAAAAAATGAGTTCATACCTTTTTTACTTGAAATTGTATTCTCTAATAAGATGAAGGGAATTGAAACTGAATACGAAAAATTAAATTAAATAGCAAAAAAGATGAAGAACAAGAAATATTCATTTAATGGAATTAAACTTGAAAAAACTTGTGACTCCTCTCACCTTTCACGATTGGAAGAGAAAAATAATTAGGGTTTTACAATGTAAAGATTAAAGGCCGACTTTACACACGCGGGAATCAAAAATTGAGATACGTGTGTTTTGAACTTCTTGGATAAGTCAATGTTTAAGTGTTATTAATATTAACTACATGATAATTACTGTAGTCTTTTACAAATAACAACCACATGTGTTGCAGGACTTGTTGTGAATAAAATAAATATCAACCACGTGTTCATACCTATGGTAGAATAATAAATATTTACCACGTGCCGCTGAGTCCACGTTGTTAATAAAGTAAACATTAACCACATGTAGAGGTAAGTAGTCATTATTAATAATTAACCATGTGCCACCCAATTCACGTAGTAAAAAACAATAATATTAACCACATAATGTTTCCAAGTTGCTGCATGCAATTTGTAATAACTTTTAACAACGTTAGAATCTTGTATGTGGGTAATATATTTTTTCTACATCGTCACCATATATCCCATTGTAAATTTAAAGTGGTTAATTGTACAATTTGTTGTAGTACATTTTGACAACAAACCTCACTACCATATCCATCTCAATCGGGTTTCCAACCAAACAATGTGGGTCTACCCACATCAACATCACCAACTCACCCTACCAAACCTCCAAGCTCCAAGGTAAATCGCTCATCATCAATACAAGTTCATTTACCATTTGATACTTCAAATTATCTCATTCTATATAAATCGATAACTTGAGCAACGAGCACCTCACCAATAATGTGAGGCCACTTGCTACTCACTCGCTCACACTTCCGCCAACCTCCTCAAGACATCATCAATAACATAATAGCAATGTATACACAAGATCAAGATGCACCAATAAATGAAGAATGAATCGTGAAAACTTGATTAAACTAACAGAAGCAAACCATCCTACCACACTAACAAACATTACTGACTCATTAATCATCACAAATCATGTAATCAATACGGAAACAAGGCATAACAAACAAACACATCAAAACAGCCCACTTTCCATGCATATGCCACATGTTAACGGAAGAGAAAATGATCTTAAACCAACACACATGCTTACACTAACTGCAAGCTTCATTATCATCAGACAAAATAATTTAAATGCTTATTATCAAACAAACATAATATGGGAAACCTAGTATTCATACATATTAATCATGCAAAGTCGAATGAAAAATGTGCTAAGCGTTTAAGTACGCCAAGACTACCCACAAGCATCATTTCCCACATACAAGTCAAATGGAACAATAAACCAAAAGTGGACAGCCCATTTATTCATATGTTAACATGCATAAAATGAGAGGAATATCATCAAAGAAATCACTACAAGAAAAATTGTATACAACAACACACATTTGGCAACGTGCAATCATGCTCGTTGCTAAATAAGACTTTTCGCAACGTGCATTTTTCGTGTGTTGCGAAAAATTTCTGAATTTGCCTTTTAGCAACGTACAAAGCATGCACGTTGCGAAAAACCCCATTCAGCAACACGCATTTTCTGCACGTTGCTAAAACTATAGGATTCAACAACATCCTTACTTGCACGTTGCCAAATGTCTTATTTTAATTTTTTATATTTTGATTTTTACTTAATTTTTAGTTTATTAAAATTAAAGTTTTTCAACATTAAAAATTTAACTAATATTAGAATCTGATAACTTTAATTTCTTTTGGACATTAAAAATAAATATAGTTAGAAATAAAATTTTTTAATATAAAGAAGTCAACTAATTTTAAAACTTTAACTAATGAAAATTTAAAATTTTAAGTATTTTTTAATATTAAGTTAAATATAGGTATATTAGATTTAAAATTTTTTAACATAAAAATTTAATTAATATTAGGATTTTAATTGTTTAATTTTTTAATATTAAGTATTTTATTAAAATTAATATAATTTTATAATAAAATAAAGACATATCATAAGTTATAATATTTAGTTAATAAATTATAACTAATAAAAATAAATTACTTAATTTAATATCAAATAAAATGACGTCGTTTTGCATTTTGTCAGGTGTGCAATTTAAGTCTGAATTGAGCGTAGCTTAACTCGCAATCTTAGAATTTTTTTTAAGTATATACCATATAGACAAAACTATACAATCCAGCCCTCATCTCCTAAGTCGTCCTCGACTCCACCATTATCAACTTTCGCATCTCGCCTAAGTCGCCTACCTCCACTCCACCGTTGCGTTGCCATTCGCCAGGCCATCCTCACTTGCGATGAGCTCACCTTCATGGATCCAGCCTCATGGTGACCCCAAGCTTGTGATGAAGGGAATCACTCGTGGATCTTGTGATTATTTGCTGAGACCCCGTTCGGATTGAAGAACTAAAGAATAGATGGCAACATGTAGTCAGGAGGAAGAAACTTGATTTAAAGGACAGCAATAATTCTGACAATGAAGAAAAGCCTCATCATGGTGGTTGTAGGAATAGGAAACTTTGATCAGAATGGGAAGCTCGGTAAGAAGAGGAAAGACCAACATGAAGATGAGGATGAGGAGCGTGATGAGAATGATCATGAAAATAAGGATCCATCAACACAAAAGAAGCCTAGGGTTGTTTGGTCAGTCGAACTTCATCGCAAGTTTGTTGCAGCCGTTAATCAGTTGGGCATTGACAGTATGTCTTTAAATCCTCTCTTGATAGTGCTAAAACATTTAGAATTTTCGTTAGACACATGTTAGTATATTTTCTTGGAAGTCTCTTCTTTACCTTTTCTTGGGTGATTATGGATCACAGTCCTTTTCCTTGAGCTCCTTTCCTAATTGTGAAAATCGTGAATTATTTATTTATTTTATTCAAATTGACAATTGCTTTTCACCTTTCAATTCATAGGACAAAAGCATTGCTGCTGGTGAAAAATCATTTCTTGATCTTGTTTTGTGATATTTGTTTCATATGCAAACTCATTCATCTATAAAGCCATTTCATTTCATTTCTTTATTCTTAACTCTTTCATCTTTTTTCCTCCAGAGGCTGTACCAAAAAAGATTTTAGACTTGATGAATGTTGAAAAGCTGACAAGGGAAAATGTGGCAAGCCATCTTCAGGCATAAATTCTCGCTGATACTATCTCTATTCTACATGACGAAAACTCTTGATTCTTGAAAGCTAACTGGGTTATTGCATTGTTGCAGAAATATAGGCTTTAACTCAAAAGGATCAGCTGTGTGGCTAACCAGCAAGCTAATATGGTAGCAGCCTCGGGCAATACAGATCCTTCATATTTGCGAATGAGTTCTGTTAATGGACTTGGGAATTTCCATTCCTTGTCTGGACCTGGGCATTTCCAAGGCAATAATTTCAGATCTTTTCCACCTAGTGGAATGCTTGGTAGATTGAACATTCCTGCTGCACTAGGTATGCGTGGTCTTCCTTTAGGAGTGATTCAGTTACGTCATGCTCAAAACCCGGAAAATACTACTGATCAGGGAAAGCTTCACCCAGGCATGCTTCCTGGAAGCCATAATGGGAGTATACTTCAAGGGATGCCAACATCCTTGGAACTTGATCAGTTACAGCCAAACAAGAACGTTACAACCATAAGGGAGCTCCCTACCACCAATGATAGTACAACAGTTTCCCCTATTTCCAGTGGCTATCCGGATGCAAGAGTAACTTTTGGTCGATCAAATAATCCTCTTCTTGGCGTTGCAAACAGCCCCTTGATGTTAGAAGGACATCCTCAAGAGGCCCAAGGTCACAGAGTATTTGGAATTCAATCTTCTGTTTCATTGATGAGTTTAAATTCAGGATCTCCTTCCCATCTGCCAGATCATGGTAGACGTAATTACAATTGGTCAAATGTTGTTCAGTCTTCTGGGATCCAAGCAAATTCTTTTCTATTAGGTGACTGTTTTAAGCAGCCTACTATGTTTCCTGGTAACTTGAAAGGCAATCTTTCCCCAATGGCCTTGCAAGTTGGACATAATACATGTAATGTTTCTTCTATGCCAACACTGCCCAACAGATTACAGGATCCAAAAGCAGATTTACATTTTCAAGCAGTAACTATTAGCAAAAATTCTGGGCAGATAATTAGCAATGTTCAACAAGAATGGGAAGGCCACAAGGAGGATGCTCCAGTGCCTGGACCCGAACAATAATGTTGACGCAGGGCAATTACATTTCCAATAATGTTGACTTGAAGATTTAGTGAGTTCAATGGTGAAATAGGTAAGAACATATAATCTTGCTTTGCATTTGTAAGTTATGATTTGAACGTCTTTATTAGCTGTTTCTTGTTTGTATCATAGCTATAATATTAATCTTTGCATATAATGTTTTTGTCTTAATACAATGAAGGTAAATGTTTTGCTTGTTCAGTTGCTTATATATAAAAAAAATTTTAAGAATCTGTTTGAACTGTTCAAGAGAAGAGGCTAGAGATGTTAATAACTATCATTTATGTCAGAAGAATCCTATGGTATTTGGATTCAAAAAAATTGATTATTCTGAGGCCGAGAAATTGAATTTTGGAGGGTGATCTTATTATTTCAAATTCTTTTTTGGTGCTCTATTGTACAAGACTACTTGCATGGGATGGATGTTATATAACCATATTTTTCCATATTTTGAATTCAAGTTTCTTTTACTCATATTCAGGTTCTTTTTCTTGGCGCCAGAATGCAGTGCTCCTACAATGTACAAATGTGGAGGCGAAGTGGACAGGCTCAGAGGATGGGATTATTGCTGGTGGAATCGAGATTTGTTTTGTGGAAAAAGAAGAGCATGGCCTGGGAAGTAGCTTGGAAGTTTAAACAGAGTCTACCTCAAAATCTAGTTTCTGCAACTTGGTCTATTGAGGGACCTTCGACAACTGCAACATATATGAGTAAACTGGGCATTGAAGGATCGAATGATGGATGGGCAAACATGTCTTAGTATGTTGCTGTGATGGAAAATCTGAATATGCAAAAGTTTTGCTACGCCATATTCAATAGAGGCCATCGAAGGGAAGGCAATCCATGGGAGATGCAAAACATTCACCAAGGCACATGTTGCCAACTTGCTGCTTGGATGGAACTGTAAGATTATGATGTGAGATGGATAGTGGGATCCGAGGGTTCGAAAAGTTGGCAGGGAAATAATTGATTTCGATTTTTTTAAGTCATTTAGTAATTTTCATCACAATTATATCTCAATTTTAAGTATGTTTTACTTGATTTCGATTTCTTTAAGCCATTTAGAATTGTATTATATTTTATTGACAAGTTCTTGTATTTAATATTTGTGATAATATTTGTCTTAATACAAATTTGTGCTTTTGTTATATATTATGTATTCTTTGATAATTTATATAATAGTGTATGATTAGAATTGAAAAGGTTATTATAAATTAATAAAAAAGTGGGTATTTAATTATAAATACAATAGTTTTATGCATCAAATAAATGGCAACGTGCGCATGTTGGGAAAACTTCACACTCTTAAGGTCTATAGCAACGCGCAATGTGTGTTGTTATTGGGGTCTATAGCAACGCGCAATGTGTGTTGTTAAAACTTTATAACTCCTCTTTTTGCAACATTCATTGCGCGTTGCCATTGAGGTCTACAACAACATATATTGCGTGTTGTTAAATCATTACTATTCTATATCTTTTCGCAACGCGCAATGCACGTTGCCGAAAGATTTTCTACAACATGCAGATTTGCTTTTCGCAACGTGCATGTGTTTGTTGCGTAAAGTCAGGGACTTTTCGCAGCAGCAAGAACGACAACACGTAGGCGTGCGTTGCGAAAACGTTTTAGCAACGCAAAATGCGCGTTGCCATAGCCCATTTTTCTTGTAGTGAATTGACTATCCTTAATCCTAACATGCATTTCTAACTATAGATCATGAAAATCACCAAAAACTCACAAGAATCACAATAAAATGCCAAATTTCGTAATAAATACAAAAATAGCATAAAAAGTGTTCATATAGTAATATTATGGCAAGGAAATGGTAAAGTAGAGCATGTAAAGTCATAACAATGAAACCCATAGTCAAAAGATGCATCAAAATATTGTGGCAATGTAGTCATTGGCTTCGGGCTCACCAAGTCGTCAAAATGAAGCTGGAGTGTACAAACGGTGAGAAATAGTGCTTTTATTTCACTAGAATTGAAAGGTTATATAAAACAAACTTCAAGAATAGCAACCAACCCTCTTCTTCTTGAAAAATGGGTTTTTTTATAAACTGTAGTACAAGTGGCACATGTCAGTATTAAGTGGCGCATGCTAATATGAACTAGCACACATAAACTAGCTCATGCTAGTTTTACTGGCACGCAACCCCAAGTGAAAGATCTCTCGAATCTGTTTCTTCAGGTTTAGTCTTGAGCTTCGATTTTCAACGTTTTCGTACATTGAGCCCTGCTTCGACTTTGGTTCTTCGACTTAGCATCATGGGGCTTAAAACCATAAGCAACTATTCAGTAAGTATAATATTGTTTTCTCAATAAACAATATATAATTCCTAAATTATCCTTCTTTAGTTGCAATCTAACTTTATTTTGATTACTTTCACCATTGATTTTTGGTTAAAGCAATTAATTTATCATAAATATTATTCTTTCAACATCATTTCAAAAGACTAGGTTGCCTTTTCCTTTCTTTTCGTTTATTTTCCTCTTTATTTCCATAGAAACGAATCAAGGAAAATAAAGAATTTTCTAGTTAATTTGCCTAGAAAGCAATTAGCACGGTTTCTTCTTAATATTATGTTAGTGCATTAAGTTTTAGTTGCTACGGTTTCTTGCTTTTGCAATCTACATAATGGCAACGAATCTAGAGACAAAAAAAAAAGTAATAAAAACTCTAATTAAATCTTATGTATTCATCTTTATTTTTCTCGTCTGATACGATTTATTCATGCATTTCTTTAAAATAATATATAATTATTAATCAATGGATAAATTATATTTAAAAAAATCACATTCAAGATTTTTAAAGTGTATAAGAAAATTATGATTAAATATTTAAAAGAATTTAGGATTTATAACATATTATTTGCTCTTCAATTTTTTTTTTTGGGGATAAAAATGTCACCTAAAATAAAAAATAAAAAGTGGAGTCTAATAACTTATTAGACTCCAATCATTTGATTACGTGGATTAAAGTTGAATCGTTGGTATATATCAATTCACAAAATATGGTTGCAACTTTATACGACGTCAGAGAATAAAAGCGATTGAGTAAGACAAGAAAGTAGAAGTGTGAAAAAATAAAAATTTAACGCTGAAAGGAGTGTCTCTTGAGTTAAGTAAGCCAATGACAGGCTGAGAGAAGCGTAAAGAGTCAAAGAAGTGAGAAGCCGGTTTGGGAATCGGGGACCATGTACTCTATGGGTCAAAGATCAAGTTGAATTTTTTTTTTTTTTTTAAATTCAGAAAAGGTAAAAAATTTGAAGTGGACCATGCATGTTTGTTGGATGAATGGGGTTTTTGAAGCCGAATCCATTTTTTTGAAGTAAAATGAAATCTTTGTGAAAGTTAATGGCCTAGCACAGTAATAAGCCGACACATGGAGAATTGGAGCATTTTTTAATTTCTGTGGGGGCAATTACCCCCCATTCGTCCCTTAATCCATCCGTCCCTTCAAATAGCAGGACTTGTTTCTAGAACACAAGTAGGCTGGTCGGTAAGAGTTAGCATTTATCTCTACACAATCATCTGTGGTGGAAAATAACCATTGTACTGATTTGTCTATGCGATAGCTTGTATTTTTCTTGATCATTAATCATCATGTTTTTCACATTTGGAGACTGATAGTTAGCCGGCTAATAATTAGCTTTGGAACAGCTCTTTATTTGAGTTGAGGTCTTATGGAAAGTGGGAAGATATGGGAAAAAAAAAATTCCGAATAAAATCTGTTCTTCTAATCTACGAGTGGAACTTGTTTTCTCAGCTCCTAGACAAGAACTCTGAATAACTTTAATTGACCTCACTATACCACTTAATTAATTACAGGTTGCACGGAGAGATATGCTTGCAGAGGAGGTAAATTTCAACAAACATAATAATTGTAAGTGTACAATCTAAACCACCCTCGTTTTCATGCTTTCAATGCTAACAACTTCTAGAAGTTCCATGAGAGTTAAAAGTATTTTTATTCGATCTTCACTTTTCATCTCTTCGATCCTCATATTTATTTTGATTTTGATTTATAATTTTATCTTTAATTAAAATTATTAAAAAAATACAAATACACACCTATTTACTTAAAAACACCTAATTTATACATGTACAATTCCAAATTCTTCAACTTTTAAATTCAAAATCTAACTTCTGATAAATATATATTATTAGTGGAGCTAATATCTTTAGAGTAATAAACACGGCAAAATACTGATGGAAAATCGTTGGTAGAAGAGTAGGCAATAGGAATAGGTGTCATACGAAGATGTGCCTTTTGCAGAGTGAAAGAGCGTTTCATCTTGAAGAAGAAAGAAAGAGCACAGCTTTATAGGTTTCTCCTGTAGCTAAAGCCTAAGCTCACGCAAGAAATGACAAGCTAATACCAACAAGGTTTTCAGTTCCATATCTAAACCCTATATCAAATAATCTCCAAGCACTACAAGAAAATTGAGTTTTTGTGTCACTTTATTTGTGTCGGTTTTTAAGAAAATGACACATATATTTTAGTCAAACCCAAATAAAATTATATGTGTCATTTTTCTAGGAGTCTGTAAAAAAGTTTATGTCACAATTTTAATGACTGACATGTATAACAATTAAATAATAGAACAAACAAAAGGAAAAACCTAAAAGAGCCGGCCCTAATTCCCTAACTATCCATCCCCTTCTCAATCTCCCTAACCCAACATGCAGCAGCCCTTGTGGAGTCCATCTAGTGTTTCGATCGCAAGAAGATCGTCGTCGTCGTCGCCTACTGTTAGCACGGCCATGGCCTGATCAAGATCAACGGGTGCCCAATCGAGCTGGTGGAGCTGGAGATCCTCTGCTTCAAGGCATGCGAGCACATCCTCCTCCTAGGACGCCACCGCTTCGTCGGGGTCGACATGAGGATCCGCGTGAAGGGTGGAGGACACACCTCGCAGATTTAAGCCATCAGACAAAGCATTGCGAAGGCGCTGGTGGCGTTCTACCAGAAGTATGTGGATGAGCAGAGCAAGAAAGAGATCCAGGACATCCTCTTCAGGTACGACAGGACCTTGCTGGTGGCAGACCCAAGAAGGAGTTTTGATTACGAAGAAATGAAACGCTCCATTTCTGCTTTAGGAGGTTCGAAATTTACTTATTTTTTGATAAGAGGAGATTTTAAGGTTTCCTGAGTTTTCCTTTTCTTTCTCGGCATCCAAACAGAAAAATTTAAACCTTTTTAGTTTATTTTGATTTTGTTGAAATTCTGCTTATTCGTCTTCAGCTGTGTTTTACTTATAGTTATTCAAGAAACAAAATAAATTATGTTTCTGTTTTGGAGAGTTCCAAGTCAAAAGTGTATGAAACAGAGCGTTTCCAGTCTCGAGAGTTTAAAAGGTAATGTTGTATTTGTGTCAGGAATTGTAAGGTTTCACATATTTTCTTGCAGTTTCTCGGCAACCAAAGCGACCTTTTTTTTCCTCCCTTTATTTCATGTATTCATTTGCCTGTTTTTGGATATGACTGATGTTTTAAATCTTTTATAACAATGGTTTATCTAGTTTTATTGATATTGATTGCAGCTGGATGGAATTGTTTGATAATAATGACTTTGCTGAGGATAGTCGCTTGATAGTGCCCAAGATTCCAGTGGGTGTCTCAGGAACAGCGCTAGCAGCTTCGCTTTTGTGTGATGGCTGGAGTGTGAGTTATAATAACTTGTGTCATTTTTTTAATATCTCAATTAATTTGGATTTTATTCTGTATTTATGACTTTTAGCTAGCTAAAATATATGCAAAATATCAAGAAGCGGTTGATGCCCTGCGACATGAGCAATTGGGAAGAAAGGAATCAGAGGCAGTGCTGCAACGGGTGTGTGTACTGTACCTTATGGCTCATTTCAGGAGTTATTATGTCTACTATAGATAACATGTTAATTATTTGTGGAGGACAATTTGATTATAATTTTGCGATATTCATATGGGTGTTTTTGGTTACTGACTTTATGGGGCTGATTGAATTATCATATCTTTAGTTTTGTGCTTTCAGGATTGTCTTTTAGAGGACTGCTTGTGCACTGTTGTTGTTTTTCTGTTCTTTTCTCTGTGGACTTCCAGTTCACTTTTGTGATCTTTCTTCTACATCTTTTATTAATAAAGTTTTTGTGCCTTATACAAGAAAACTGCTTGTTCATGGTTGTATAGCTATTTTACTTTAATACAATTTCGATAGTTTCTTGTTTATTATTATTTCTTTAAAAAGCCTCATTAGCATGTTATGCATTGGTAGGTCCTGTATGAACTAGAAGAGAAGGCGGGGGTTATTTTAGACGAAAGAGGTAATATTCCTAGTTCAGCAATGGAGATTAAATGTATTTATCTTCTTGTTGGTATGTTGTGTGCAATAGAGGACTAAAGAATTGCTTATAGTGATATTTGGGCATCTGGAGGAGGAATGAGTGTGTGGTCTTGTGAATTGTCGTGTTATGACTGTCTTTTGGTTGGAAAGAAATCATTGAATTTTTTATGATCTGAGGAGGAAGATGTTGACTTTTAATAGGCTAGGGTTCATTTCAGTTTTAATTTGCTCCAGGATATTCCATTCTCTTTTATTCAGGATTGTTCCTTATCTTGTATTTATTTTTGTTATGAATCATATTACTCTTGGCTAGATAGAAAAGCTTTGGTTCTTTGAAGATATTGTGTATTGGCTGTTTCATGGTTTTTATGGCTAGAGAGAAATAGAATAATTCTTGAAAAGGTTGTTGAGAAGGGGGATAATTTAGCGAGGGCAGAGTTTACTGTTCTGCTTTATTTGTGGTCCACAGTTTCTAAACAAATTTAGGAGACTTCTTTTTTCTTTAGTTATAGAGATTGGAATACTCTATTGATAGATGCTATGCCCCCTTTGCATTTTTTTTACTTCTAATGATTGACTTTTAATACCACCTTTGTATCTGTGTGTGTTGTTGTTGTTTTTTTTTCTAAATAAATAATTATTAAAATAATCAGTCTCATGTTTCTATGATTTCTTCCGTTACTTTGGCATCATGTGTAATTCTGAAATATATGATATTCTATTAAATTCATGCACTTATGAGCATTTACTTTGTCAATATGATCATAAATAGGTACCATTCCTACATTACTGCATTATCCTGTTGAATAATAACATGGTGAACTAGCTTGTTTGATTTTTGTCACAAAGAAGGATACAGTTTCATACGCTGATAGAATTACTGTTTGTACAGCGGAATATGAAAGAATTGTTGAGGCATACTTTGTGATTAACCAAAAATTGGAGAACTGTCTCTGAGCAGTCAAATTTGGAGAAAACTATACAGGAATTTAAGGTTTTTGAAACCCTCTTGTTTTCTTTTCTTTTCTTTTTTTTTTTTTTTAGAATTTCATTTGTTATTGAATTGTTTTCCTCTCCTCTATGGATTGTGTTCTTATATTTGTCATCAAGCTGCTTTGAGGAGACATGAACGTGATTATAATCTGGCTCAAAAAGAAATTAGTGACCTTCAGAAGCAGGTATGTTGGAGTGCCCTTAGATTGTATTACTATTTAGTTACAGCCGGAGTTTCTTTTGTCTTCCTAAGTTAGTTTCTGTCCTTTTCTTTGCACTTTTTTTTGGGAAGGGCAGAAGAGAGATATAATTATGAGGTTTGTGTACAAGTAGTCACCAGTCTCAAATACATCAAAAGAAAAGTAAAATGCCTTTATTAAAGCAACAATCAATTTTTACACCAATTAGAATGAATGAAGTGTATTTATGTATCCGAGAATCCACTTGAAACCAATGCCTATGAAGATATTCAAAGTCAACATTAATTTTTTTTTTAGAATAAATAATTGTATGGTGCTCACAGTTTTAATTAAATTATAGTAATCATGATGATGATGATGATGTGAGTGTGATATATATCCAACATTTGTCCTTTTTCATTTCTAAACATTTTCATCCTTAAACCTTTCTTTTTTTTTTTTTGGTGTACAATGTTTAGGTGACAGTTCTTCTAAAGGAATGTCGTGATATACAAATTCGTTGTGGATCTTCTGGGCATGAGAGTGCTGATGAAGATACAGCTATTGCTTCTGTAAAGGTGCATGAGGAGTCTGGTGTTGAAAAAGTCATTTCTGATCGCCTTGTATGTTTCCTTCTGTTCCCTTGGTTTTTAATCTAGCCCTCTTTCTTTTCAAGTTATGGTGACCAATTTTTGTTCTGGTTCAAACATTGCTAACAGTCGACATTTAAGGACATAAATGGATTAGTTGAGCAAAATGTGCAATTGAGGAGCCTTGTGCGAAGTCTCTCTAATCAGATTGAAAGCAGAGAGATGGAATGCAAGGTAACACAGGATACTTTATATCTGTCTACATAGCTTTTGTTTCTTCGTATGTTCATCTTGCCACAAACAAAATTATTTAATACTTTTTGATGTTCAATGCCCCTTTTGACAAGTTATCTTTGGTAACAACTGAATTGTAGGAAATGTTTGAACTGGAGCTTAAAAAACACACAGATGAAGCAGCCACAAAAGTTGATATGGTGTTGCAAAGAGCTGAAGAGCAAGGGCGCATGATTGAATCATTACACGCTTCTGTAAGCCTTCTGAGGCCTCATGCTAGCCTGATTGCTTATTCTCTTTCTATGTTACTTGCATAATGTGATCACAATTTCCATTTCCTGATGTTTCTGTTTTATCACCTTTTTTTTTTTTGCATAGGTTGCCATGTACAAAAGACTATATGATGAGGAACATAAACTGCATTCTTCTGACACACCATCTGTGGATGCAGCTCCAGGTATTGTTTTTGTCTAACATAGTATGCTAACTTATTTTGTGTCGCATTCTTTTATATTACGTTGGACAATTCTTGCCCCTTCATTAAATGCTAAGTAGGTGTAGAGATAAATAGAGAGGGCCTTAAGAAAATTTGGGGAATGATGATGTATCTATTAGGTAGATGAGTTTGGTGATCTTTCCACGCAAAAGCTTTGCCTGGGAAACTTAGGCTTTTTGACATTTGGAGCCCTCCTACAAGATGCAATATAGACACTTGCATGATTATGAAGATCAATTCTGTTTTTCTTGCTTGTTTAGGTGGTTTTGGTGCTGGTGGTTGAAACTTCCTTTTTTTGTAGCATCTTTTGGGCCTTTTGCCAATGAGGACGTTCAATTACTTGTTATTTGAGCCACGAGATAATGTGATTGTTTAGATACAGTTTTATTGTGAGGCAATTAGAACTGACCTGTTTCAGTGTTTTTCTTATTTGGTGGGGCCAGTTAATTTTAGTTAAAGTGTTGATAATTTAATGGTTGATTATAACGTTCTGGTCAGCTGGGACATCGCAAATAATAAATTTGTATCTAGTGATCTGGAATTTTCATAGTAGCCATAGGAATGTTGATTGGTTGATTTCATTTAGTGTTTTAATTCAACTGACGTGGATTTTTTGCTTTTGGTTTTTAGGATTCTTTAGTTGAGTTTCAAAATGGACCAAATGCATGATCAACCAATAATTTTATTTTCTTTACTTGGTCGTCTGTTTTACGTCCAGTGTTGAACAAATAGATGATTTCTCTCCTACTGACTGAACTACATAATCATGTAGTGGCATATAGGAACTAAATGCTGTAGGTTTTCTTATGGGATTTGTTGTTAGTTGTTTATCAGGATTCCATTTATTTCATTTTGGTCCTCATTATTATTTTTATACTCTTAGTTTATTTTTATTTTCTTTGTCCCTTGTAACTTTTACAGGTTATTGAGCTTCCTATCAAACATCCTGAATTGTTTGAGAGTCTTGGAATAGCTCAACCAAAGGTAAGTTTCTTCTGTTTTATTGCATCTTTAGTTTACCTTGTTTGTTGCTAGAGATCTTGTAACTTTTACACTATTCATTCTTTCATTTTCTTATCTTATGAGTGTGACTCCTTTTTTTCGGCAACAGGGAGCATGCTCCATCAATCATTTTTATTGATGAAATAGACAGCATTGGATCTGCGCATACGGAATCTGCAAGTGGCAATGGTGACAATGAAATGCAGCAGACAATGTTGGAGCTTCTCAATCAGCTTGATGGATTTGAAGCATCAAACAAGATCAAGGTATTGTTATAACTTCAGTGAGAGTGTGTAGTAAACTACGGTGAGATCTTAGCAGAATATCTGTTGTACTTGCCTTCATTGACATCTAATTTTCTTTAACATCAACAAGTCTTGATGGCCACAATAGTTTTATTTTCACACTTGTCAATATGTACTTCTTTTAAATATGTAATTATATGGCTATGGTTTTATGCATTGGCTTTCCTTGATAGGGTATTAATATAATTTATTTCTTCTAATTAGGGAGTAAATGAGTGTTTACTTCACTGGGCCAACATGGAGGGGCATATCATATATGATTTCGATATATTTTCAATTTGAACTGACTTGCTGTCATGTATTTATATTGCCTTTATTCATTCCCATTTCTAGGTAGGGTCAGATATAAATTTGCATCATTTTGGAACAGGAACCATGCGTTGAGAGCATTGCAGTGTGCGGTAAAGAACTTCCACACAATGTTAGAAACTGAGAAGAAGGTCCATTCCTTGTGCTACATAAATCGCTGTTTCTCTAGTTTTCTATTATTATTTAACTCTATAGGGCTCTAGTTTTGATTATCAACCCTTGAGAATGAGATGGTTATGATTTCTGAAGAGATTTGAACATTATTTTTGTATCCTAAAAAGGGTCATGACTAATATTGGTCAGCTTGGAAATCAGAATTCGACAGTTATTTACTCTTAACAAGAATACTTTAATGTACTTCCTATCTACCATGATTTAATACTTTTGTAATGTCCATGTGCAAGAGCACTTATGCCATATTGCTTGGGATATAAGGGGTGACCTCCCTTTGCTAGTAAGTGCATTTTGTGCTTTAACCCAAAGAAAAAGCGTTGAGGATCTTACAATGCAGAAAGATGTTTAAGATCCAATGAGGAAAGTAACTTGCCACTGGATTGGGTCATGACAAATGCTATCAAAGCCAATCCCAACCAAAATTGTGGTGCTGTTGATTTGAGCTCAAAATGGGGATGTGTTGCCTTTAAGGAGGGTGTATTGTAATGGGCATGTTCAAGAGCATGCCTCCACATTGGTTAGGATATAAAGGATGATCTCCTTAACTAGTAAGACGCATTTTGAGCTTTAGCCTAGAGACATAACCTTAAGTATCTCACAACATGAAGAGATGCTTGGAGTCCTAAGGAGGCAGTATTTTGCTAGGGGGCCAGATCATGAGAGTTTTATTGGCACTGTATCCAATACTTTATCATGCTGATCTGGTGTGTTTTTGGTTTTTCCTTTTTTCATAGGGCTGATTGATGTATCTTATCTATAGTTTTCAGTTTTCTCCATTGTATAGCTTTATCTAATATAACTTTTAGTTTTCTATCAAAAAAAAAAAAAAAGAAGGGAAAAAAAGAAAGAAAGAAACTTTATCATGTATAAAATTTAAAAATAATTCTAGGCGTACAACCAACTTAAACCCCAAACTCATACAACCTGACTTGATACAAAGTTATTGGATAGATGATTTCTACTTTATTTATTAATGATTCTCTAATTTTCTTTTCGTTTTTAGTTAACTAGTAAATTTGTGTCACGTCAGGTTGTATGAATTTGGTTGTTTAAGTTTGTTGTATACTTAGAACTACTTAAAATTTAAATAGTTGCCAAAATTATAGTCATAGATTTGTCAACAAAAATTTTATGTTCTTAATTTTGTTTTGTAGCCAGCGAAAAGGGCTAAAGTAAAGCTGCTGTGTTTAGGTCCTATTTTGTTTGTTAGTTTAATCAGTCAAATGCTGTTGTAAAAATGAAAGAAATTTCTGATTTTGTTGCATCAGGCATTTTTTGGCTGTTCACCAACAAGTCGAAATTTGTTGAGGTTTTGTTGGAGTCATTGCTGTTGTGATATATTTGTTAGCTCTCTCTTTTGTATTTATCTTTACACTAAGAAACAATGAGAAAATGCGTATTGTGTCTAGTTGCACAACTTCCCAACTCTGAGAAATATATCTTTGACTAGATGCGTCTCATCTTTTTCTAAGATGAACAAGGATAAGTTTAAGCCATGTCAGATACATATCTGCTAACTTCTTCCCTGAATTGTTTCGATTAAATGAAGCGAAGATTTCATTTGATCTTTTCTTGCTGCTATAAGAGAGGGCAGAATCAGCACTTCGTGCACACAATAATTCTGTCAGAGGTAATAGAAAACAGTCTAATATTCCTCAAGATAATGAGTCCAAACCAGGAAAACTTCAACCGTTTGTTAAAGAAGAGATTCTTATTGATATACGCAATGTATGGATCATACTCTCTCTCTAATTTTATGAATTCAATTCATTATGTTATGATTATCATCTAATCATTACTTTTTTTTAGGATGTGTTACCTTGTACAGCAGAACAGTTCCTTTATTATTGAGTGATGAATCTGATTTTGTCAAAGAGTATCGTGCAGCACGAAAGGATACTGATCTTGTGGTAAGTCTAAGGTTATTGTTAGAAATTTCAACTTGTTCTACTTGGCTTTACTATTATGTTAAGTAACCATTGGGCTCAAAAACTTGACTTTACAAGTATTGTTAAATATGTTAAGTAGCCATGGAATCAAACTATGCATTGAATTCTTTTATAGCTGTTGGCTTGGTTTCTGTTGTTTCACCATTACCATTATTCTTTGGATTTAGCTTGCAACCTGCCTGACTTGACTAAGTATGGTTGAATTTGTTTTGTGTTATGCTAATGCTGCTTGGTCCTCCCTCTCTTATTTGCTGTCTTTCACCTGTTTTTTGTCTGTCTCTATGGAATGTGTTTTTGTCTGTTGAGTTTTATATACTTTTTTAAAATAAAAATATATATATAATACGTGTCAGGATGAGACCATCCTGACATGTATTATATATTTTTTTAAAGTTCTGTGTCGGCCAAAAACTGACACATAAAGGTTCCGGAAGAGGGGAATATGCGTCACATATGGAGATTTTAATTAAAATACGTGTCGGCTAAAAACCGACACATAAAAAACGCATTGTGTGTCACTTAGTGAAGTCATATGTGTCGTTCGTTGCATGACACATATGACTCAGAAGTCATACGTGTCGATCATATTTTGACACGCCTGTGTCGTTCGTTGACCGACACAAAATATGTGTCGGTTAGGGACTGACACTAGTATGTCGTTTTTTGACCGACACAAAATATGTGTCGCGTAATTACTGACACATATTTGCTAAATTCGTTAATAAGTGACACATATTTGTGAATACAAGTCGGTTTTTGAACGACACGTATTCTTGTGTCGGTTTGACCAAATGACACATATAGAATACGTGTCAGGGCCATACGTGTCGCGCAAAAACCGACATGTATTCTGATATGTGTCAGTTTTCGGCCGACACAAAAACGCTTTTTTGTTGTAGTGAAGCCTTTCATGGCCCCCAATAGTGCTGGTGTTGAAATACCCAAAAAAATTCCAAAGATCTTTGACAACGGAATGAAATGAAGAATTGACTAAAATCAAGGTTTTCCGTCTATATCTTCGCTGCCTTCTGAACTATGCTTGCTTCAACGCACTTAATTTACAAAAGCTTTCCCCAACATGCCTCTACATTCCTCAGCAGTAAAATGAAGTAGTCTAGATTCGCTTTCCCAGAATTCGAAGCCCAATGACTACGCATAGTAAGGGGTTAACTAGGACAAGGTTCAGTGATTACTCATGAAATTTTTTTCTTTTTGATTGAGAAAATTCTCCATAGAACCCGAGAAAGAGTTGTCAAATGCCATATATTGAAAAGAAGTAGTCTGACTTCTGCATATTTTTTAAATCAAAAATTTAGTTGAAAGGGTATTTTAGGAATTAGATGGGGTTTAATGAGATAAATATAAGGGTATAAAATATTCAATTGAGTTTATTTACAAGTAGGGGTTGAAGAGATAAAAAGTGGGGACTGAATAGAACAACTCTGAAAATTAATGTATTGTCTATTTCCATATGAGTATTAGTGTAATATCATGAGATGTGGCTGTTTGAATTTGAAAAGTTTGAAGAACATATCTATTAATGCCAAAAAATAGACCAACATCATGTTTTACATGTGTCATGAAGTAGTGGTGAAAAGACAAAAAAAATCCCTTAGCTAATAATAATAAGATAGTTTTTCTTACACCTAAAAGACTAAATGGAGGTGAATTACTGAATAGAGTTGAATATGACTAAATGAGTTTGTGATTGAATGAATAGATAGGCTCCTGATTGACCATAGAGATAGGCTCCTAATTTAATGTTCAAAGTGAACATGTTGGAGTGATAGCCACTAAGCTGACAAGCATATGGTGAATCGATGGCCACCAGACTGAATACTATTGGGTGGGGTGGTTGCCTCCTAATTAATATTCTGAGATGATTGTGTAGGGAACAACAAACAAGATTTTGATGATTCCAGGTGTAGAGGAGACATGGTTCTAAGATGGATGTGTAGTAATTGTTAGCAGCGGTCCCCTTTCTTCTTCCAGTAGCCTCCATAACTTCAAGGTATATATAAATAAATAAATAAATAAAAGTTTTATGGTACCGTTTTGTCAATTGTTCATCTATAAACAATATGATAAATACATAGATTTATATAAAACGATTGGTAATATTTGGTTTATGCTCACCAAGACTTTTGAAAATTTTAAGATTAATAATTTAATTAATTGGATTATACAAATATATAGTATATATATATAATATAATATATATTATTTATATACACAAAAGTAATAATTTATAGCGTAGCACAAACTTGTATTATTTATATACAAAAAAATTAATAATTTATAGCATAGCACAAACTACTATTCTTATATATTTTTGTTAATTATTAAGATCTTTACTATTTTGGATTTTGATTTGTTCTAATTTTTTTTAATTTTCAAATTAATACTATTAAGGCTTCGGAATTATTATTTCTATCATTTAATTTTGGGTTGAGATCATTTGGGTGATTAGAGAAGATTTTAATTTGTAATTTGTAATTTTTTATTGAAATTTTTTTTGGAAATTTCATATGTGATGGTTATTTCAAATTTCAAGATTTAGCACTTAAAACGTTAATTAAATTGAATACTGTTAGATTGTAATGATAGTGAGTGATAAATTTTAAGAAAGAGTAATTAACATTGCTACCTTCAACGTTTGAGCAAAGTAACACTCTTCTCTTAACCTTCGATGAAGTAACATACAGGTCCCTGATTTCCAAATATCGTTAATCCATCCGTTAAACGTATTACGAGAAGATAATTTTGCCCTTTTTTGTATTATAAGATTTTTTATTTATTTCTCTTTATAAAGGAGATAAATTTAAAAAACACCAATAAGACTCGAAAAATTCATATTTTTTAAAATTTTATAGAAAATGGTTTGTATAGATGGTTTGTAAAAAGTGATTTTTTAAAAATAAAAATTAAAAAGAAAATGGTTTGTAGATAAATGAAAATGATTGTCTAACGGGTTTTCTTTCTAATTTTTATTTTTTAATTTATATTTTTAAAAATAAAATTCAAAAGAAAATGGTTTGTAAATAAACCATTTTTTAAAAAAATAGTTTTTAAATAAAAATTAATATTTTAAAATTTTTTTCCATTATAAAGAGAAATAAATAAATAAATCTTATAATATAAATAAGAAAAAAATTGTCTTTCTATAATACGTTTAATAGATAGACTAATAGTATTTGAAAATTATAGACTTTTATATTACTTTACTAAAGGTTGGGGGGAGAATATTACTTCGCATTACTCAACCAAAAGGTTGAATGGGCATGATATTTTTCAAAGACCAAGGGTAATTAGGTAATTTTTCTTAAAGTGATACCTAACATCCATCCACCAATGTTGTATATATAGACATTGCGAGGACTAAAATCACAAGCACTTCACATCGTTTCACTGATTTTCGATTTTTGGGTCTGATCTTTTCTGATTAAAATGTTTCTTTACCAGCAGATCGCTTCACTGCCTGCTCCATGCAATTTCACTGGATTGCGCGCAAGAAGTCGCATCACAGTCACATCACCCCGCAGCTATTACAAAGTTCCGAATGGAGTGCAACCCCAATGCACGGCTGACACCAAAATTTCTGATGAAACCGTTTCTAGGCGATCAGGAAATTACAAACCTTCTATTTGGCGTTATGAAGATTTTCAGTCACTCGAGAGTAAATATGTGGTAACATAGAGATATATAGTTATGTTGTAATTAATAATTTTATCTATAACTATAGTTGAAATATGTAATTAAATATGTGGTGCGGCCTGGTAGCTAATTGTACACTAACTATCATAATAATACTCAAAATCTACTTAATAAATGATATTTTCTAATTCAGGGAGAAGCATGCACCGATCGTCTCAAAGAGCTGAAGGAAGATGTAAGACGGATGTTTGACGTTGTGGTGGATCCTTTGGATCAACTTGAGCTGATTGACAACCTGCAACGACTTGGAGTATATTATCACTTTGAGGACGAAATAAAGAGAGTTCTGAATAAAATATACAACAATAACCGCCGCAATTATAATAAGAAACAGGAAAGTTTATATGCTGCAGCTCTTGAGTTTAGACTCCTTCGAAAGCATGGCTATGACATACCTACAGGTACTAGTACTACAATTTTATATTTACTCATAACTTAGCCTTCGTTGTTGGGGTTCACATTAATTTGCGGGCTTCAATGGTCCTGACCGTTTTGCACTAATGTTGTGCGATATTCCTTCTTGCAGAAATTTTCAACAGTTTCAGAGGTGAGAAGGGAAGCTTCAACTCATGCCTTTTTAACGCTGATTGCAAAGCGATTTTATCTCTTTATGAAGCTGCGTTCCTTTTCAAAGAAGGAGAAGAAAGCATCTTTTACGAGGCTAGAAATTCCACGACCACAATCCTCAAGGAGTACGTCAAGCATAGCCAAGATCAATACCTTTCCTCGTTGGTGGATCATGCATTGGATCTTCCACTGCATTGGAGAATCACAAGGTTGGAGGCAAGGTGGTTCATAGAAGCATATGCCAGAAGACAAGAGATGAACCCTATCTTGCTTGATTTTGCTAAATTAGACTTCAATATAGTGCAAGCAATTCACCAAGAAGATCTCAAGAGTGCATCAAGGTATATACGAAAGAGGCCAACAAGAGTCTGAATAGTTTTTCTTGTGTTAAATAGAAAACTTTACGTTAATAAATAGATGTTAGCTATTATTTTCCATTGCTTAGACTGATATAAATAACTTTTCTTGTGATATAAAGCTGGTGGAAAAATGCTGCTCTCTATCAGAAGTTGACTTTTGCACGGGACAGACTGATGGAATGTTTCTTATGGACTGCGGGGTTTAAATTCGAACCAGATTTTGGATTTGCTAGGAGGATGCTCACAAGAGTCACTGCTTTAATTACAGTAATTGACGATTGTTATGATGTGTATGGTACTTTGGATGAATTGGAGCCTTTCACGGATGCTGTTGACAGGTTGGTGATCAGGGTAGTTTTAGCTCGTTTCATTATATCTACCATCAATTTAACTTATGCTCTGCGCCGTTATTTTAGATGGAACATCAATGAAATAAGACAACTTCCGTACTATTTGAAGATGGCCTTTTCGGTTCTTCACAATTCGTTTAACGAAATAGCTTTCGACGTTCTCAAAGAACAAGAAGTTCACGTTATATCTTTTCTAAGTAAATCGGTATGTAATATCATTTATTTTAATATTTTTTATTTTTATCCTTTACTATTGAACCATTGTAAATTTTATGTTATCTTTTGGATTCAGTGGGCAGACTATTGTAAATCCATTTTATTGGAGGCAAAGTGGTACTATAGCAAATACACTCCAACGCTTGAAGAATACCTTGACATTTCATGCGTAACATCATCAGCGCCAGTAATTTTAACCCATGGATACTTTTTAGTCAGAAAACCAATAACAAATGACATCATCGAAAGCTTCGAACAGTATAACAATATAAATAAGTGGTCATCAATGATTTTACGACTTGCAGATGATTTGGGAACGTCTCCTGTAAGCTAGCTAGCTACCCTTCTCACAATATATATATAGATATTTCTCTAACATTTGATATATTATTACAGTTTCCATTTCTTCTAGATTATTTGGTAACGATAATCTTCCTATTCCTTGACCTAGAATGAAATGGCAAGAGGGGATGTTCCTAAAGCTATCCAATGTTACATGAATGATACTGGAGGTTCCGAAGAAGAGGCTCGAGCGCACATACATGAGTTGATTGCTACAGCATGGATGAAGTTAAACAAAGAGTGGCTAACAAACCCTCAATTGTCAGACTCTAATGTGGAATTTGCAATGAACGTGGGAAGGATGGCTCAATGCATCTACCAATTTGGAGATGGACATGCTGGTCAAGGTTCCGACACTAAAGATTGGGTTTTCTCACTATTTGTTAATCCCATTCCATAGTTAAGGATCAAACTATGTTATGTAACTTTTATTTCATCCAAAGTTATAATGAATACAAGGGAAACCTATCCAATAAATGTGTGTGTGTGTGTGTGTGTGTAATATACTATCCAGTAAAATATACTATGAGTAATATAATTGACTTTAAGAAAATAAAAATAAAAATAACAGTAGTAACAAAGCAATAATAATAACAATAATATAAATCAAATATTTTTGTAAAATGGTATAAATTTGTAGTTTGTTTTAATACTTATATAAAAGGTTAATTTTTATAATTTTCAAATGGAATTATGTCAAAGACTACGCTTAAGGTTTACTTTTCTATTAGGCCAAAAACTATTCTGATGTTTATACTATTACACCTTTCAAGCTGCACAATTTTTATCATCTAGACCCAGTTGATAACAAATTTCATTAAAACCCTTAGCAAGTATTAGAATGTATGTAAATCTCCAATGGGACAAGTGTAAGAAGATGTGTCGTTTTGTAATGCTAAAACGTGTATCAACATGGAAAGTGATGGTTTATCCACCTACATACAACACTGCCCCTTAGATATTCATCACTTTCAGATAATTGCATTATTAACTTCACTAAGGAAAAACCTTATAAAAGAAACACAATTATATGATGGGGAGCTGAAAAGTATTAGTAGTGTTGAATGTGCTTAAAGTATCTCATTAGAAACCTTGCTAGTAAAATTGAGTGGGATAAAACTTGGTTAAGGGAAAAAGAGTACAATGCATATGTGTCCAAGATCTGCTCCCCCTGATAAATACTTCTCGTAATAGTTAGAAGAATTCTTGTTTGTGAGTGGGCTTTCTGGGGATTAAGGATGTACTCAACTCTTCATAGCCAATTAATATCAAATTTTGAACCGTCATATTCATTTAGTTTATGATTCAGTTACTGTAGTAGAAAATATGTTTAACCATATTTCAATGTCGTTGAGTTGCTGCAGATCTATAAAATCCAATTTTTGATCTTCAATAGGAGATGTACAGTACTTTATGACCAAATATCTTCTCATTATCTATTGTAAGATAAATAAATCACTAAAGGTCAAACATTTGTGTAGTTTTTCAAGAGTTGAGTTTTATTTCTGTTGAAGAGCTTCTACATCAATCTTAGTGAACACCACTACAAAAAAGATCATTAAGCATGCTTTTTAACTATTTTGAAATGTTTTTAAGAACATTTTTTTTTAAGAAGAGACTGTCTTCTATTTAAGTTTCTTCAAATCTTAATTATTTAAATAATCAAATAATTTTCCAAACTAAATGATGGTTTAAAAATACTTAATAAAATTTGTTGATAATATTATGATAAAAAGAATAGGTTAAAAAGCGTGTCTTTCTTTATATAAAAAAGAAGCCGCTTTTCTATTAAACATCTAGAAACCATTATAAGAATTGTTTAAATTGAAATACCATCCTTTTAAGTGCCTTCTTTTTAGAATTTTTTAGTAGTAAAAATAATTTCATATGAACTATATATGCTCACTCTACAAGTTGATATAATATCTTGTTTTATCAAAATCTTCATTTCAAGTTATCTCTTCAAGCATTTAGTAGTCTTCATAGACCCTTCAAAAATTCAAATCATAATCATGATATTGAAATATATTCTCTTCGTTAAGCATTATCATTCAGGAAGAAGCATGTATTTTCTACTAGGATAAGAAATACTTAATTAATAAGTATTTTCCTTTATAATTATTTTTCTAGTTTCATCAACCACTTAGTAGTTGGATTCCTTTTTCAATTAGGACTCTAATTTCCTAATTAATTTAAAAATTCTTCAATACCACATGGATTGGAAATCCTAATATTACCAGTATTCTAGCAGTTCTATGTCTAGGATCTACTGGCAAATCTTGTAAGAGTAATGCTAGAATTATAACATTCATACAACCTAAATTCTACAACATGACTTAGCAGCCTACATAGCAAAATTTCACTGGAGGAGGAAAAAATAAAAATGGATGAGGGAAATTTCATCTCCAATAGGATTATGCCACTTAAGTTGCCAAGTCATATTGTAGAATTTAGGTTGTATGAATGTTGTAAGTCTAGCATTATTGATCTTGTAAATCAATATCAGCACAATTTTGCTTTGAACTTCTATCACTTTTCTTTAGACTTGATGCCAACTCAAAAGTAGATTTTCTTTTAAACTATCTATCCATAACTAGCAAAAAAAATTCATGATATGTTATTTTCTATTAGAAAAAGACTAAAAATCAACAAATTAAACACATATTGGTTAATTAGTCTGATTTACCATTGGGTTTTGATGGGCCTCACGTCAAATGGCAATTAATAAAAAAGTAATAAGAAAACTTAATTCATCATGCCTCTAAAATCAGCTAACTGTGAAGCATTAAAAATAGATAAATAAGCATTAACAATCAGCGTTCAAAGAAAAATTAGTGCAAAGCATAAAGAAAACACCAAAAAAATTGAATAAGATTCTATAAATGAAATAAAATAATAAAATATTGAATACAACAGAGTATAAACTTACTTGGAAAATGAAGATGCTTGTCCTTGTGTGTTATGACAGTTTGCAAGAGTGGGAGAGAGGTAGGGATAGGTTAGGTTAAGGGTGGGATGGCTATAGACTTTGGTGAAGGTGAAAATTAGGTGCTTTTTTATATAAGGGTATAGTTGTAATTTTTTAAACTTAAGGGGTATGACAGAATTTCTACCTATGGCTGTGAAGTGGTCAAATTTGGTGGTTTGTGGCTAGGGTTGTGTTGCTACGGCTTGTAGTTGGTGGTACAATTGTTATGATAATGAGGCTGTTAGGGGTAATATGTTGTGAAGTAGTCAGATTTGGTGGTCTTTTGTTAAGATTGTGATGATAGACAGAGCTAAGAAAGGGTGAGAGTATTAATTCTTAGAAAAATTTTAAAAAATTTTAAAAAATTCTCAATCACCCCTTCCCAGATTTTGGAAATTTTTGATATATCTAATAAAACCCCACATGTATTATACTTGTCCATAATCCTCTCCATGTTACCCCTATAAGTTTGAAACTTTTCAAAACTACCCGTACAAATTTAAAAATTATTTTGCCCCTCCTACAACAAATCCTTGGCGACATCCCTTATGATGTTGTGAGGGCAGTGAATTTTGGAATTTGGGTGACGTTTTTAAAGTTTGGGTTTGATTGCCATATGCGTGGTGTTGTTGGGATTTGGATTTAGCTGCAGTTTGGATGTTGTTGAAGTCGGATTCTGTTCTACAATTTGACTACCATTTTAGTTTTGTTGTAGGGATTTGTGTGTTGTTGTTGTCGTGTAGCTATTGGGATTTGGGCATGACTATTTTGGTGGGTTGTTGTATAAGGTATTTTCTACTAGGATAAGAAATACTTAATTGATAAGTATTTTACTTTAATAATTAGTTTTCCCAGTATCATCAATCACTTAGCAGTTGGGTTCCCTTCCAATGAAGACTCTAATTTCTTAATTAATCAATAATTCTTTAATCCCGCATAAAATGGAAATCCTAATATTACTAGGATTCTAATAGTTTTAAGTCCAGGATTTATAGACAAATCTTGCAAATTAATAGCAACACAATTTTGCTTTGAACTTCTATCATTTTTCTTTGGACTTGATGCCAACTCAAAAGTAGATTTTATTTTAAACCATCTCTCCATAACTTGCCAAAAAAAAATTCATGATACCTTATTCTCTATTCAAAAAGATTAAAAATAAACAAATTAGATACATATTTGTTTAATTAGTCTAATTTACTACTAGGTTTTGATAGGTCTCACGTCAAATGGCAAATAATCAAAAAAGTAATAAGAAAACTTGATTCATCATGCCTCTAAAATTAGCTAATTGTGAAGCATTAAAAATAGATAAATAAGCATTAAACAATCAGCATTGAGAGAAAAATTCGTGCAAAGCATAAAGAAAACACCAAAAAAATTGAATAAAATTCTATGAATGAAATAAAATAATAAAATATTGAATGCAATAGAGTGTAAACTTACTTGAAAAATGAAGATGCTTGTCTTTGTGTGTTATGACTACTTGTAGGAGTGGGAGAGAGGTAAGGATAGGTTAGGTTGAGAGGTGAGGTAGCTACAAACTTTGGTGAAGGTGAAAATTAGGTGTTTTTATTTTATATAAGGGTATAGTTGTAATTTTTGAAACTTAAGGGGTATAACAAAATTTTAGTTTTTCAATGGGACCCGAGCCCCTAGCTACTCTAAACATAGGTCCCCCATGGTTGTGAAGTGGTCAAATTTGGTGTTTTGTGGCCATGGTTGTGTTGTTATGGCTTGCAGTTGGTGGTACAATTGTTACGATGATGAGGTTGTTAGGGGTAATACGTTGTGAAGCGGTCGATTTGGTGGTATTTGGTTAGGCTTGTGATCATAGACAAAGCTAAGAAGGGGTGAGAATAAGTAGTTGCCCCTTCTTACTAATTCTTGGAAAAATTTTGAAAAAAATTCTCGATCACCCCTTCCTAGATTTTGGAATCTTTTTATATATCTAATAAAACTCCACATGTATTATACTTGTCTAGAATCCTCTGCATGTTGGACTTATGCACCCCTATCAGTTTGAAAATTTTCAAAACTACCCTTTCAAATTTAAAAATTCTTTTGCCCCTCCTACAACAAATTTTTGGCTACATCCCTTGTGATGTTGTAAGGGCAATGAGTTTTGGAATTTGGGTGATGTTGCTAAAGTTTGGGTTTGATTGCCATTTGCATGGTGTTGTTGCGATTTAGATTTAGCTACACTTTGGACGTTGTTAGAGTGGATTTTGTTCTGCAATTTGACTACCATTTTGGTTTTGTTGTAGGGATTTGGGTGTTGTTGTTATGGTGTAAGTGTTGGGATTTAGGCATTACTGTTTTTGGTTGGTTGGCTAAATGACAACGCTTTTAGATTGAATTTCCAATTGATCTAGATTTAGGTTTGTTTAATTCTTTTAAATCATTAAATAAAATTTTTATTTTATTTTTCAATCTTTAAATTTTTTTATTATTTATTTTGGGTGACACAAGGGCATTGTAGTCTATTTACTATCTATCAAAGTCAACTTAATGATTAGGTCACCTTTTAGTTAGATCTAACGGTGATTAGCCGATGGCAAGGGAATTCTGATATTTCTGAAAACACAGAGGGCAACAATCACTATAGAAAATTTTCCTTTTTGCAACGAATCAATTTCTTTCCTAAAAGCCAAATTTTTGTTGCAGAAGACATACCACAACAAAAATTGCTTCATTGCTAAGTCGTGGCAAGAGGTGTGTGGTAGAAAGAAACTGTGATGAAAAAAAATTTCATTGTCAAAAGAGACACTTTGGCCACGAAAATTTTTCTTGCAGATTAGAGTAGAAATTGTTGCAGAAAGATATAAAAAAAACAAAAAATGGTGCTGAAAGACTAAAGGAGACAAAAATATTTTGTTGCTGATTGTAATTTTCTATAACAAATTTGATTTTTTTTTTTGCGCAAAAAGTGTCAATTTGGGCCAAATTTTAGAGGCTTCAACAACCAAGTATTAGTTCTTAAAATGCACTTTTTGCAACAAAGTTATTTAGTTATAGAATATATCATTTGGAAACAAATAAATTCGTTGTAAAATGTATGAAAATAATGACGAAATGAACTTGAGAGATAAATATTGAAGCCTTTAGCAACAAAATTTTTGTTGCAATACGATACATTTTGCCACAAGTTTTATTTAGTTACAAAATATATCATTTTGAAACAATTTAATTTGTTGTAAAATGTATGAAAATAGTGACAAAATGAAAACGATTGATGAATATTGAAATCTTTAGCAACAAAAATTTTTAGCAATATAGAATAGGTTAATATCATAGACCTCCCCCATCTTTTGACCTTATTTCATTAATAAAGGCCTTTTGCATTTTTCATAAATTTGGTCCCTATGTTTTGAAAAATACATCATAGACCTCCCTTCTACTAAGTCAAATGTTAATTCTACGTAAATATGTTGAAAATAAAGAGGTAAACTTGTCATTTCAGAAATCCAATTCAAGACTATGTAAATGGGTTAATAATTTTTTTTAATGTCAAAGACCCCACCCCACCCCACTTTCTCTCTTGATGGAGACCTAACCTACGCCCTCTCTCACTGGACTGCTAGCGTTCCTGCGTCTTCATTCTTTTACCTAAAGAAACCTCATAGAATATAGTTGTTGGCTTCGTCGACAATTACGTGTAAGCATTTGTCAACTGCTATTTTAGTGTGTTGAATCTGGATGACCACCATTGACGTCTGTTTGTAATGGGTTTGTTTTGCATGTTTTTTTTTTTTTTTGGCTTCTTCTTCACTAGTTGCACTATATATATTGTTGGTTCTGTTTTTGCTATTTTGTTTTTGTTTTGCTCGAATAAGATGTTGATGATGAAACCCTAGGAATATTGTTTGGCTAAAATTGGGGCTTTTGAAAATTGATGCAATGTTATGATAGATTAATGCTATTTCTCGTTGTTTGTACTGGTACAATCACATGCATCCATGAAAAGTTATAATGTTTCCATCGAAAGTCCTGTATACTGAGTTATGTGTTCTTCTTTTTCTTCTTTTTAATTAGGATGTTGAGATTTGTGAATTACTATGAACTGATGCAACTGGAGGGTGTTAAAGGCTTAGACGTTTTATGACAATCATGATATATATATAAATATGTATGTATGTATGTATATGCATTACTGTAGCCATTGTTTGTTGTTTCACGAACACTCAACCTGTTTGATTTATCTATTTGTATTTTTATGACCTTGTTTAAAGCTGAGTGGGTTTGTCATGACTCATTTTCTATGATATGTTAGGAAGTGTAGATATCATTGTAAGGCTTTGTTTAATGTATTAATTTTAACAAAGTGATTTTTTCTGTTTTACTGTATTTTAAAAAATTTGTAGTTTCCTTTGTATATTGTTGGTGCATAAGGCCACTAGCATGGTTCAATTTTATTTAACATACGAGGCTTTAGGTCCTAGAATCTCGATTGGGTACATAAACCCTGATAGGATTTCATAGATTGGACTCTTTGCAGCAGCAAGTCACTACTGTGATGTAGAAGTGCACCCTAATAGGCAAGTTAGGTTGACTATGTCTTTACCCTAGAGTAGTGATTCTATGGTTATAGATAGTGATGCAAGGTTCATAGAAGTATTGAACATGTATGAAGATAGAGGGATATTCTCTATAACAGTTTCGTTAGAGATTATTCCAATAGTTACAAATGAAATTGACCTTAAAATTGACCATGAAAATCCTTCAAATAAAGGTCAAACAGAGTCTGATGGGCCTTAGGAACCAAAATCAGAGTCTGATGGTAATAGCTTAGATAGAGATACTACTAAGAGGGGTAATCAAGGAGAGGATAAAGGTGAGGTAAATGACCCTAGAGGAAAATCAGATGGCCATGGTCAATTAGCAAATTCTGATAAGGGTTATAGGCCAAATGATGATGTAGATTTTGCAAACGATGACAGTGAGGGAATAAGTAGTTCAGATGAGGACTACTCTAGTGATGATCTTTCAAACTGCTAGTCTGATAGAGAAAATTTCAAAAAAAAAAAAACTGTGAGTAGCTTAGATGATCAGGTTTCTAGTGCTAGGATGGCTAGGGTCATAGGATAAATCTATATAAGCCCGGGTTAGAGGGAGTAGTGGAGTTAAAGGTTGGGCAAATCTTTGAAAATCATAGGCATTTTAGGGATATGTTGAGGGAATATGCAATTCAGAACTGTATCAAGCTGAAAAGGTTAAAAAATGAGAAGGATAGGGTGACTGTTAGGTATGCAGCTGAGGGCTAACTGATGAACACTTAAATATCTATGCGTAATGAGAGCTTAATTCATCATATTGCATTAATAGTGTCATTAAATTCCTCAACTTAAGCATATTTGTAGTCTTTACATCCTTTGAATTAACTTTCTCTTCATTTCGGTTTTGATGTAGGTTTGGTAAAATAGGCATAACTTTCAATTTATAGATCAGAATGGTGCAAATCTTAATTTTTGGGAAAGCTGATTCAATTATCTTAATTCATTTCGGGCTCTTAGTGGACCAAAATTGGGCTTGAAGTAAACCCATCTACAGTCTCGACCCAGTCTGACCAGGCCTCAGTATTTGAACCATATCTCTCAAAATACGTATCCAACTTGTGCAAATCAATATGTTATAGAACGCTGAGAGAAATATCTACAACTTTCATGAGGACATGTGATTAAAATGCTCAATATTTCAATGTCAAAATCGGTGGTCAAAGTGGTGCACCTAATGATCCAATGGTCAAAGTTAGTTCACCTAACATTTGACAACTATTCCTTTGTAATTTGAAAAGTTTGCCTCTGAATGTATCTATAAATAGAGGTGCCTTGTGACCCATTGGGGCATCTTGGCCTTGCTGGGATCTTGTATTATGTTTCTCTCTTGTGTTTTTATGCTATTAATAAATCTTCTTCTTGCAATTTGTTTTCTTTCTCTTATAATGTCTTTCTAATTTCTCTCTTGCTAAGGTGAAAGGGTGAAACCCTTGATATGAGAGTAAAGATTTTCTAACCCTTTGATATCTGCTTAATAATCATAATATTATGTTGTTTATTTTATATGATTTATATTTATTTTCTTAATCAATCTTGACATCACTCGTGAAGTGGAGGTTTTAATCCATTGTAGACAAACCTTGACACATCAAATGCTTGGATCCTTTCTAGATGTCGTATGGTTCTTCCTTACCGACATGAATCTAGTTAGGAACCTTGATTTGTTGTAGACATATGGTGATTGACACATTGGATGCTTGAACCCATTTATAAGTAATGGTATAAACATTGGTAACGAAACAAATATAATTCATATAACTAAAAAAGGTTGTTTATCCTTATTTGAAATATCAAGGGCGGATCCCCTAACCTTAGATTTCATTATTATTGTGTTAATTTCTTTTACTTGTGCATTTTAATTATTCTCATCTATTGTTGATATTATCTTGTCATATCTTCAAATCATTCATATTATATTTGCTTAGCTTATAATTTGTAGCGCTAAAATCCCCTTCCTCGTGGATCGACCCCGGTCTCATCGGGTTTATTACTTCGACACTCCTATATTTGGGAGGCAATCCTTTTTCGGATGTGTCAAGTTTTTGGCGCCGTTACCGGGGAAGATAAAAATTGGCGTGGAAAATTGTAAGTGTTCTCTTTTCTCATCTTAGATCTAAATTTTTTATTTTTATTTTTTTTTGTGTTCATCTTTTCTTCTCTTTTCTTCTCTCTTTCTTGCATGAAAATTTGGTCACGAACATCTAGTGGTAGACTTGTTAGAAAAACATCATCTTCCTTGGAAAACATGGCCGACAATCTAGTGGAAAGGTTCACGGATGAAGGGACAACCGTTCACAGCAAAATGATCAAAACCAACGAAGAACCCTCAGAGATTACATGAATCCGGTAAGGACTAGTGCACCATCTTGTGTAGTTTCTCCTACAGATTCAATCCATTTCAATTTCAAGCCAAGTTTTGTTCGACTTCTACCCACCTTTCATGGCCTTGATGTGGAGAACCCATATTCGCACTTAAAACTCTTTGAAGAGGTATGTAATTCCTACACTGACCCAAATTGTAGCATAAACACCATTAGATTAAAGCTTTTTTCTTTTTCTTTAAAAGATAAAGCTAGAACATGGCTACAAAATTTGAGGTCGAATTCCATCAGTTCATGGGATGAGATGAAACAACAATTTTTGAAAAAAAATTTTCCTATCAATAGAACAAATTCTCTTAAAAGACAAATTTTCGATTTCTCTAAAAAACAAGGGGAAACCCTTTACCAATGTTGGGATAGGTATAAGGAACTACTTAATACCTGTCCTCACCATGGTTTTGAAACTTGGAGAATAGTTGTACACTTCTATGAAGGGTTTACACCTCAAGATAGGCAACTAGTAGAATTAATGTGTAATGGAGAATTTAAAGAAAAAGACCCTGAGGAAGCACTTGACTACATAGATTCCTTGGCAGAAAAGGCACAAAATTGGGACACTGCTGGCACCTATGAGGTACCAAGCAAGGCCCCAACCTCGACATCCAATAGAGGCATTTACAACCTTAGGGCAGACCATGACCTTCAAGCCAAATATGCATCCCTAGCTAGAAAAGTCAAGGCTTTAGAAATGAAAAAGAATGGTCAATTGAATTCTATTCAAGAAAATGTCTGTAACATTTGTAATGACAATGACCATTCTACTGATGATTGCCCAACTTTGCCTGCCTTTAGGGAATGTCTCCATGAGCAAGCCAATGCCTTGAACACTTTCAAAAGGCCAAATCACAATCCATACTCACAAACTTACAATCCCGGTTGGAGAAATCATCCAAATTTTAGTTGGAAAAATGACAATCATGCACAATCTTCACAAGTCCCTTTTCAAACACAACAAAAATTTCAAAATTCTCATGATTATGCATATGCTCCTCCTCCTAGGAATGACCTTGAAGAAACATTGCATTCATTCATTACAAAGTAAGAGACTTTCAATAGTCAAACTGCTCAAACATTAGCAATTTGTCAGACACTCTTGCAAAATTTGCATCTACATTTAGCATCCAAGAGAAAGGAAAATTTCCTTCTCAAACATTGCAAAACCCCAAAGATTAATCTAACTCAAATGCAGGGAGTTCAAGTAACCATTATTTTGACCAAGCCAAGTCAGTCATGACCCTTCGCAATGGTAAGGTCATTGAAAAACACATTCCTAACCCTTGTGAGGAAGAAGAAGAGTTGATCTCTAAAGGGTAGGAAGAGGTTGCCAAACCAACACCTAGCGGAGAGGAAACTAAATCCTCATCTGTGCCTCCATTTCCTCAAGCATTAGCTACACAAAAGAAGCCAACTCACAATTCTAAAATCTTTGAAATTTTCAAACAGGTAAAGGTCAACATTCCCTTGCTTGATGTGATCAAACAGGTACCTTCTTATGCAAAATTTTTGAAAGACTTATGCACTGTGAAAAGGAAATTGAATGTGAAAAAGAAGGCCTTTCTAGCCGAGCAAGTAAGTGCTATTCTTCAAAATAATAATACAGTGAAATATAAGGATCCAGGTTGTCCTACAATTTCATGTGTTATTGGAGACCATAAAATTGAACAAGCTTTACTTGATCTTGGTGCTAGTGTGAATTTGCTTCCATATTCGGTTTTTCAGAAACTCAATCTAGGTGAGTTAAAACCGACTTCTGTGACTCTTTTGCTTGCTGATAGATCGATCAAAGTACCAAGAGGAATAGTAGAAGATGTGTTATTTCAAGTCGATAAATTCATTAATCCAGTGGATTTTATCGTCTTGGAAACACAACCAGTGGAAGTATGTAATTCAATTCATGTCATTTTAGGGCGTCCATTTCTTGCTACCTCTAATGCTTTGATTAATTGCAGGAATGGAGTCATGAAGCTATCATTTGGGAACATGACATTGGAACTGAACGTTTTCAATATGTGCAAACAACCACATGAAGAAGAAGATGAAATTGAGGAGGCCAATGTCATTGAAACTATTGTGGAAGACCATATCCAAAAAAGGAGTTCTTCTGACCCTTTGGAAACTTGTTTAGTGAATTCATTAGAATCAAGTATGGAACTAGAACCTGATCTTTCTGATATGTGTTCTTTACTGGATTGTGCACAGGTGATGGAAAAAGGCTCAAAATCAAGATTCGAAGAATTGGGGCAAATGAAAGAAAGCAAGGAAGAGGAAGCTCCCAAGTTAGAATTGAAGCCCTTACCTGAAGGACTGAAATATGCATATCTTGGGGGGAATCAGACATATCCGATGGTAATTTCTTCATCCCTCACAAGCGAGCAACAAGGTAAGTTGATACACGTACTTAAAAGGCATAAAAATGCAATCGGGTGGACGTTAAAAGACATAAAAGGCATTAACCCTTTGATTTGTACACATAGAATACATTTAGAAGAAAATGCTAAAACATCCCAACAACCTCAAAGGAGATTAAATCCCCATATGAAAGAGGTGATTAGGGCTGAAGTTCTCAAACTACTTGATATGGGAATTATCTACCCTATTTCTGATAGTAAGTGGGTAAGCCCTACACAAGTAGTACCTAAGAAATCTGGCATTACAGTACTCAAAAATGAAAAGGGTGAATTATTGCCAACTCGAGTCTCATCTAGTTGGAGGATGTGCATTGATTATAGAAAATTAAATGCTGTCACCAGAAAAGACCATTTTCCCTTACCTTTCCTTGACCAAATTCTTGAAAGAGTAGCAGGGCACTCCTACTACTGCTTTCTTGATGGATATTCAGGCTATTATCAAATTCTCATTGCGCTCGAAGACCAAGAAAAGACCACATTTACGTGCCCCTTCGGCACTTTTGCATTTAGGAGAATGCCTTTTGGACTTTGCAATGCCCCAACCACTTTTCAAAGATGCATGTTAAGTATTTTCAGTGACATGGTTGAGCATTGTTTAGAAGTCTTTATGGATGATTTAATTGTCTTTGGAAACTCTTTTGATAATTGTCTTGAAAACTTAGAAAAAGTTCTGAAAAGGTGTGAAGAAAAAGGTCTTATTTTGAATTAGGAAAAATGTCATTATATGGTCACTTCGGGAATTGTCTTAGGTCATCTGGTGTCTTCTAAAGGAATTGAAGTGGACAAAGCAAAAGTGGAATTAATTTTCCATTTGCCTCCACCAAAAACATTCAAAGAGGTTCGTTCATTCTTAGGGCATGCTGGATTTTATAGGAGGTTTATAAGAAATTTCAGTGCTATATCTAAACCTCTTTGTAACCTCTTAATAAAAGATACTTCTTTTGAATGGACTCAAGAATGTCAAAATACCTTTGATAAATTAATTGGACTTTTAACAACTACTTCAATTATGCAATCTCCTGATTGGTCCTTGCCTTTTGAATTGATGTGTAATGCAAGTGACTACGCCGTTGGTGCTGTCTTAGGACAAAGAAAAGAAGGTAAGCCTGATGTGATATACTATGCAAGTAGGACTTTAAATGATGCCCAAATAAATTACACAACAACTGAAAAAGAACTACTTGCTGTAGTATTTGCATTGGACAAATTTCGATCTTATTTAATTGGTTCTCCCACGATTGTTTACACTGACCATACAGCTGTGAGATATTTAATGTCTAAACAGGATGCAAAACCTAGATTGCTACGGTGGATCTTATTGCTCCAAGAATTCAACATTACAATAAAGGATAAGAAAGGAGCCGAAAATGTCGTTGCAGATCATCTTTCAAGACTAACAACAGAGACATTAATTGAAGCTTCACCTATCAATGATTCTTTTCCTGATGAATTTTTATTTTCCGTTGCTACTGTACCTTGGTTTGCTAACATTGTAAATTTTCTTGCAATAGAAAAAATGCCACCTCATTGGAATGCTCAAGACAAAAGGAAATTTTTAACCGAGTGAAAAATTTTTATTGGGATGACCCATATCTGTTCAAATATTGTCCAGACCAAATAATAAGAAGATGCATACCCGACAATGAGGTAAGTAGTGTCATTAACTTTTGTCATTCTGAAGCATGTGGAGGACATTTTTCATCTAGAAAAACAGTTGCTAAGATCTTACAATGTGGATTTTATTGGCCCACCTTATTTAAAGATGCACATGCATTTTGCAAAACGTGTGAAAATTGTCAAAAATTGGGATCCATTTCAAAAAGAAACATGATGCCTTTGAATCCCATTCTTGTTGTTGAAATCTTTGACTGTTGGGGTATTGATTTTATGGGACCTTTTCAACCATCATTTGGTTTTGTGTACATTCTTGTTGCAGTAGACTATGTTTCAAAATGGGTCGAGGCAATTCTATGTCGAAACAATGATCACAAAACAGTTATCAAATTCTTGAAAGAGAAGATCTTGTATAGATTTGGAATTCCTCGAGCCATCATTAGTGATGGGGGTACACATTTTTGTAAAAAACTATTTGAAACCTTAATGAAGAAATATGGAATAACCCAAAAAATTTCTATACCTTATCACCCGCAAACAAGTAGACAAGTTGAATTAGCTAATAGGGAGATAAAACAGATCTTGGAAAAAACGGTTAACCCAAATCGTAAAGATTAGTCCTTAAGACTCAATGATGCACTTTAGGCTTACCGAATTGCTTTCAAAACATCATTGGGAATGTCTCCTTATAGATTAGTTTATGGAAAACCTTGTCACTTGCCTGTGGAAATTGAGCACAAAGCTTATTGGGCCATTAAAACATTTAACACAAACTTGAATGATGCTTGCAAGTTACGTAAACTCCAACTGAGTGAACTTGAAGAAATCAAGAATGAGGCTTATGAAAATTCTAAAATTTACAAAGAAAAAATGAATGTTTTTCATGACAAATTCATTGTTAGAAAATCTTTTGAACCTTCACAAAAAGTTCTTTTGTATGATTCAAGATTGCACTTGTTTCCTGGTAAACTTCGGTCTCGTTGGACTGTGCCTTTCATTGTTAAAAATGTTTTCCCTCATGGAGCAGTTGAAATTGAGAACCCAAAGAATGGTAATGTGTTTAAAGTTAATGGACAATGGTTAAAACCATTCTTTGAAAATTTTTACCAAAATGAAGAGTCCATTGCTTTAGTCGATCCTTTTTAAGGATTGATTTTTCCCGGTCAAGTGGCGGATACGGTACTCCGTGACTTTTAAAGTCAGTTTTTCAATTCCCTAAAAACTGTTGCTCACCTTGCATCCATTTTCTTTTCTTCTCTCTCATTTTCTTCACATGGATACCATTCTCTCAAATTGCACAAACATTTTCCCTCTCTTCCTCAAAATGATTTGCTTAAAATTTACAAAGCTCGCGCAGAAAGACTAAGGATGTTGATGTGTAAGGGTATGCCTGTTGAAGTAAGATGGTTAATTGAAGCCAAGGTTCGATTTTCTTGTGAATTTTCAGATAATCTTGTTTCTCACATGCCAGGTATGGGAAAAAGCTCTTACGCCAAAAAGCGAAGAGCGAAAAGGTTACAAGTTTGTCCCAAATGTGCAAGATGGACTTGTAACCAGTGTTGCCGCTCCTTGGGATATTTGTCTAATAATCGAGAGGATAAACTACAGTTCATCAAGAATGGACTGAGTAAGAAGTCCTTGGATGATATCCGAATAACTCTTGAGACGCATTCTTGTGGACTTGTGCAGCGTGAAATTTTTAACTTATGGACACAATTCTGAGATGAACAGGAACGCTATAGTCTTGGGAATCTGACTCAAAACAACCCTGTTTGCCAGTTTATAAGAAAACTGGATGGGAAGCATATCCCCAACTCATAGAAAGTGTTTAAGCCGTTTCTGGACGTAAAACCAGAGGAAGATATGAGCCACAGTCACAACTACCTGTACATATACATGCGTGCCATCATTTTTGAATTTTAATGCCTTATAGTTGTCATTTTTGAATTTGTATCTTTTGTTTGACTTATGGTGTCTTATTTCATCATCTTTTTGAATTTCTATGCATAATTGTCAAATTTTCAACAAGCAGTTGAGCTACCTATTTGGATGTCATTATTAGCATACCTTTTTGCACTCCATAAATATCACATCTCTTCTTCTCTTCTTCACACATAGTTAGAGAGTTGTATAGACATGGAGGGAACTTCAAAACGTCGAATCCAAAGGATATGTGTATTCTGTGGATCTCGACCAGGTAAAAATGAGGAGTTTGTAGAAGCAGCAAATTATCTTGGTAGGCTACTGGCTGAAAGAAAGATTCATGTGGTTTATGGGGGAGGTAGCATTGGGTTAATGGGTTGTGTGTCAACAGCTGCACTCGTAGGAGGCAGTCAAGTTTTAGGAGTTATTCCTAAAGCTTTGGCTATAGAAAGCATTGTTGGAAAAAAGGTTAGGCATGAGTTACAAGTCTCCTCTATGCATGAACGCATGGCACATATGCTCATCAATTCAGATGCCTTTATTGCTTTATCAGGTGGCTTCGGTACTCGCGAAGAAATTTTTCAAATTGCCTCTTGAGCCCAACTGAATCTCCATCAAAAACCTATAGGTTTGTTAAATGTTAAAAATTTCTTTGATCCTTTGATAAGTTTTGTTGATGCAGCTGTGGAACAGAATTTTATCCCTCATTCGGCGAGACAGATCCTTATTTCTGCCACTACCTTTAGTGAACTACTTGACAAGTTACAAGCAGTCGAGTATCAACCTGATCCAACCATCACTCAATTTAATTGGTCAGGGGGGCAAAACAAAAAGTACAAATTGGATCTGAATCTCTGTTTGTAATTTTTTTTCTTGTCCTTTATTTTATTTTTAGCATTTTATTTTATGAGTCTTTCAGGTCATCTCTCGAATAACAGAAGCGTCAGGTAATGTCTCATATACTTTATCTCTCTACATTTAAACATTGAGGACAATGTTTCATTTGGTTGGGAGGGGAAGGACAGTAGACATAAGTGTGTTTTAAAATTTCTTTTTCTTAAAAAAAAAGCGAGTTAGTAATTAGATTCAGAGTGCGGTGTAAAGAGTTCAAATCCTCTTGAGACGCATTCTGGGTCAAGAATGGCAGAGTAGTGAGGGCCAGTTTGAACTCTTGAAACACACTCTAACCAATTTGTCATTTTGTTTTGATTTTGCATTTTTTTTAGGAGTCATTTTAGTTAACTTGATATTATTTAGTTTTGATTTTTGAATTTTATAGCAAGGAGGCCTTATTCATTTCACTTTGAATTATTCAAATCTATGAACTCTCACAACCTTATCATTTAATAAAAGTTGTGCTTATGTACTCGTTAAGCAAGTATTCATGAACCTTTCTTCACACACACACATACCTTGATGCATAATTGTGGGTGGAAATGAAATGTTGCAATATTTGAGTTCTTTTGTTTTGTTTAGGATAACAACAAAAGGAAGGGGAAAGTAAAAAAAAATAAAGAGAGAGCAATTGTGGATAAGTTTGGTCTTGTAGCCTCCTTAATTCGAGCAATTAAGCCTGAGGGGTGCCTCAACACCTAATACCCTAAGACCAACTGATTTGGGAGCTATTGGCCCAAAGCTCGCTACATGAATTAAGGAGAACTTAATGGGATTGAACATTGCACTATCCACAAGTTTCTAAACAAAAATAAAGCATCGGCAACCCGAGTCATTAAGCTCGCAGGGGTGTCTTAACACCTAATGCCCTAAGGCCAACTGGTCTGGAAGTCATTAGCCTAAGGCTCGCTACATGGGTTAAAGATACATTCTTTCAAAAAAAAAAAAAGAAGAAGAAGAAGAAGAAGAAGAAGAGAAAGAAAAAAAATATATATATATATATAATGAATGAATACCCCCTACCTAAGGTTGTTAGCCTTAACAAATATTAGAACCGATATGGCTTCTTTCTAATAAGCCCCATAATCATGTGTCGACTGAGCACAAAAAGAAGGATTATTGATATCTTCACTGAAGGGTACATGAGTCATTAAAAAAAATTTGTTGAGAATTTGTTTATTTGGATAAAATCAAGGAGAGTGCAATAATGACCACCTTGGATGTAAAATTCTATAAATCACTTCTAAATAATAACGCTTTAATTGCTAGGGACTAGCAATAAGCTAGTTGGGGAGTATGATGAACACTTAAATATGTATGCTTAATGAAAGCTTAATTCATCATATTGCATTAATAGTGTCATTAAATTCCTCAACTTAAGCATATTTGTAGTCTTTACATCTTTTGAATTAACTTTCTCTTAATTTCGGTTTTGATGTAGGTTTGGTAAAATGGGCATAACTTTCTATTTATAGATTAGAATGGTGCAAATCTTAATGTTTTGGAAAGCTGATTCAATTATATACAAGATTGCATTTCACAAGTATCATCAAATTCGGGCTCTTAGTGGACCAAAATTGGGCTTGAAGTGAACCCATCTATAGTCTCGGCCCAGTCTGACCAGGCCTCAGTATTTCGACCATATCTCTCAAAATACGTATCCAAATTGTGCAAATCAATATGTTCTAGAAAGCGGAGAGAAATATCTACAACTTTCATGAAGACATGTGATTAAAATGCTCAATATTTCAATGTCAAAAGCGGTGGTCAAAGCGGTGCACCTAATGATCCCAATGGTCAAAGTTAGTTCACCTAACATTTGACAATTATTCCTTTGTAATTTGACAAGTTTGCCCCTGAATGTATCTATAAATAGAGGTGTCTTGTGACCCATTGGGGCATCTTGGCCTTGCTGGGATCTTGTATTGTGTTTCTCTCTTGTGTTTTTATGCTATTAATAAATCTTCTTCTTGCAATTTGTTTTCTTTCTCTTATAATGTCTTTATAATTTCTCTCTTGCTAAGGTGAAAGGGTGAAACCCTTGATATGAGAGTAACGATTTTCTAACCCTTTGATATGTACTTAATAATCATAATATTATGTTGTTTATTTTATGTGATATATAATTATTTTCTTAATCAATCTTGACACCACTCGTAAAGTGGAGGTCTTGATCCATTGTAGACAATCCTTGGCACATCAAATGCTTGGATCCTTCTAGATGTCGTATGGTTCTTCCTTACCGACATGAATCTAGTTAGGAACCTTGATTTGTTGTAGACATACGGTGATTGGCACATTGGATGCTTGAACCCATTTACAAGTAGTGGTATAAATATTGGTAACGAAAAAAATATAATTCATATAACTAAAACGGGTTGTTTATCCTTATTTGAAATATCAAGAGCGGATCCCCTAACCTTAGCTTTCATTATTATTATGTTAATTTCTTTTACTTGTGCATTTTAATTATTCTCATCTATTGTTGATATTATCTTGTCATATCTTCAAATCATTCATATCATATTTGCTTAGCTTATAATTTGTAGCGCTAAAATCCCCTTCCTTGTGGATCGACCCCGGTCTCACCGGGTTTATTACTTCGACACTCCTATACTTGGGAGGCAATCTTTTTTCGGATGTGTCACTAACCTTGGAGGATTTATGCCTCCACCACTCAGGATTTAGTTACTTACCAGATAAAGTCTCTGTACCCTGCCCATGATTGTGAAAAACAAGCTGATACACCAGAATGCACGTATATTTGGATAGCTAATAAATATGAAGAACATTTTAGGGGCAACCCAAACTTGACTATAGATTGGCTTGAAAAAGATCTAAAAAAAGATATGGACTTCAGCCAACAAAATAGAAGCTATATAGGGCTAGGACTAGGGCTCTTAAGCTGGTACGAGAGCAACACTAGAGGGTACTCAATTTGTTGCATAAATATGCGAACATTGTGCTTTTAACTAATCTTAGATCCACAATGTATGTGAAGGCTAATGTAAATTTGATTTCTATGGCCCCTAGATTCCAAGGTTTTTTCATTAGTTTTCCTGAACAAATGTTAGGTTTTTAAATAGGTTGTAGACTATTTATTGGTTTAGATGGTTTTCATTTGAAAAGGCCAATGAGAGGAGTCTTATTGGCTTCTGTAGGGATAAAATGGTGATAATGGGATGTTCCCCTTAGCTCTAGGCCTTTTTGAGGTTAAGTGCAATTCCCCTTGGAATTGGTTTCTTCAACATCTTGGGCATCATTTAAGTTCAGTTGATGAGTGTGGCCTCCCAATGACCTTTATGAGTGATAGACAAAAAGGACATACTGGATATTTTGGTTGAACAGCGGCCTTATGCATCAAATAGATATTGTGAAAAACATTTAGATGATAATTTCAAGAAAGAACACACAACTCCAGGGCTGCAACCATTGTTTTGGAGGGCTTGCAAGGCAACTAATGCCAATGCCTCTTATTTAACTATGGAAGAGATGAAACAGTTTGATCCAAAAGCATATGATTGGTTGGCTAATATCCCTACACAACATTGGATCAAGCACGCTTTTGATTAGCAAGTCAAGGTTGACAATGTGATGAACAATATCACTAAGAGCTTTAACTCATCGATCAACCAACACCGCCATCAAACATATTTGACCATGGTTGAGGTTATTAGAAGGAAAATCATGAAAAAGATGCAAAGGAAGTAAGTCTTTCCCTATTTTATTAACCTGGTTTTGCTATCTTTTGTTGTAAATGAAGGGCATTGCTTGGTTAAATGAAATTAAATTATTGCAACTTATAGTTGAAATTATTGAAATTAAATTAAATGCAAGGTGAAAAAGTGTACAAGGTGGAAGTCGGATGTTGGGCCCACAATAAAAGGATTATAAAGGAGATGGTAAAATTTACAAACCACATGGAAGTGATGTGGTGTGGAAATTTAGAATTTGAAATGGTTAGCAAAGGTAGGACTTTTATTGTTAGATTAAATGAGGAATTTTGTTCTTGTGGTTTTTTTGGGGTAAGTAATATAACTTAAGCCTATTTAATATTGAAATTTTTTTCTCTTAAATTAGTTAATACTTATATTTCATGTCTTTTTTCAAGTTTTTGGTGTACCTTACACACATCCTATTGCAAGTGCTAGGGAAAGGAGGCTTGATGTGCACCAGTTCATCAATAAGCTGCTACAGAGAGACAGATGCATAGCAACTTATGACCACTATATTAGACCCATTCCTGATCAGTCTAAGTGGCCAGATGTGCCATGTAATGAGTTAGAAGCTCCCAAGAAAAAGACAAAGGCTGGGAGACCTAAGGAGGCCACAAGAAGAGCACGTGATGAGGATATAACGCCAAACAAACTGTTCACAATGACTTGCAAGAATTGTGGTAGGTATAACCATAATAAGAGGTCCTGCAAAAATCCACCTGCCATAACAGCAAAGAAGGTTGTTCCACTTCTCTTTGACTTTCATTTATTCTACACTTTTTAGAAGTTAGCAGTCATGTTTATTTATTTATTTTTCACTCGATTGTCTTGAACGTAAAGAAAAATTATGTTGGCTCATCTTCACAAGCAACAGCTCCATCTTAGCAAACTGAAATAGCATCTCAACCTCCCAAGAAGACAAATACGACTAAAGATCCAACTGTGAGAAGACAAAAAAAGGTAATGATTATAACTTTGTTGTGGTAACGTAGTAAGAAAAGGTATTAATTACAAATGTTCTACCTTTTACATGCATTTCCAATGTAGAAAGCAAATATATCTTCTCATGGACAGTCATCTCAGACTGAAGCTGGATCTCAATCACATACAACTGAAGGTGGACCATCTTAACCTGTATCTTAACCATAATTAACTGAAGTTGGACCATCATCATCCCAACCTTTGTTCTCATCACAAGAGATTAGGTGCTCAGCACCTCCACCATCCCAAGAACATCATTAGATGGAATTGAGGAAGTAATTTTTAATCTATGGTAAATAGCACCTTATGGTATGTATTATTAAACCTTTTATTATTAACCATTTTTTTACATTATCCATGTAGCCACAAGATGCAATGGTAGCAGGAAGACTCAAACAAACTGGAATGCAAAGCTTGTGGTACCTCCTCAAGTTTTGGTTAGTTGTTTAGTTTGCTAGAGAAATGATTTAGGAGAAGTTTTTTTGCAAATATGTGTTTTTGTAAAGATACTATATGTAAAACTTGGGTAGATATCAGTTGTCATGATGCACATATGCACATTACTAAGCCAACTGGGTACAGCACATAGAAGGGTTAATATTGCTTGTTTCTTTTTGTAAATGACACCGTAAAGTCCTTTAACTAGGCATGAACTAGAAAAAAATGGCACTGATAGATAGCAGCGCCATTTTTTTATTTTTGTAGCCGTTAATATCTATACTTAGGCTTGTATTAATGCAGCTGTCTATTATTGTAGTTGTTTAATACGAACTTTATGCCTTTATATTAATGCAGCTGTTTATTTATCTCAGAATCTGCTTTTATTTTGCTTATAACTTGCTAATATTGTTGCCATATAATGTCAATTAAGCTTGCATTACTGCATTTCCATTCCTTGGATCTATCATCATTACATTATCTTTACCAAAAATGACATCAAAATAAGAAAAACCATGTAGAATAGAAACTTGTTCAACAGCATATGATTCTTCATTTTTTCATCAATCCACACCACCATTTCAGTTTGCCTCATCACTTGCTTCAAATCAGCTTTTATCTCTATCAACATCCATTCAACATTATCCTTTTTGCTTTGCTCCTCCCTTTCCATCATATTAGTATAGCTTAGAAATCCATATAGATCACTATGCATCTCTTCATCATCAAGATCCCACCACCTATAGAAATTACATTTATCATTTTTGCATGTAAAATACAACTTACCGGGATTATTTGCTGACTCAGAAATCAAAACAGCTGCTTTTGCACCACATTTACACCTTTTGTTTTGAATTTTATCATTCTGCCATTTGCCATTCTCAACCTTGGATTACTTGATTTTGATTGATTGAAATCCGTTTGTGTGCTCACTTTGAAAATGTTAACTGTGTTTGAATGATGGGGTTGTGTTGCTCCTGCTGTAGATTATATTGCTGGAAGAAGGCTTTTGTAGTTGAATGCTGGCTTGTCTATTGAATGATGGGGTTGTGTGGCCTCTGCTGTTGATTATATTGCTGGATGAAGGCTTTTGTAGTTGAATGCTAGCTTGTCTAGATGAGAATGGTGCATGTTTTCCTTTTGAAAGATGACTTGATTGCAAACTGAGGGACGTATTTATATTGCACAAACAGGTCTGCATGGTAGCAACGGTTAGATTCCAACGGTTATTTTAATTTTTGAAATTGTCAGGGATAAATTGGTCATTGCACATAGAAAAATGTCAAAGCAGCTTCGTCATTTTCCTAACTTAATTGAGGATAAACATGTCATTTTACACGAAAGTATTTCTCTTTTAATCAGCACGTGTTCTTTTACATAGGGTTAAGGATATTAACGTAATTGCGATCACTTTAATGAAAAAGTGATGTCATTTAACATCTGACTTAACAGAACGGAGGTCCATGATGTATTTCTAAAATCTAGTGACCAAATTTATGAAAAAATGCAAAAAGCATTTATTAACGAAATAAGACCAAAAAGTAAGAAATGCCTACAATATTAACCCAATGTAGAATATATCATTTTAAGACAATTAATTTTATGACATATATAATGGGTTTGATTATAAGGTCACTATTACAAATATTAAAATTCAATTTGATCTCAATATTCAACATATTACGTATATACATTACACAAAATAAATAAATAATTCAAATACATCATATTTTATTTATTTTCATAAATTTTACAAGAACAAAACACATCTTATATAAAGAATATGCATTGTTTGGATAGATTCATCCTTGGGCTTCCAAGTCTGGTAGATTCTTCTTTAACAAGCTCCAAATTTGAATTATCAACCTCTAGTGATTGCTGACCTTCTTCAATCTGCAAAGGATAGGAATTACCGAGTCAAAATCTGATTGTTAACAAGCTCATCATATACAATGCCATACATAATTCATCAAACAAGATTAGAATTCAATAGTTGATCTTCAACTCTACTCCTATTACATATATACAATCATAGGAATATATTTTTATATAGTTTACTACCCTAATTGATCAACTATAAATGTAGTACTAAAGTAGATTATGAATCCAAAATATCAACAGTCCCATCTTCTCATTTGCAGGTATGGAGTGAACAATAACTCAAAGTCTCTATTTTTTCTTTGCTTTAAGTTGAATGCGTGCTAAAACCTTTGCAAACAAAACTTCTACCCACAAAACAACTTACCAAGGCTTCAATCAGTCTTTAATTATCTTTAATATAAAACAAAACCAATAATAAGGCTTGACTAAGTTTTGAATTATTTACCTTGAAGCAAGAAGTACCAACAACTTCTATGACAAAGAATTTCTCTCGTCAACATAAAAATCAATGAAATATTATCAATTGCTAAAATATAAAATACATAATTAAGAATAAATTAACTTGACCTGTCAATTATACACTCACAAAAATCGAATTCACTTTAGAAAACACAACAAATATTGGGTGAATGACTGAATCACCAATTAAGCATTGCACACATTCCATTGGCTGATTTTTAACAATTTGATGGTTTCCCAAAGTCTTTCAAAAATGTGAAGATTTCATAACAACACATAAAGGATGCCTAATTAAAAATATCATATCAAATTAAGACCTCAGGGGCTGTTTGGTACAGGATGTTAGGGGCTTAGGAATGGGAATATGATTCCTAACCCGTGTTTGGTTATCTTTTTAAAAAATTTGAACTCTGGAATACGTGTTTCCCATGGGATTCAGATTACCATCTAACGGGGTAATATCAACCCCTTCCAAGACTTGAGTTTGAGATGACCTAGAATCATAAACTAGAAGAGAAACAAAAAAATCTCCATCGGCTGTGAGAAGGAAAAGAGAAAATGGGACAGAGCAAGGAAAACAAGAACTCGATTGAGCATATATCCAACGTTACCCACCTTTCTCTAACCTTCTTCTTCCTTCCATCGTGGTAGTCGCACTAGCACGGCAAAGAGAGAAATTTCTTTTTTAAATTTGAGAAACCGAGAGAGTCGGTAATTCCTTCTTCCTTATTTCTTCCTATTTTACAATTTTTTTTATCGTTAGCAACTGTAAAACCTCTATAATCGAAGCTTAATTAAGACTGGGTTATGAATTTATATTGATTTAGAACAAACGAATCCAACAGATCTATTGGAGTTGTGTTTGTATTTGCTTTTGTGCTAATGATTTTGATATCTATTTTCTTCTTCACATCTGTTTTGTTGGAATTAAAGACATAGCTTATGGTTGCTGCGTGAAGCCTTGTGTTTGTTATGTTAATCTATCGTCAATTGAATTGAGTGCTTTTGATGAATTGTTTTCACTTTTTATTTAGATGGGTTTCGGGAAAATGATCATATGGAGCGTTGATGTAGGAAGTTCATTCACACCCATTTTCTTTTGATGGATGTACTTAATTAAAATTTGAGAGAAATTAGAGAAAGTATGGTAACAGATGTTGATATAGTGGATGCTTGTGGACTAGCATTTTTCTATAATACCTTTTATTTTTTCCTTCTTTAAGAATGGGCAATTATATAAGTTTTCACAAACACATTGATGAATTTTATATTGTGTTACTCCAGAAGCTGTTAATTTAGGTGTAATGTAGTTTTTTTTCCTTTTATTACTCGGTTGGGCACTTTAGTTACTATAATGCTTTGTTATGGCTTTTTAGCATTCAAACCAGTCCAATCTCTTTATAGCATTCATGTTAAGCTTTAGTTAACAATCACAAAAAATTAGACCTAAGCAAACCACTTTTACTTTGGTTAATGTTAAAAAAACCAAAGTTTTTAGATCCCAGCAAGCCTAAGAAAATCATGTAATCATTTATAAACATAACAATTCACTCTTATGTAAGTCCACCCAATGAAAAAAGAGAACAAAACAAGTCCCAGCAACTAAGCAGCCTGTATTTGACTCCTAACTTTTTGACATTCAACTTCAGCTTCTCCCATGCCCTCTTCAAGCTCTGTCATATTTTTGTCCTTCCACATTTTCAAGTCCTATACCTAAATATAAAAAACCCAAGAGAATATGGAGAACCAAGTCCAATCAAATACACAACTTGAGAATTCACACAGGGCATGACATTAGGCTTGCATAAGAAATCTCATGGTGAGGAAGAAAAAAAAAACACCACAACTGACAAATTTATCATCAAGTCTAGAAATCAACAACAAATTCTATGTATTGTATAAATAATGATGTATGAAATACAGAGACAAGCCAATACATAAAAGTAAACTAGTATAGATAGCATGAACTAGAATACCTTGTCAAAATGCATATGAAAGGATTCTATTTAAAGCACAATTTCCTTGTGATGCACACCTTTCCATGTATGGATAGAAATTTAAGCAACCTTAAGCGTAAAAATTTGGTCTCCAAAAAGAATGCCAACACATCACGTAAAAGAATTGGAAGTACAGAATTTTGGACCATGACTTGCTAAAAAAAAAAAAGCAATTCTCAAACAGAATCAGCAATGGTTAGCTTTTCACAAGCTAAGCATTTATCAAATGAAAATGCCTTTTGGCTATTGGAGGAAATGCAACCTCTCACATTTACAAATTGCTCCAAGTTCAACCAAGTATAACCAATTGAAAAACTGAATAGATATATGAGTTCAATTTTAAAAGCATTATGAGACTACAAAACCCAAACCGAAATAGATCTAACACAAGAAAAATGTTACTAATTTCAACACACAATGCATTGCATCGTTTGTTGAACACCCTAGCATGTGTTGAAATTATGCTCTTTTAACCATAGCTTAACATGCTACATTGTCCATTCTAGAGAAGATTTCTACAAAAGTTTTCATCACAATCAACAATGATACTTTTGACTCCTAGGATTTGATTTTGTTAACTAACTGATAATTGATCACTTATGCTAAAATCTTAAGCTCATAGGTATGAAATCAACAACAATATTTACACTCTAACACAACCCTTCAGAGCAATTGCACATGGACCAAACACAACCTACTATTATTGTAATTATTGTCATTAACGCAAGTAGGACTTGAATACAAGACCATTTGCTCGACTTAGCAAGACCATTTGCTCGACTTAGCTATAATACTATGTGACCAATAGACCCAGAAGCTTAATCTTTATGGCCAAGGACTCAACAATAGTATTCAAACTCCAACAATAACAAAATAAGAGGAAAATGCAAGTAAAGTTTAGAATCAGCAAAATAGATACTCTAAAATACTCTTAACAATAGGAATGTTCAGATATTTAAAATACTCTAATACTGCCTGCAAAATAAAATCAAACTTTAATTAGTCTTTAACAACTAAAATATAAATAATAATAGAATTCACATCAATACACATTAGTCTGTAGGATTCCATTCCTTAGGTTTAGTAAATTAGAATTATAAAAAATTATTCAAAAATCTAACCGAACACATCAATAGACAGTAACGTAAGCTACATGATTGGATCATTCATATTTTTCAACATTATCATTCATATAGCTACACGATAAATTCAATCATTGTTCATGTGTATAAATTTCAAACTTTATGCAAGTATGGCTTGTCTTCCATTGATTGCAAAGAAAAGAAATATAACTATCTTGGTTCAATATATGGAAGTGTTGATTGAGATGACCTTTCTTTTCATTCTCATGTTGTCTATTATTATTTCTAGAAGACGATCAAGTACAAATGAATTTTCCTTTAGCTCTTTTCATAGGCATAAAATATGTCAACCAAATATTTTTAGAATGATTCATTCTAGTGACCTAGCCTGTGTTGAAAGTACTCGCATGAACAAGAGAATATTTGCTATTTTGTGTCACCATCTTAGAACTATTAGGGGCTTGCAGGGGATAAAAAATATGGACGTTAAAGAACTGGTTTCTTTATTCTTACATATTATTTCTCATGACATTAAGAATAGAGTTATGAGGCGTCAATATGCACGCTCGGGAGAAACAGCTAGTAGACAATTTAATAACGTCTTGAATGCTTTATTACATGTCCATGAGTTACTACTAAAGACTCCAGAGGCAGTTCAAGATAATTCAACTGATGAGAGGTGGAAATGGTTTAGGAATTGCTTAGAAGCACTAGATGGTACATACATTAAAATGAAAGTGCCTGCATTAGATAGGCCTAGGTATTGTACTAGGAAGAATGAAATTGCTACCAACGTGTTAGGAGTCGTCTCACAAGATATGCAATTTATTTATGTCTTGCCTAGATGAGAAGGATCAGCTGCTAACTCTAGAGTCTTACGGGATGCTTTATCCAAGACAAACAGGTTAAAAATTCCACAAGGTAAGTTAATTTTTTTCCTCTTTTTAATAAATGTTATTTTATACAACATAACTACTATTTTTAGTAAGCTTTGTCATTTGATGTGCAGGATATTACTACCTTTGTGATGTTGGGTATCTCAATGGTGAAGGCTTCTTGGCACCATATAGAGGACAACGATATCATTTAAATGATTGAGATATCCCACCTAATACTCTTGCTGAATTTTTTAACATAAGACATTCTTCAGCTAGAAATGTAATTGAGAGAGCATTTGGATTGTTGAAAGGGCAATGGGCAATTCTTAGAGGTCGATCGTACTATCCTGTCAAAATCCAATGTGGAATTATCTTGGCATGTTGTCTCCTTCACAACTTGATTAGACGAGAAATGCCTGTAGATCCTTTATAACAAGCTTTGAGAGAAAGTGAACATGATGCTAGTGATAATGATGATGGTAAAGAAGAGGACAATGTAGACAATAATCATTATACACATATCGAAACATCAAATGCATGGAATGCTTGGAGAGATAGCTTAGCTGCATAAATGTTTGACCAATGGCAAAGGAACCGACATTCGTAGAAGTTGGCTTATTGTGCTTGAACATATTTGGTTGTGCTTGAACAATAGTAGTGAAATACATGCGGTTTTATATGAACATTTTAAGGCCTTTGAATTTAAAGTTTCAATCAACAATTTTATCCCTTTAGTTTGAAATTTATCAATATAATAGTATTTTCATTTCATATCTATGTCTTTAGATTAATTTATAGCAGTTACTACTTTTTTCATACTTTTTTCTAATCTGACTTGATGTGAGTTAAATTCTACATTCAGCAAAATGGATGCTCCCAACCGATAACCACCAAATACAGTAAAAAAGCATCAATGGACTTCAGCTGAGGATAGCAAGTTGGCAAAGTATTTATTGGAGATAGCTAATAGTGGAAGGTGGAAAGCGGATAATGGAACTTTTAAACCAAGTTATTTCCAACAATTAGAAAAAATGATGAATGGGAAGATTCCTAATTGTGGACTAAGAGCACAACCTCACATTGATTCTCATATCAAGATTCTAAAGAAACAATTTAATACAATTTTTGAGATGTTAAGACCTGCTGCAAGTGGATTTGGTTGGAATGATGAACTCAAATATGTTGTTGCTGAACAAAGAGCGTTTGAAGATTGGGTTAAGGTAGGGATTTTTTTTGTTTGTTTACGTAGTTGAATGTCATTATAGTATAACAAATTTAAGCCATTTCCTTCCACTTGTTTTGTCTAATGTTTGTTGCATGTCATCTAACATTTACATAGAGTCATCCAAATGCAAAAGGCTTAAGGAACAAATCATTTCCGCATTTTGATGATTTGAGAACCGTGTTTGGGAAGGACCATGCCAATGGACAAGGTGCAATAGGATTTTCTGAAACAGTTGAAGAGATTAATAGAAAGGTAGAGAGTGATCAAAATGTTTAGTTCGATCCATTCAACCTAATAGATGACCTTATTGATACTACAAGCATGAGTAACACAAGCACACCAGTTGGTTCAACACAAACAGGTAGAAAAAGTAGGAAAATATCAAAAAAGGTAGATCCTTTGGTTGATATGTTGAATGTTACAGTGCAAAAATTTGATGAAACACATGCTGCTGCTAGTGATAACATTAGAAGAATCGCTGATTGCTCTCAGGTTGAAATTGATGGAGTAACTAGGAAGATGAAAATCTTTGATAAACTTGAAAAAGTTGAAGGGCTAACAAATTCACAACGAATTAAAGTTGAACAACTTTTTGTCCAAAATCAAGCTAACATAGATTTTTTCTTCACATAGGATGATGAATTCAAACTCGAATTTCTTCTTGGACTATTGGAATGAAATGGAATGAAACTTTTTTGGTTTTTTAGCAAACTTTGTTGCTGATGGCAATTGGGTGAACTTTGTAGTCATGATTTTGGAAACTTTTGATGGCATTCCGAAGTAGTCATCAACTTTTGGCCACATTATATGAACAAATGTTACTAACTTTGATGTTCTTCATTCTGACAAATGGTATTACAATGAAACTTAAATCGCCTTGCTTTGAGAATAGCACAATCTAACATAATTTTGGAACTTTGTTTACACCATTATATGAAATTCATCACATGGGTCTAGCATCAATCATCAAATTTTTCTTCAATTCCCATGTTGTATTAGACATTTATGATAGTAGGTTTGTTTTCTTCTTGCATATTTGTTTATTTTTTATTTGTTGTCTAAACATTGACATAGGTGTTGTTAAGGGCTTGACAATGAAGCTTTTTTTGAATTGTAGTCAATAGAGGATTAAAAACAAAGTACATCCAGCTAGTTTACATGTGCAAGAATGATTTTTTTGTAATAAAAGTGTGATTTAAAGGAAAAAAAATTTATGCATCTGACCTTTCCATTACAGCATACAACAAAATTATTAATAAATTTATGATAAATTTATTAATACATTTTATGATAAATTTATAAATTATTTATAGTATTTTATAATAAATTTATGAAAAATTATTTATTGTAATTTATAATAAATTCAAAAATATTTTTAAATTATTTATAGTAATTCATAATAAATCATTTTTAAAATCTTCAAAATTATTTTATATATATAACCAAATATATATATTTATATTACAATTATACTAGAACAAGAAAAAAATTTAAGCATTTTTGTTACAGTAACAAAATTTGTATTATCAAGTTTACTCGCATAATAAACAAAATTAACATTTCTGTATACAACCAAATACAATAATCTGAATTCCTATAATAATCTAGACCAAGATTCCTGTAGACAATCAAACACAGTAATCATACTTTTCCAGATATCAGATTCCTATGTTTTACTTTTCTAGTAATGTGAATCACATCCTCAATATTCCTATCCCTTGTAACAAACGGCCCCTTAAAGTTTTGGAAACAACTTGGTTTTACCTATTATCAAATGCTGTCCAGCAGGCTTGTAAACTGAACAGTCATTTTCCAAAAATCATAACATTGTCCACAGAACTTATAAAATCATGAAACTTTCCAGTTTGAAAGCACAAATACTGAAGAACTTTCATGCCAAAAATCATGATTTTTCATGAAATATAAGTCAGTCAAAATCAGTTCACTTTACAGTCTCAGTTATGAAAAAAGGGCATTTGAGATCTGCAGCTGAGACTTTGAAAAATCATCATAAATCATACATATCTCCATTTTGAGTGAAGCCACTTTTCTTTGAAATATTTTTGAGAGTTGAACATGATAAAAAAATCAGATTAACAATATGCCTTGTCAACATAATCATTTTTCGGTTCAAACACAAACACATCCGAGAAAGTTTAGAATTTTCAGATCTGGACAACAGACTTTAAAAATTCACCAAAAATAGAATAATGTAAGTTTTCAAGTGAAACAAAATTCTAGATGATCTTTAGGAAGCCTATTTTAAATATAAAAATTTCAAGGAAAAAAAAAACTCATATTTTTTGTGGATTTTCGTAACACAAGCTATCACTTAAGAACACTGCACTGTTTTTGGGTTTAAGCATCTCCTTAACACATATTAAAATCTACCCAAAAATATATCTCTCAATCATGCATAAAATCTATGATTCTTAAGGAAGACAGAGAATAGCCTGTCAACAAGCATTCTGCATGAGCTCCGAAAGGACTTAATGAAAGAAATCTTTGAAGCAATTGATTCAAAAAACCCTACATGGCATCAATAGAGTCAATAAAGAACATACAGAAATCAATTACCTAGTTAAAGACTAAGACTATTACCTTGATTAATTAGATCAGATAATGCATGCTTAATGGAATAATCATGTGTTCTTTCAAACATTATAAATTGTTTTGAAGTATTATAAGAGCATAATACTGGAATAATTTACATGAACAGAGTTAGCAGACACAGATGTTCTACGATTTTTGCTCATTTTTAACTAGCAAATATAAGTTCACGAGGCACACATAATACATGTTATGCAAACCAAAAAGTAAAGAATTGCAGCAATTGATCTTCAATAAATAGATATAATGCAAGCCTCATCAAATCTGAACATTTCAAAATCTGGTTCCAATTTTATATTTGGATTTCTTGAAAAGGGGAAAATGTCGGTACACGTTTGTTAGTAATTTTTTACAATGTAAAGCACATGCTTCGTAAGCTATTCCCATTTTTCAAAGGGTGATGTATCATCTCTACAGATTAGGCACAACTGCGAAGCAGATTTGGTAGCACAACACCCAAAATAACAAATATACCTAAACATAAAAACGATGCTTATGCAATGCAACATGCAAGTACTTAAACACACACATTCACACGTATAGGCGGTGTCAAAACAGAACAAAAGACAAGACTATACTTCTGAAACTCACAAAGAATAAATGGTCAAACAAGCCCCTCACCAAACTATGAAAAATAAGTAGATAAATGAAATATATTAGGGCAGGAATCCTTTGCACAGCATTAGAGAGAGGTGCACCCTGCATCCATCTCTCCTACATTGGAATCATTGATGATTATCAATACAATATTTTCATCGAATTATCACAAACAAGAACTAAAAAATTCCAATTACATGTAAACTATTAATAAAAAAAATCAAAATCAAAGGTCAAATTTTCATATCATCAGTGATGAAAAATCATTCCAGACTTACACAATAAGCAAATCCGAGTCAACAAAACAGCAAACAAACCTCACACAACATCAGATAGCAACACAAAATGAAAGCAAATATTAACAAATACAACAAACATACAAATTAAAAAATAAAAATAAACTACAGAGAACCCCAGAAAAGCAGGATTAACTCAAGTGACCCAGCAAGAAATTAAAACCAGATTGAAACTACAGAGAACCCCAGAAAAGCAGGATTAACTCAAGTGACCCAGCAAGAAATTAAAACCAGATTGTAAAAAGATACCAAATTTAAACCAAAGGAAAAAAAAAATCTCCAACCCATTCAAAATTGATGAAGCCTGAAGGGGTTGAACACGTTTTTGTGACAAACCCAAACATAGAACAGTGGAAGTAGATTTCGGTCTGATTCTAAGAGAGAAAACACGTGGGTTTGGAAAGCTTTGTAGTAAGAGGTGGGATTGCAAGGGAAGCAGAGGAGGCGATGATGCTTTTGTTGAAGATGAAGGATCGGCGATGATGCATTTGTCGACGAGGATTGAGTCGTGACAGAGGCTGAGAAAGATCCCCTTCTTCGATGGCAAACTCAGCGAAAAAGACGACGAAGATGAAGCGAAACTAAGGAGATGATGAAAATCTCCCTGTTTGTGGATTTGTGACTAAGAGAGATGAAATGGAATAGAAGATGGAGGTGCGATGATGCTTTTGTAGATGATGAATTTAGATCATGAACATTGTTATGAATGTAGATGATGAATGACCGCGGAAGATGAGGCATTTCTTTGAGCTTTGGGTAGAAGAAGAGAGGGAATCTGAAGAGATGGGGTTGAGGCGTCCAACGAAAGAAGGGGATTGGCAGCTGAAAGAGGGAAATTTTTTGGTTTTCTCATGTGTAATTTTAGGGGTTTCAAACCAAAAGGGAAAATTTTAGGTTTATATATATATATATATATATATATTTTTTACTTTCTCCTATCCTTGATTTACATGTTAAACTTATATAATCTTTTATTTTATCCAGTCTTATATCTTTAATTTTTAATTAATTAATCTTTCACTGATCTTATTAATTAATTATAATTATAAATTTTATTAACAAATCTAATTAAATAATAAATTTGAATGGTTGTTGATGCTGAAATTTAACATGAAGATAAAATTTATATCGGGAATTAATTCTTGCTCTATATAATTCAATTGGTTATTAATTTAGTGATTAATTCAATAGCATGGTAATTATATTAGATTGGAAGAGATTAGTTTAGCATAATCAGTCGAATTGATTATGCTTAGAATGGAAGGAATTATTGATTTGTGACTAATTTTTTATGACATAATGTGAGATTTAAAAATTGAGTTTATTAAGCATGGATTATTATTAAAATTGAAAAAGCCCACAAATTCAGCTTAACAATTGAAACAAACATTAAGATATTAGAATTTATATTTTTAAATTTTCTTACTTTTTATATATAATATAATATAATAAAAAATACTATTGTCATTTAATCTAAAATTATGGTGATATATAATTACTTAGGTGGGAAATTGCTCTTCACTATAATTAGGTTTATGTTACTTAAGCTTAGATATGAAAATATTAGTTTACTGACCCAACATTTAAGGCATCAATTAATAACATATATAAATTAAATTCATATTATATTAAAGAAATTATATTATTTTAGGCAACCATTGACTACTGGTGAAAGTGAATGGACTATTAGTATAATATGCAGATAATTAATAATTTATATTGCTACATATAATTTGATTAACAAATAATTTAATATTATATCATGTTAGATTTGAATGAATTAGTTTAACATAATTAAATTGATTGATTATTATAGGATAACAATTGATTAACAGGCCGAAAATCTTTTTTTTTTTAAACCAAAGTACTCGGGCCAACTTACACGCACCTCGACTCATCCCTGGAAAATCAATGTTTATTATAATGAAAATTGAGAAGTGATTAATTTAATAATACATTATCTTAGATATATATAGTTTACTAAAACTGTATTTAGGATAAACTAAATACATATGTATTAACATTTGGAATGAATTAATTTAAATATGAGTTGTATAATCCTTTTAATTTATTGTATTGATTAGGCTATAGGACAGTGGCTGCATCCTACATTTTCATACACCATGTGACGGGTTCGAATCCAACATAGGGCATTAGTGACTCATATGTATTATGCTCCGAAGCTAGCTAGCTTCTAGGCTTCGGCTAGTTGAACTTAGGTTCCAGGGACGGGGAGGACATTTTCCGGGATTGTCCGGGGCCCGGTCTCTAAAATTAATTAAATAAATAATCATTTTTTAATTTAGACTCAATCTATATTTAATTTAGGTTCAGATCCAATAATTTTACAACCAGTCCAAGATGCCTAACAACTATAAACTAAGCCCAACTCAATTTAATTATCAATTACTATTTACTAAAAAAATGAAGGACGACACACAACAGGTGGCTTGAACCTGGGTGCTTGAGGGTGGCAGCATGCCAAGACACAATCAAACTAAGCCTGACATTTAGAAAATTTGCCTAACCTAATTATTTTATCAATAACTGTCTAATTTATTATCTTAAAAAACATTAAAGCAAGCACAACGCAGTCGAAGAGGTTTAAACTCGAGTTCTTAAGGGAGGCAACACGCGAAGACACCATCAGGCTACGCATGACTATCGAACAAAACTTGAAAATTAAATATAAAATACTATGATTACATGCAGAAAATAATAAAAAAAAAAGAAATCGAGTACATATATGAAGAATTAAATTTCCTAGCGTTAGGATTAAATTCTCCTACCCGGCCCAGTCCTGTAATTTTCGAAGAATTTTTCACGGACGGGATCAAAAAGCCATCTCGAGGCTCTAGCTTTTCGACATCCCTATTGGCTTGTATGTTAAAAAAGGGAACCAACGCAGCTTTGAAGTGGCTGTGGGTCAGGGGTTTCCAGGATTTTCATGCACGATGTTTGGGTTTTCGAATCTCACACGGGGCATTAGTTATCGACTCGTATATTTTTAATTCTGAAATTGGCTTCTCAGTTTGGGTTATCTTAGAAACGTGGGCTACTGGAGCTTGGTGTGGGCTTTCAGCTTAACTTTAAATAAGGGGTTTTAGCTTAATGATCTGAAATTGACGGACATAATTAATTTTACATAATCAAATTAAATTGCAAAACTCAGGGTTCAATCCTGGATTTCCAAACTTATGGGTGCCAAAATACATATGGAGTCCGGGCTCCGTTGTAACACGTTCTTTAGGGACAGGTATTAACTATTAACCCTTTTTTTTTAATTTAAGAATGGGTTTGGATCTTTTAATACGGATCTGGGTTCAACCCTTACCCCCGTTTGACCCGCCCAACCTCGTACAGTATTATTGTGATAAATTTTAATACATTTAAATATCCTGGAATTTTCACTAAATTATAAAAAAAAAATAATGCTCCCAAAATCCCAAATCTCCTAAATTGTCTTCTATAGCTAAAATCCCTAACAGCTGCCGTCTCACTCTCCACCATCTCCACCGTCATCACTCTTCCACAATTGCCAGTCGCCGACCATCGCAGCTCTAGCGTCGCAGCACCTCCATGGCTCCAGTGTCTTGATAAAGATGAAATCAAATTCTCTTTGCCGAAGTTGCTCTCATCTTCTCAACATCTCGATTAATCAAACAATTACTTTCCAATCTTGTTTGCCTAACTCGCTTTCATCTTCTCCGCTAGTTTTGTCAGTGTTCTGGGGTTTGAATCAGTTGTCGCTTTCATATCTTTGATTCAAGGTATTTTTTTGTTTACTGTGATTTTCCGTCCTTGTTTTGTCTGGGATTTTTGGGCTTATTATGGTTTATGTGCTAGTTAGCTCTTATTGCATGATTTACGCTACTGCCGAGTGCTTACTTTATTTGGTTTGTGTTGTTATCCAAAAGTTACATATTTGGGTTTGCACATGGTCTGGGTAAAGATGATGGCTTTGGTATTTTGGTTCTTGTTTGGTGTATGAGTTCACTATTTTGAGTGTCTCCATGGTGTTTGCAGAGTTTTTTTTTTCTTTTGAATTTTGCCTTTAGGATTGAAGATTTTGATTGTTTTTGTTTGTATCATTTAAGAAGGGAATTTGCAATGCAATTATATTTCTTGCATGGTTTGGTAGTCTATACCGATTCATAACGATTTCAATAGTAATGTTAATATTACGCTTTATTGCATTTGGGTGAGTAGTGTTAGCAAACATAATGCCCACTAGGTTTGGTGGGGGTTCAAAACAATTAAACATTATCCAGAAAATTGTAATATAACATTAAGGGTTTTTGGGTAGTTGCATAAAACAACATTAAGCTGGAGGTGGTGATGCAATGATTACTGAATTTAATTGGTGTTTGCTAAACTTAACGTTAGTTTTCTATGTCATTAGTTTATTTTTTATTTATTAATATCTTGTGTTTTTTTGGCTTTTTTTTTTTGAAAAAAAGAAATTATAAACTATTAAACCAAATGGAGAGGATTTAAAAAAAAAGTATCAAGTTTAATATGTAATTGAAATGGTAGTTCACCTAATTAGAGTAAAGAATAATTTATTTAGAAAAAGAATATTTATTTATCTCTTTCACGTCTATTCTTCTCTTTTATTTTTTTATAATTTGTTTTATTCACCCTAATGTTTGAGGTTGAGTACAAAATTGCTATAATTAGCAACATAGAATTAATTTGATAGCCCAAAATTGAGCTAAGAATTTGAAAGAGGGACAAGTGAGAAGTAGGTAGGTCACTTATACTCAAAAATATCAGCTTATAATCATCATTAATATTCGGTGAAAAATCAAACTTTTATTAATGAGATGTTAGTATATCTAAAGACATTGAAATTTATTTTTGTTTTCTTTTTCTTTTTCTGCGAGGGGATTTTATATGATTGTATATTATATGTTTATTTGTTTGTTAATTGCCTACACACGAAAATGATATTATATGTACAGTTTAATATTACATAATTTATTTGTAATTAATTTTATTCTTATATTACACATATAGTTTAATTTAGTGATATATGTGTTGTGTGTTTAGTCTTCTTCTTCCTAATTAATTAAGTTATACTTTATTTAATTTTAAAACTTGTTGTTTTTCTTCCTTAGTTATATCTTAATTTTGCATATTTTTATGATTTTTTTTTTAAGGTAAAGAATGTCTTCACAATCACAACAAGAAATGGGGATATCAAATACCCTAAATTGTAGTGGCGATTTAAACATTGATAAAGATTCTAAAAATTTTATCCACTAGTAAGAGAGGACTAGAAGGGGTAGAAGAAAATGATAAATTGTCTTAACACAGTAAAAAGTCTAAGATCACATCACAAGTTTGGCAACATTTTACAAATTTAGTTATTGATAGAGTTTGTAAACTACTAGAAAATTGCTCATAATTGTGAGCTAATAACCCACAAGTGGTTGATAGTTTTGTAACTCACAAGTTTGACATTGACAAATATTCTATATTTGTGGGTTAGTCAAACCTACAACTATTAAACAAAAACATACTTGTGACGTAAATAACCTCAGGTATGGGGCTTCATGATTTGCATTTTTGAGGATATATTTGAGAGATAACTGTTTTATAATTGTCACTTTGCAGCAAATATTAGGTCCAATTTTTAAAATATGTGACAAATATAGGCTAGTTAATGGTTTAATTTTTTGAATTATGTCACAAATATAAGTAATTAGTTGTGGGTCTTCTAGCCGCCAAATATGGTCTTTGCGAAATAATATATATATATATATATATATATATATATATAAAATACTTGGCTAGTTCTAAACAGGCAAGTATTATGTGTATTATATATTATATTTTTTTAAATAGGAATTTTTAATATACTCCAAATCATATATTTATCAAAATTATTATATAATAAAACAAAGTTTAATTATGAAAATAAGTATATTCAATATATATATAGAATATGAAAAAAAGTAGTAACCAATTACAATAACATTTTCCTAAAGTAACTTAAGACAATCAAATAAATGATGTAAATGATGTAGAGCATATACATACTGACAGACCTATGCCCATCCATTGCACAGAAATAAGTAAAACAAGAAATCCATGAAAACAAAACATATATTCAATTTCCTTTTCCATTGCTCATCTGATAGAAATGCAGCATCAATTATGAAACACAATAGTCACATCCAACCACAACAGTCAATATCTACTCATATTGCTTGTCGACTCAAAAAAGGTTTCCCAAAAACTGAATCAACTTACGTCGGTATCCATGCCACCATTCCTTCAAGCAGCCTCCGCTAAACAAGCCAAAAAGCTAGAATGCAACGCAAAATCTCCCTGGTTATCAATACAACTTCAATCTGCAACATTTGAAAGACACTTCTTAGAAAGCAACAATGATTATTAAAACTTTATGACATAAGATAATTAAAAACCACTTATATTCAACCTTATTTGTCTTTTTGTCTTTGTGGCTTGAAGAAAGTTTTGAGGATGTGTTATGACTTACAAAGAAAGTTTTTTAGTTTTGTTTATTTTCTTTTTGGCTGTTTTTCTATAATCGTAATGGTAATTTTGGATAGCTGTTTAGTGTAGCTGGCGAACTTAGTATAAAGTTTGTAAGTATCGTTCACAAGTTTAAAAAGGAATGGAAAAACAAGCAGAACCACATGAAAATTGTCTAAAACAACATATCACTAACACTTGATATCATTATGCTCAAACAAAACATATTAAGAACACTTGAAAGCAATTATGCTCAAAGAACATATCAAATAACAGTTTAAACATTGGATACCATACATTGCAATTCAAAGTATGAAATAATAAGTCATGCATTGGCACAAGACATAATCAGATTAGTATATGAATAAGCAACAAGAATAATCCACTTTAATTGAAGTTAAAATAATGCTCATTCCCAAACTAATAAATGCATGCAAATTCAGATTAAAGAGCAAAATTAATATACATCTAAGCAATGATATCTCTATCCACAAAGGCACATCGTTTATATGTGAATAGTTGATATGAAGAGGTAAAAATAAATTCAAATGAAGCTAAAAAATGAGAGGTATCTAAAATGAGAGGTATCTTAAGTGATCTTACTCATTAATGCTATACAAAGTGCTTTGCCTTTTGTTTGAATATCTCAAGACTTCGATGATTCGGTTACTAAAGAACTGTTTAAATAATGAAATCCTAAAATCAGAATCTAATTACAATAGCTGCAAATGGGAATAAATTTTAATCACAACATATAGCAGCCCCATCCCACTACACTAAAAGTTCTTAGACCACATTCCATAATGACATAGACTATGTAAATAAATAAATAAGGAGAATAATAACATATATATAAATAAATAAACTCAAATCAAGAACATTGAGTTGAATCTACCCATATATAAGCTTCCTGCTCATATATATAATTACCAGATGCCTTTCACTCATACTATAACAATGACATAAGCCCAGCCTATATAAAATTACTATTCATATATACTTCATACAATTAATTGAGTTAAATTTCTCTTTTTAATTAATGATAATTGGTACAATTTAATATAAGCTTCCTGCCCCTATATAGATATAATTACTAGATGCCTTTCACCAATACTATAATAATAATACAAGTCCAGCCTACATAAAATTACTGGTGACTCCAAATATACACCAATATTCAACAAGAATTCAGTTACTCCTCCATCTCATATTTAAAAATTCAATCCAATAGAAGCTGAGAAGCCCAAACGTGCACTCCACTCAGAAAGTGCAAGCAACCAAGTAGCAAGAAGAGATAGACACTTTGAGTTAATGGAGAAAATAGAAAAAAAAAGGAACAATTAATCATACTTTAATACGAGAAAAATTGATTAGGTTAGTCAAAATATGTAATAAAATAAATTAATAAGGATTGTTTGAACGTCCTCAATTATGCCCCAATAACAGCTTAACAACCACCTATTTTATAAATTTGTATTTCCAAGAATCAGTTTCATGGATTATGAATTTGTTAGTCTCCACACAGCTAAATTCTACAAAGGAAGAACTAAGTGAATGAATTTGACTGCAAAAATCAAATCAAAGCAGTAAGAAGCTTATATTTATTGTTGAAGCCTTTTTAAACTTCACCTTTAGCGGAAACAATGTGAAGGCCACTTGCTTTGAAACATAGAATAAAAACTAAAGGCATAAAACTTTCAAAAAGAAGTTACAGGCACATTTGGTACTGAAGAAAAAAAAAATTGGCATTCATGATTTCTGGAGAAATGGACTTGGCACTAAAGGGACATATATTCATAAAGAAGTTCTGGAACTTCAATAGAAGATGGATAATGAGTGATTTTAAAACACATTTTTCCAATTTTAATATTAAAGAAGCATCAAGGAGAGACGAATAAACAAAAGCCAAAATTCTGACTCCTAAACAAAGTAAATCTTTCTGCTAACAGTTGCAGTTTATCCAGTCTGAATTCACCATCAGCTTTGCAAACATTCAAAGCACAAGCAACATCTAATAAATAATCATGGTACATACCTTGTTATCGGAATAACAAACTCCTTCAAGGTTGGTTCACTAGTCACTTCAATAAGCTCCCAAGACCCAATGCTGCCTGCTCTCCTCATTCAGTAGACCCACTTATTAGGCCCTACATGTGCAATAGAATATCAGAGGCTACACTTACAGAAAATGCAAACAGCTTTCCCAGCTTTCCCAGAAGAAAGAAAATAATGCATTTAGAAATTTATTATCATCACAAAAGTAAGGGCAGACAACCTTTTTTTTCCTTTTGGTAAGACAAAATTTTATTAATGAGAAAATAGATTATTAGAAGTATGCCAGAAGTCCGCTAAAACAACAGAATAATTTGGAAAAAAAAAAAAACCACACCAATGATACAACAACAACCCAAACGTGTCCCTGACTGCAACGTAAAAAATAGAGTCAATGTTTTCATAAAATATAGTCAATTTTTTAATATTCAAAAAAGTGGAACTAAGAAACTAAAAACAATTTTGCATCCTAAGGCTTATGTCATCACTTTCCGACTTAGAATATTTTAACAAAATATTAATAATATATAATTATAATAAAAAATTTTAAAAGGTTTTAGATTTTCGGTAACTCTTTGTTCCCCCCTCTATCTTATATATATATATATATATTCAAGCGGCAAGAAAAACACTAATCTGAAACAATTAGACTGCAAATGAGATGCATATTAAGGTGACATAGATTGTCTAACCCGCGGTTGTTACATTTATTTACATTATGCTGGCTATTAATGCATAGGATTGGATTAGCCTAATATTATACTATGTTTGATTTAACACTAGAATGGACAAGAGTAAATATAAAAATTGTTTTTAAGAATCAAATGTATAATTAAGTAATTTAAATAAAAACTAATGTAAGATTTAAAATTAAATTTTAAACAAAATATAAAATTAACTATAGTCAATATACAAGAAGAAATGGTGTCCGACTTTGTCCAACAGCTTGACAATGTGTGACAGTGTCTGACAAGTCTCTGACACTTGATAATGGGTCATGTCATGCAAATTTTAAAGGATAAGACCAATTTTGTAACCCATTTAAAATTTTGACATTTATTGAACTTTTCCCGAACCTTAACTTATAAAAAAATAAAATGGAAGGGATTGCCTCAGATTCAAATACAATACTTGTATGCCTGAGAAGCTTCCCTTGGAGCCACTGATGCACAGTGGCGTATCAATCCAATGATCAGAAACAACAACCTACCAGTGTGCCACCACAGTAGCAACCATAATAAGCTTAAAGTTCTACGTTACATTGACACTGATAATATCAACAACTGGACTTATAATAAAAAATTAATAGACTATTGAAAAGGAATCTTAATTTGTAACCATTAAGATTGTTTATAATTTGATAAATATTTCTAATTATAACGTATATTACTCTATCATCATGTGATTATTGTTGATCGCAGTTACATCATTGAGATTATACAATTTTTTTCTATAAAGTTTTCCTTTTATCCTTTTGGGCCCATAACTCATTTTGCAATAATTTAAGGTCACATAATTACATTTGCACGAATCAGTTAGCTTCATAGGAGTCACTGAGGGAACCACTTACTTATTATTGATGTTCCTTATTTTAATATACTCATCAATTAGTTACTACAAAACAAATTTAAATTAATACAGAAGATTATGCTTAGTATTATTCTTTATTTAAAGAGACAACTACCTCTTTCATTAAAAAGATTGTATAATTTACATATCCACTTTATCTCAAATTCATTAAAATTTATAATCAACTGAAATTCAATTAAACATCTTATAAAAATTAGGTTCATTCTAATATCTTTTACTCCCATAGATAAATGCATACATCTTAGATCTTACCATGTTATACAGTTACAATTTAATTCAATAATGTTACCTAATTATAAAAAAAAATATAGCGTTCACACCACAGAATAAATAATATTGACTATATTTTATAAAAAAAATTGACACCACAAAAAGTTTATAAAAACATTGACTATATTATATATGTGTGTGTGTGTGTGTGTAATATATATATATTGTTATTGTGCTTGCCTCCTGAAGAATAGCTAAGTCAATGCCATATAGAGTTCACAGCACATAACAAATAATTTCACATCTGAACTTTTTGGGTTTATGGAATATATATACAAAAGTAGCTGAAAGCTTTGTGGAGGACAAAACAAAAAAGCAGTATTATTATATAAATTTTTTATGGAAAAGAACACATTATATAACAGATCAAAGAAAAAGAATTAATCAATCTTAAAAAACAATTAAATTAATTCTTGCATCAAAATCAATATACAAAAAGTGAAATCAAAGTCATTGCAATACTTAGCTCCTATTCAACTGTCAAAAATTTCAAGTGCCGCAAAACATGATTGAACAAAATAAAGAAACCAGTAACTAATAAAAACTTTAGTAGGAAATCCTATGAACCAGAAGACAAGGAATTTGAATTGAAGTATTAGGAGAAGCCATACAAACTCTTACTAAAACTACAAGAACTTATATGTGAACATATATCAAACTCCCAACACTTGCCAGTGCTATTCCAAGGCTATGTGTTGTATTCAATATCTGTTTCCGTAAGTGATCATGATTACAGCTTCATTCTGAGTGTCCAGCTGGTGCTAAATACGTTACTCATAACTGATTCTTATTAATTTTGTGCCTCTTAAACGTGAAAACTCATAACTGATTATCATACCAAGGTTTTCAACAAATACCCACAGAAAAAGATGTACTAACAGAAAACCATTTCCACCAAAATCACATGACAATTGAATAAAAATCAATTGATTGCATAAATAAATTACAGGAACCTACTTGACTACTTGATGAGATTAACCATTCAAATAACTATGTATAATCTATACATATCAAAATTCCAAAAAAACAGAATCAATTTTTTGGTTTTCAAAAAAGGAAATAGAGAATACATCGATTAAATGAAGGAAAAAGCAGAAGAGAAGATCAAATCGTGAATCCTGTAATTACATCATAAATTTTCTAATAAATCGTGATTAGTGACTTACCTATTTCGTGGGTTGGAGTCAGATTTCTCCTCTGCATGACACTGATTTCTCTTTTGTGAGCAATCATGAATGCTACAAAGCCCTGAAAAAAGAAAAAAAGAGCTTTTTATTTTATTTTTTAGAATCAAAATCTCTCCCATTGACAAAAAGAGAAGAGAGTGGCCCAGAGTCGATAACCCATCACTATCGGTCACAACTCAACAAAATACCCACGCACAACTCTTCAATGCCATCCCATACCAGACACACCATTTAATTTGAAGTCGGAACACATGACATGATAACATACATGTTCATTTTACAAAGCTTTCCACAAGATCTAGTAGACTATTCACACAGCTCCACATTAATTAGCAACATGCAGCGGCAGCCATATGTATTGTGTTGAACCATGTCTTCTAATTCTATCGACCACAACACAGCACTTACTTGAAAGAATAGAAGAAATAGAGGAGAAGGAATTTAATTTAATTAGTTACTGATCCAGCTAGAGATTGATTAACCAACCATGATACCCATGCTAATAAGTCCCAAGTAAATAAAATAATATAACATAGGGGAAAGAAATTAAGCAAGGAATTATTAGCTAGACCTAGACTTTGTTTTTCACTCGACGTTTTCTTACTTACCGTGAATGCTGCACATGTGAATAGAGGTGATGATCCTATTCCTAGTCAATTTAATCGACTACTCAAACAAAAATTACTATTTGTGCTTAAACACCCATTTAACCCAATTTCAATTTCTTCTACAAGTTGCAATCACCACCACCAATTCCACCCCAAAACCCAGCTTCCTAATAACCCAACTCAGTAACTGACTCAGCTAACAAATTCAACTCACCACCGCCACCAATCTTGCTCCAAACATTCCAAAACCCAGCATCACCAACATCGACGCATATATAAATTTTATGGACATTGAAGACTCTACCTGAATCTTAACGCAATCCAGTCAGCTTCTATGGTGGCGTTGATGCTGACTTTGGCGCTAAAGATAGTGAAAGAGATAAATATTGGATGATGAAGTAAGGACCCAGTAGATGCAAATGATTGCAACGGTTGAAACAATTGAATGAGGGACAGTGAACGATTGAAGGAAGAGCGGAAGTAAAGACAAGAGGGAAGTGTGAGCGAGTAAAATCGAGACAGAAAAGTGAGTGAGTGAAATCGAGAGTGAAGAGTGTTATTTCTCTTTCCACAGCTAGGCAAAGAGGGCGAGGCAAAGTGAAAATGAGAAGAGGGAAAGAAAGAGAGCAGGGGTTTTTTTACGTTTTTACATATTTGTCCTTCGTTTCTCAATAATGACAAATATATTTATTGCCCACCTCACAAATATTGTGAAAATTAGGGTTTGACTTGAAATTATATGTCATAGTTGTCAATATTAAAAAAAAAACCGTCAAATATTTAAAAAAATTATGTAACAAATATGAAAAAAAAAATTCTAGTAGTGTAACCATTATGACACAAAACTAGTTGCTAGGGCTTCGAATGAGACCTCCCATTTAAATAAGCATTTGAAGAGATGTCGTCTAGCTAATCAACTAACCATAAAACAAAGAATTTTGAAATTCTAAAAAAAAGATGATGAAACTCTTATAAACTTGATACGTCATGATAAAGATGCTTTTGATAAAGATGTTTGTAAGGCTCTAGTTGCAAAAATGGTTGTTTTGCATGAACTTCCATTGCGGTTTGTTGAGTATGAGGGCTTTAGGGAAATGATGAATTATGGTCAGCCTTTGTTTGGTACCGTGAATAGAAACACATTGAAGAATAAAATATTTAAGTTGTTTGAAAGTGAGAAAGAGAAGACAATGGAATTATTGGAAAACATACAAGGAAGGAAGCTATAACAACTGATATATGGATTTCTAGCAACCAAAAGAAAGGATATATGGTTATAACAGCACATTTTATTGATAATTCATGGAAACTCCGTGATCGGATTTTGAGGTATGTTCAAAGTTGCAATCTTATCTTATTTTATTAATTTATTTATATTAAATATAGTTTCTCATAATTTTATGTTTATAATTGTTAGGTTCGTATATGTACCGATAAAATGTCTTAGAAAGGTGTTAGTTGAATGCTTGTATGATTGAAATTTGGAAAGGGAATTATCTACTTTAACTATAGATAATTGTTCTACCAATGATGCTATGATAAAACAAGTACTTGATAAATTGGGTGATAGGCATTTGACGTTGGGTGGGAAACTTTTTTATATGCAGTTTTGTGCTCATATATTGAACTTAATAGTTAAAGATGAGTTAGAAGTGACTGGAAATGGCATTGAGAAGGTTAGGGATAGCGTTTCTTTTTGGACAACTACACGTAAGAGAATTGAAAAGTTTGAGGAGACGACACGTCACTTGAAAATGACATTTAATAAAAAATTGTCTCTTGATTGTAAAACTAGGTGGAACTCTATTTATAAAATGTTGAGTACAGCTTTGTCCTATAAAGATGTGTTTGTTTTTTTGAAGAAGCGTGATAGTCAATATACAGATTTGCCGAAGGAAAAGAAGTGGTCAACAGCAAATCTTGTGTGTGATCATTTGGAAAAGTTCTATAGGTTGACTGAAATATCTTCTGAAACAAATTATCCCACAGCAAACAAGTTAAATTTTTGTTTAACAATTTGCAACAAAATATTTTTGTTGCCCATAAGTATGTTTTGAGATGAAAATTTTTGTTGTTAAATATTTTCATTTCGTGGAAAAAGATGCCAAAGTTATATGTACTTCTCTGCAACTAAAATTTTTTCTTGCTAATTATCACTCTTTAGACATGAGAGTTCTAGAGGTATGCAGTTATAAGAAATATAACAGTAAACTGTAATGTAAATCGGCACAGGAGGATTTTTACGTGGTTCGATTATAAAAACCTTCGTCCACTGATAGCTATAGAGTTGCAATTTACTATGTTCTTGTTTGTACAATCTTTAGGACTTTTTACAGTGCTGACTCACTCTCACGTATAGACCTAAACTTTGACAAACAAAATCTTCGCAAAGATCCTAAACACTAGTGACACTGCTCACTCTCTGTCACAGATAACTTAACAGAACACTGTTAAATTATACATAGCACCCGAAGTCTGACACAGAATTATATAAACACTCAATCCTCAAGTTATCTCAAGTGTCTACTAACTCACTCAGACTTAATCAATAACTCATGTACGATTTCTAACACTCATACATGAATAAAAGACTCAAAGAATCAAATCAAAAAAGACATTCCTTTTGTGTTGAAGCTCTCTTCTATGAATTCATGGAATGCCAAACTCAAGACTCTCTCACAACCAAAACAGCTAACACGTCAATCTCTCAATCACATTATCAGCCGCCTTAATAGATTTGTATATATATAGTGAGAGGTCTGACCGAAATCTCTTAGAAATCCTGTAAAAATTCTAATCAAAATCATATTAGAATTAGGAGAAATAAAATAGAAAGTATTATAAACAAACTTCAAAAGGAATTAAGACAAATAAATATTCTCCTATTCTAATTAGGATACAAGATATTATATCCTAATCTAAAGAGATATTTATTACTAATCAAATAATTCCTAAAGTATAATTCTAGAAACATTAAAATAGGAATAAAAATAATATTCTTGTTTTATCACAAGTTGATCAAAACTCATCATGTGCATGGCACATGTATATGTAGTAGACTTTGACACCAATAAGACACTAAAAAATTCGTCTCCAAATAACTTATTATGTTGCTAAAGATTTCGGAGTTATTGACAAAACTAGTAACATATATTTTGCAGTAAAATCATGTTTTGTCTCTAATTAAGATATTTGGCAGCAAAAAATTTTGTCTAAAAAAGTATCTCATTCCTTGCAAAAAACTTATGAACTATTTATTGTACATTCGGCAACGAAATGACATATTCGTTGCAAAATATGGCTTTTCGTAGCAAAATTGCAAAAATTTTTGTTACCGAAAGTTAAATCTATTATAGCGAATGGTTTCCCTAAACCTTAGGGGCAAATTCGATTAACCCACTAAAAAAGGACTAGGTTAACTTAAAGAAAATGATATAATTAACCTTCTATTGAAATAGAAAGCTAATGGTTTTGGAAGTTTGGAATGTAATTGATGAATTTTCATAAACATTTGAGTACCGTCAATAAAAAATGATATACTTTGCATGCACTTATAATTTTTGAAACTTGGAGGGTAGTTTGTGACTTTTTCCCATAAAATTTTGTTCAGTCAAATGGTATACCAAGCACTTTATAATATTATAGCTTGTATAATATTATTCTATCTAATACAAAATACCCAAGAAATTAGTGTAGTACAATATAGTGCACCAAATGTACCAATAGTATTTGAATGATAACTAAATTAGACTTCAAACCTCAAAATAAACAATCTTATAATATAATTAATTGTAGTGATTAATCAACTTTACTAACTATTTTAGAGTAAAAGAAAAAATTAAACTAAACCTCATTCAGAACCGACCAACTAAACTTGTTGTTAGCCAGCTTGTAGAAACAGAAGTCATAAAATAGCGGTTTTTATTTTACGTATTGGTGGTTCTTGATATTAATCATTTAATTTATTTATCATACAGTGGCAAAAGAATATATATGATGACTTTTGAGCAACATATTTTCCATATGATTTAATGACTATTTTCAATGTTTTCCTTGCACGCTATGGGATAATCATATTTTAATAGTGAAACAAATTAAAATTAAGAGGACATTATGATCATGGACTACACTTTTTTAGTAACAGTGACGAAATTTGTTAATTTCTTTAGAAGAATTCTATTTAATCCTCACTTTTTAACTCTTTAGGCCTCATTTCTAAGTTTACCCCACTAAAAATTATAGTTTCATATTATTTTCTCAATAAATCCCATATAATTCCTGCATTATTCTTCATCATGTTTTGATTACTTTCACCAGTGATGTTTGGTTAAAAGAATTAATTCATCATAAACTTTATTCTTCCAACATAATTTCAAAAGACTCGGTTGCGTATTCCTTTCTTTTCTTTTCTTTTCTTTTTTTGTCTATTTTCTTCTTTTTTTCCATAGAAACTAATCAAGGAAAATAAAGAATTTTCGAGTTAATTTGCAAGGCAAGCAATTAGCACGGTTTTTTCTTACTATTATATTAGTGCAATAAGTTTCAGTTCCTATGGTTTCTTGCGTTTGCATTCTACATAATGGCAACGAATCTGGAGATTAAAAAAAAATAGTAATAAAAACTCTAATTAAATCTTATTTATTCACCTTTATTTTTCTCTTATGATACGATTGATTCATGCATTACTTTAAAATAACATATAATTATTAACTAATGGATAAATTATATTTCAAAAAAATCACATTCAGAATTTTTAAAGTGTATAAGAAAATTATGTTTAAATATTTAAAAGAATTTAGGATCTATAACATATTATTTGCACTTCAATTTTTTATTTGGTGATAAAAAATGTCAACTAAAATAAAAAATAAAAAGGAGAGTCTAATAAATTAAAAAGTGGAGAATAAATAGAATTACTCATTTATTTATAAAATAGAAGCGTGAAAAGTTTATTTCACCTTTTTGCTAAAACATGATGCAATAAAGTTTAAATTGACGAATCCGTTCTTCCATCTAGTAAGAAGCTACAATTATAAATGTTGGGTGTGCAACCAAAGTCCCACAGTGGCTAGACATGGGAAAGATCATGGGTATATAAATATGGACAAGCATTCCATTGGTATGAGGCCTTTTGGGTAGAATCCAAAAGCAAATCCATGAGGGTTTGGGCCCAAAGTGGACAATATTATACCAACGTGGAGTTTTGTGCTGTCCATGGAAACCCAACAATAAAAGCCATAAAAACCTATCAAGGAACAAAATAACTGCTGATAACAGATTGAAAAAAAATGAATATGTAAATAAAATTGCGTAAATATTTTTAGTTTGTGTTTTTAGATTGAACATAGAGATTGTAGCTACAGTACACATGTGTTAGTGAAGGATTTGATTATTTTGAGTTAGCGCATTAAATTTTATTTTATCTACTTTATTATTTATTTCATTGTACTACTAGCGTGAGAACTTATAACTCTAGCGCAGAATTTCTATATTGCCGATAGAAGATTTGTAAACAATCACAAAGGACATGAAACTCCAAAAATTAGAAACACAACTTGACTTGGGATTACTGAGGAGGGAACCACAAGTTTTGTTTATTGAAGGCGACCTAATTTAAATAAGGAATTAAATCAAGTATGAAACTTTAATTAGTTTATTACATTTTTCTTATATCTTTCTTTTTTTATAATTCATTTATTTATTATGTGGTAACATTATTAACTATAAACATTAACTTGGATATAAAATAAAATAAAAATTATTTTTTTTAATTTATCCATCCAATATTTTTTATTGAGTTTTGTGATAAATATTGTTGACAAATCAAATTTAAGTCTCAAGATATTCATTATTATAATTTCAAAATAGATTTCTTAGAGCTTAATGTGAGAAATCAAGTAACAACAACAATTTAGTAAAGAGGAGAGATCATCTTTTAACATAAATTTTGAATCAAAAACATATATTAATTCGAATTTCGAGTTATTGATCATATATAATTTAATGATTAAAATTAAAAATTAAAAAAATTATATATTTAACGATATTAATTTGTCAATTATTTCAAACATTCAATTACGAGGATTAAAAAATTAAAAACTCTGAAAATAACTTTGATTGACCCCAGCCAGGTACCCCTTAATTAATTACAAGTTGTATGGGGAGATATGCTTTCTTGTAGGTGGCTCATTGACCTCGTAGAGGAGGCAAATTTTTTTAAAAAATAATAATAGGAGGTGTACAATTTAAGGGTGGGTTCTTTTTATAATTTTATTTTTTTAAATTTAATTAAATTAAAAAATATATGATTAATTTTAAATTTTAAAAAATATGTAATTAATATTAAATATAAAATATATTAAAAAATGTAGTATAAAAAATATGATTTGAATTTAATAAAAAATACGCCCTAAATAACTTCTTTTTCCATACAGTCGATGCTGACAACTTCCAGAAGTCTGATGAGAATTACTGTACTATCATACCCATTGTACTACAAAACCGTCATTAAAATTTTAAAATCTTTTTTTTTCTCTGTACACCGATCAAAATCCCTAAACGGCATTAATTAATGCTTATTGCAGCTGTCTCTTAATCTTCATCCTCCCCCTTCCCCATCTTTTTCATTTCTTTTTGTTTAATTTATTTCCAAAATTTACTTAGAAGATGAAATATCACGGTAAAATTATTTGTAAGTTTCCTTAGAAATCATTTGAGAATTAATTACATAAAAAATTTTAAACTTTTTTTGTTTGAACATTGAAAACCCATGTAAGAAAGAAGAGAAACAATCTATTCAAGTAGATCTTGATCAACTTTTGTTAAAGAGATATGAAGTGAGGGTATTGATACATAGTAGGGATGAGTAGTAATTAAAAAACTATATATTAGTGGAACAATATAAGTGTATCAATGTTAGGAATGTTTAGTGTACGTATTAAAACAATGAGATATCTATCATCATGTTGTTACAAAAATAAGCAAAGAATGAAATAGTGTTGATATTAAGCAGGAATAATTTAAGGTTTGTGATAAACAATCATTTGAGGGGTGTGTTTAAAGTAATTCACTTTTAATTTATTAGATTATTTTGGTATGGATGTAATTTTGTTTGAGAATATTGTGGAAAATAGGAATTTATTAAATAATGGGTGCACAGAGAATTTTATGAATGCAAATAGTCTCACTCTAAATTTGGCTCTCTCAATTTTTGAAAGACTACTCCGTCAAAATCCGAAAAGTTTAAAAGTTCTCACACATCAATATTAAAACCTTTTAAAGTTCTCATATTTCCATATTTTTAGGATCTATTCAATTTTTTATTCTTTTAATAATAATTTCTATTAGAATTTTTACATTCCTTACTGTTTAACAAAAAAAAAATGAAATTATCAATTGCCCCCCGAACACTCCATGAACACACTTGGCATCCTAATATCTCACTCGAGTTTCTTTTGAAATTAATTGAAATTCGAACTGCGATTTGAATGAGGAGATATTAAATAACTTTATCAATGTGTTCTCTTCGCAGTCTACCGTGTAAGGATTTTAACTCGAGCCAAAATTCTTCCAAGGGAAAAATTTAGGTAGTCTTATTAAGGAGATAACATTGACAAAATATTTGTGTCTTTCCTTGCTAATAGATTTTTATTAATAATGCATTTTTTTCTTTTATTTTTTGAATGTGTGCAAGTTCATTTCAATTTCTGTGAACTCTTGTTGTCATTTATTATGGTTGAAATGGTCCCTCAATATTTTAACATTAGAAGCTTACAAGAAAATACTTGACATCATTTTTTCTCCATTTACATAAGACTTATATATACATATATACATACATATGTGCATGCCTACAATATGTATATAAATCTTAAATAAAATAATAAACTAATTATTAGAAAATAAAGCAAGATTTCTTCAGATTTTGGAATTTGAAATCTCTAATTATAATTAAAATCCTTAATTTATTTTTATGGTTAATATTTAAAATAAGCCATATTAATAATTAAAACTAATTGACCGTTTCAATACAAAGAAAGTTTTAATAGTATTCCTTTTTTAATATATAATTGTATTGATGACATCATCCGTTATATAATTAATACAAGCACCGTCGATTACGCACGGCGGCCATGTGATGAACGTAAATTTGATGTATGTTGAATCAATTGAAAGGATAATTACATGCTTAATTTACCATCTACCCCGCATGCTTATGTTTTAAGATATATATTACTCATTTCCCCCTCTCCAGGTATGGAAATAATATATGTATTATTCCAATATAAGAAATTTTGAGATTCGAAATTTGACGATAAATCACCGAATATATTAGCTTTGATCTCATTATAATATTCATGATACCATCACCAATATAAAACTGACAAATTTGTGCTTCATTATTTTAAATGTAGATGGATTTCAAACGTGAAAGTGATGAATATAACCATAGATAATAAAAAGAAGATGCATGCTCTCAAAATCAATTGTATTTTTCGGAAACTTTTGCCTATAAATATCCGAGCAAACTTATTCAAGTAAGACATTAGAGCATGCATCTAATTAAGGAAACTTTTGCCACTGATCGCATAGCCATTATATTCAGAGCAAAAGATGAATGCTAACATGCTGACGGAGGAGATTGGGAGAGCCGTGCGATCTGAGGAGTTGCCATCGGAGAGTATAGTAGGGAGGGAAGAGTTAGAGATGCTTGTGAGAAAGTTCGTGGTGGATAAAGATGGTCATGCAATAAAAAATAAGGTCAGGCAACTAAAACTCAGTTCGGAGAAAGCTTCTGGTAATGGTGGTTCCTCTTGTAATTCACTTTCCGTGGAGGCCAGAAGATGCGAAAGAAGCCTTCAATGTTTGAAAGCAAAAGCTCAAGGTGGTTGACAAAAGATAAAACCACAATTAATATATGCAATCTGATCTTAAAACAAATTAAATTATATTCCCAACTAACAACGCAGGAATCAAGAAAAATGAAAAGAAAATTTTAATTATTTATCTAAAAATTTGGAGGGTCAAAATCCCAAAAAATGGTTGTAACTTTATATGAAGTCAAAGAGAATAAAATTTATCAAGAGACTTTTTTTTTTTTTGGTATGAAATCTAAATAGGTTTAAATTAAATTAGAATCTGAATAAAAGCTTGAATGGTATGTTTTTTTTCTTTTAATATCTGAATTATAATATTTGAAATCTAATGGTTTTATACATATATCACTATTTATGTATATTTTTTTTACTTATAATTTTATTTCGAGTAATGCTACTTAGAGGTGGCAATTCGTGTCATTCGTGTTGACCCATTTAATTATTCGTGTTAAGACAAGAAACATGAATCCGACACGGTTATTAAACATGTTACCCACGTGTTATAATCGTGTCATATTTAATTTACATAATTTACTTAATTGTTTAACTTAATTATACATAATATATTATATTTTATATATTTATATCAATTAAAATTATTTTTAGAATATAAACCATTGTTCATATAAAATATTGTTATAATCATCATAATTTATAATTTTGTAAATTAATTTATTTTATAATATAAAATTTTCAGTTTTATAATATATATATTGTAGGCAGATAACAATTTATATTATTAGATGAACTTACATATTAAGTATAGATAAATATATTTAACTATTCGTGTCATTAAACAGGTTAGCGTGTTGAACACCTTCAACACGAATCCGACCCATTTATTAATCGTGTATCGTGTTCGTATCGTAATTATGTCGTGTTCGCGTGTCATGACCCAAATTGCCACCCCTAATGCTACTCATACAAACTATTTATACAAACTCACACATACAAACTGATGTGGCATCCCTATATGATCGCCACATCACCCATGTTAATTAATGTCATTTATTAGTAATATATATTTATCAAATCACTGTATTTATTTATCAAATCACATTATGCCACGTTAATTTGTATGGGTGAGTTCATAGAAGTAGTTTGTAAGAGTAGCATTACTATTTTATTTCACATAGTAAAAGTATTTGCATACTAAATTTTTTTATGAATTTAATTTTTTTAAATGTGTATAATTGGGTAAAGAATTTTCTTAAGAATTTGATATATAAATAAGCTAAATGACTATAAAATATTTTTAAAAATATATAGAGAATTATACTATAAAATTACAATAAAATAATAATGTTCCAAAATTAAGATATTAGATTATGTACAAATTGATCATAAATAAATTTTATTAGGACATTAGATGAGTAATAAATGATTTAGATATGTGCATTCAGATAAAAATTAAAATTTTTAGCATTTTTCATTCAAATGAAAATATCTTAAATTAAGTATTTAAGTAAAAAAAACAAATATCACGACAAGATATGAAATATGAGAATAAGGTAAATTCAGACTTAAAAAAAAAAAATCAACCTCTAAGACCAAAAAGTAAAAGTGTGAAAAAATAAAAAAAAATTAGTGCTAAAATGAGTGCATCTTGAGTTAAGCCAATGACAGATTGAGAGAATTGTAGAGAGGGAAATAGGTGAAGAGTGGTTCTACCCATAGTTTAGATTTGTTTTCAATCTCTTTCTCTATTAATTCACTTTCTCTAACCACAATCACATTTTTTAAAAAATTAAGTAAAGTTAAGACTAAGGAGAAGATCCTTGTTTAGGAGCCATATGCTTTGTGAGTCAAGGTAAACTTGAAAATGTTAAATTTGCTTTTTTAAATTGAGAAATAGTTAAAAAAAATGAACTGTTCCTTTTTTTTTTTTTTGATAGCCGAATCCATTTTTTTAAAGAAGAAATGAAACTCTGTGAATGTTAAATGGTCTAACAAAGTAATAAGCCGACACTTATATACGTGGGATATTGACATTTTCCTCCCTGAGATCCATTGAAAAAAACTTTCCTTGTAACGCTGATACCTTCAAATTGCCCTCTAATTTATGATTTCTATGTTAAATTAAACGATTGAAGAGGAGAGCGAAGATAAACTGCATTCTTTTCTTTAACCAAAATACCCTTATACGAATAAAATCACCCCACTCTCTCTCCTCTCTCTTTTTCCTTAATTTCATCTACCCTAATTTCTCTTCACTTCACGCCACCAAATCTCCACCATACCTTCCCTAAAATCGTCTAAACACTTTTACCCTCCTTTCAGCATGAAGTGTCTTGACATGCCGTCGTCAACACACTGATCGTCCACATCACTCTCGTGTTCAACCCTCTAACAATGTCTGCATCAATGTCGCCTTCTTCTCTAGAATTCACGATAGCCGTTGTTGACACTTACTCTGACCTGAACTCGAAAATTACATAACTTTTTAGGCTTTTCTCGAACTCGGCTCTCCATTTCACTGTCAACCCTTTTGCCAATGTTAGATCACCAACGAGTAACTCTATCTGGAGATTCTTGATGCGAGTGAACTTGGTTAGAATTTGGGCAAGGGAGTTTTGGCGGAGAGTTGGGTGGGTCCGGGTGGTGGTGCTTGAGGGAGGGCCTGAGGAGATCATGGTGGTGTTTGTGTTGTTGAGGAGGAATAAAATGAACTTGAGGTCATTTGCATTAAACTTGAGTGAGATTTCATGGTTTGTGAATTGACAAAATTTGGTGGTTGGGGAACTTGAGTTTGGTTGGAATTTGGGAGTGCTTCCAAGATTTGTCATGGTCGTGTTGTCTAAGATTTTGAAATTAAATCTAAGTATTTTTCTTAAATTTTAGTAAGAGATGTTGTTGTGTAATATGACGTGAAGCAAGAGATGTCCGCAATATGGTTAATTTGTTATCCATTGGTTTGTGGTGTTGGCAAGGGAAGATGTGAAGCTGGTGGTGGAGTGGGAGCGGAGGCGATGGTAATGGATAGGAATGGCAATATAACCCGTTAGGTCCCGAGACTTGGTTGTGCACCGCAAAAATAGTTAAGGATAGGTTTGGGGCAAAATTATGTTGTCCCGCCCTGTAGGATACAAGAGTATAGAGTATATTGGTTAAACTTCTTATGGGATAATTTTATAAACAATATAAAAACTTTGGTAAAAATCATAATTTAATTAATAATTATGAATTTTTAGTATATTAACATTAATGTAGTCATATTATAATGACAAAATAAAATATTATATGTTATAATAATTAAATTTGTGTAATATATTTTATTTTGATATAGATTATTCAGTACTAATTAAATTATTACAATATTAACAAGACTGTTTCTAAAATGTATATCTCTAATATAATCAATATATTATTTTCTAAATATGTAAATATAAATATGGTAAGAACAATCTTATAACCTTAAACATATGATTTATTATAATTTAAATTAATTAATTGAATTATTAATGTTTCATATATGTGTGTGTAATATTAATTAATTGGTATATATCAACCATATTATTATTCTCATTAAACTGAAATTAAATTAATATACTATTATTAAATATTTAATTATATTATCAATTATTTAAAAAATTATCAATTATTTTATCTTAACCAAAGAATTAGGCCATCGGATGCATCCTATTTGCCTCTAACGACTGAACAGGTAAGCTAAGGGAAGGATTGAAGGCCGTTGAGCCACTGTGCACACTAAATTTATTTTTTTAATCTTCTCTCACTTATCGATATTACTGTGTTCTCTCTCTTATTTTGCTCTCATGTTTTCAGTCTTCTCTTACTTCATCAGATGGTTCATTTACACCATTTTCGTTCTCTCTCTCAGACATTCATCTAACATCTTCTAATAATTCTTTTTCTTTCAACTCTTTCATAGGATTTATGACTGATGAACAGCATCCATCTCTATAACCGATATTTGTTTTACTCAATCGCAATAGAAGTATGTACAAACTTTCGTGTGTTCGTTAATGATTCAATTTGATAAAATAAGATAAGATAAAAGAAAAAAATTGTAAAAGTAGTTTTTGTATATGAGCCATAAAAAACCAACACTTGTCAAAAGCAAATTCCAGATAAGATTAGATTAAAGAAACAGTAGCCAATAAGTTGGCTTCCCAAACCACCAAATGCGAAATGTAGAATTGAGGCTAACAAATGAAAGTTGTCAAAAATCTAAATGTGTGATTCACAGGTGAGAGAGAAATAAAGTAAGCGGCGGCCTTTGGGAAGCGGTAGAGGACTAATTAATTGTTAGAGAGGAAAGTGGAAAGAGAGAGATGAAAGAAAATAAAAATAGAAAATATATTTGCATTTATTATGTAGAAGTCAAAAGAAGTAAAAAATATTAACATAATGCTGTTCAGCCGTCAGATGCAATTGGGATACATCCAATGGCCGAATTCTTTGGTCCGTAAATAAGACAGCCTCCGGAAGTCCGCATGGAAGACTAATTGAATCTATATGAAGGGCTACTATTTCTTGGAGAATTCTGTTATTTCTTAAATGGTATTATAGTTTTTACAACTTAACTTCAATTTTAAGTCATTTGTTACAAAACTTATGTTTTTGAAAAAAAAAAATTTGAGTCCCTAAATGCCAACTCCTGCTCTAAAAGTCGAAATTTCAGAACTGTAAATTTATAAAATTCTATTATTTTGTAGCATAATCTACTATTTCTCAAATCCTAGAATAGTTTCTACAACTAATGACGTGCGTGTGTTAATCAATTCTGCTACATATGACTTCAAATACATATATATGACCCGTTGAACATGGCTTTAGCTATGGTGCACCATTTTTCAAAATTTTTATAAGTTTTGTGTAAAAGTTATAAATTCTTGTATAAAAATCGTAAATGTAAAAAAAAAATTGTAAATGAAAAATTGTATAATTATTTTCAATTTTTTGTAAATTAGTGTAAAAATTGTAAACCACTGTATAAAAGTCGTAAATGTGAAAATTTTTATTTTAAAAAATGGTACAACTGGTGCACCGTAGTATGACCCGTTGAACATGAATACTTACATAAAACTACGTGCAACCTCTACCTAATCGTTGGATAGTGCACCAACTTGCGCACATGTATTTTATCAAAAACATGCATACCTGGCGTATTATTACTATTAAATCTAGAATTTGAGAGCGAGCATAACACGCAGGTTGCCAGAGTCTTGTTTCGTATTTCATTTTTCTTTTGGTGAGATAAGTTGATAAAAATATATGAGTAATTATAAATGTGATAAGATCATATATGATCATTAGAAACATAATTTTTTTAATTTTATCTTATTTTTGCTGTCCAATATCAAATTCCAATTACAGAATCATAGAAAATTTGTTTTGCTACAATTGACTTTACAAAGCAATAGCAACAAAAAAAAAAAAAATGCCCAGATAGGAGTTGCAAAAAGTGGGTTTGATAATTTTTTATAAACAAAATATTAGGAGGAATCGAGAACATGGGAGATAGATAAAAAAAGCTTATTATTATACCAAGAATATGAACTTTCTTTCACCATAAGGTTGCTTTTCATATGCAGATTGGATTGAAATAGATTAAAATGAAATAAGATTCGATTTGATGGAACTAAATTTTATATATAGTAATATGTTGTTACTAGCAGGTAATTGGATTAGGCAATTATATTTTCTTTAACTTTTAAAAGATGTGATCAAATAACAAATAACAATGTCCTTTGTTAATATAAACCTTTGCTGATATAAACCTGGATCTGTTGTTATTAAAATTCAATATAAAATTTTAATATCAACACATTTCTAGGGTTATTTTTTTAAATAACCCATTTTGGGGTCTTTTTCTCAAACATGACCCCCTTTTTGTATTTGACTAAATGTAACCCCTTATAGACATGAAAAGTCTAATTTACCCTTGTTAGTTAATATGAAAAGATGAAATGCAATAGATACACTCACTCTCCCAACTCTCCAACACTTGCACCCCAAAACGGCAAACTGAAAAATTTCTCATGAAAGGAATGTCAAGCCAGTGAGTGAAGGTTGAAATCCAAGAAGTTGATTGTTGAGTCAACATTGAAAAAGTGAAGGTATTCATAGTTGTTGATGACAATTATTATGTAAAGTTAGGTTTAGATTTAGTCTTTAGATTTGTTTTTTCCATTTGTTTATGTTTGATATCTATTAAAGTGGACCATGTTGAAGGAAATTAAGGCTTGAAACTGTGGTTTTTTTGTGAAAAAATGTTTTGCACGACTGTTTTCTCCAAAGGGTCATGCTGCACGACCCTTTTCTCCAAAGGGACGTGCTGGTCGTGCTGCACGACCCTTTTCTCTAATATCTTAGGGCCAAATTCAAAGATGTGGTTATAAGTGATATCTTCTTTACAGCCAGCAAAGTTTATCGTCAATGTGAGTTTGAGGACCTAATGCGACAAATTAATAGAATCGACCACCATATTGCACACTATCTACACGAAGCTAGGTGCGCAAAGTGGGCTCGTTCACATTTTGATGGCAGAAGGTATAGTATTTTTACAACGAATATTGCAGAGTGCCTGAATGGTGTTCTTAAGGAAGCACGAGAGTTTCCCATTATGAAGCTAGTGGATCATATTATATCAGAGGTGTTGCAAAAATGGTTTTGTACACGTAGGGAGGAGGTAATAAACATGACAACTCCACTGACAACATGGACTGAAAAACAGTTGAAGAATAGGCATGAGGAAGGCCTTTCTTATCCAATTAGCCTACACGAGTTTACTGTTAAAGATGGATATTTAGATGGTCATGTAGACTTGCATGCAAGAACATGTAGCTGCCGAGAATTCCAGGTTGAACAGTTACCATGCAAACACGTTATTGTAGTGTGTAGAGTTCGTAACTTATCAGTCTATAATTTTAGTCATCACTTTTATAAGTCCGAAGTCCTATTGACTGCATATGCGGAGGCTATCTATCTTGTTGGTTCGTCTGAGGAGTGGGATATCCCAGATGAAGTTGAGGCACGTATAATATTACCCCCCACAAAATATCGCAGACGGGGTAGGCAAAAGAAGAATCGAATTCCGTCGTTGGATGAAGAAAGGACATCACGTAAATGTGGGATGTGTGGTGGCAGGAGTCATAATCGGAAGACATGCCGTTCGATGAATCCGCTGTCAACCCAAAGAAATCAGGAGGCTCCATCAAATGATACCGATGGGGAGTAACCATATAATGAATATGATAACAACCACATGTACCTACTGCTTATTAAAAGCATTACTTTAAGCAATGGATGTGTGTGTTGTAATCGTTTTGTTGGACATGTTAGTGGTTGATGTTGTTGCCTAATGACTTCAATGCTCAAAATTATTATTAAGTTGTTCTTGTATACCGGTTAGCTATGGCATTGTAATACAATTTTATTTCTCTTACATTGTAATTATATATAATATCAATAGAAATGGATAAGTGTAACATCTAAAACAGGATAACTCAAAGCATCGTGTAATAGAGTAAATTCAAAAATTTGGCACGACCAGGTCGTTCGATAAACCTGTTTTGTTGCAATATAGTGAAATTAGTTTTATTGCACAACCTGGTCGTGCTATCAGCACGACTGGTTCGTGCAACAAAACAGATTCTGTTTTGTTGCATTGCTTTGTTGCACGACCCCGGGTCGTGCAACTAAACAGAATCTGCCTTAATGCACAACCCAGTCATGCCGATTGCACGACCCAGTCGTGCAATAAAACAGATTTCACTCCATTGCACAACCCAATCGTGCAACAAAGCAGATTTCAAAACATAATTCTCGACAGATTCTGTTTAGTTACACCACCCGATCGTGCTGGTAGCACAATCTGGTCGTGCAATAGAGTCTAATGGGTTTGTTGCACGACCCCATCGTGCTGCTTGCAATAGAGTAATTTCCGGGCAACGTGCACAACCCGATTATATCAAAAACTTAGCACGACCCGTTCGTGCACAAGGTGAAAGTGGCATTTTTGCACCATCACGAGTGACTTAGCATATTTAAAAATAGTCATGCAAATAGGAGTACAACGACCGAAAATATTATAAGAAGTTAAAAGGATGATGTCTTTACAATTGTTATATATACACCTGTAAACCGTGGATGAATTTGGCATATAATAACCAAAGTGCTTTAACTATTCAAAAAGTGAAACATGGATACAACGACAATAATATCACCAAAGGTATGACTCTGCAATTACTCATTCCCTTGAATCAAATACATATATATCCGAAAGAGTATTACAAAGTTTGAGAAGAATGTCATGGTTTCTAAAATGCGAAATTTCAATATGGTTTTGCAACTCATTTCCACGATCTCATATCAAAAATATCTGCCGCCAACTCCTTTCTATAGTTTCGAGCATGGTCTGGATGATGTATAACTTTTACAAACTCACCAGTAATCAGGCAACGAAGATACATTATAAAAAAAACTCCATAATCTCCACTGTACGAGAAAAGAACATAATGGTTAGTTGCAACTTCAAGAGAGGATATTACCATAAAAGAAACAAGGTTAGTTTTAAATTGGAGTAACCTTATCTGTTGTTGGGGAACACCTTGGACTCGAATGACCGGCCATGGATCTGCACCACCATCGTTGTTCCCATCAACGGCCTGTAGCAATAAAGGAATCATATGTGCATATGGTGACATTTGACTTTGAAATTCATCATCCGCGTATAGGTTGTGGTCCGAGTCATATACATCGATCTTGCTTTCTTTCACGTTACCAACTCCTAACACCCAATGAATTTGCCCAACATTTATTGGAATAAAAACCTAAGAAGCGACCAAACATATAAAAGCGAGTCATGTGAGACACAAGCTATTGCAAAACAAGAATCTGTTTAGATATTAAGTGGTCATTTATCTTTGTTGTACTCACCCTCTCCACAGACAACCATGACATGCCTTCAAATTTGCTTTCACCTTTAGCATATTGGATGCATCTGTCATTATTCTCAGTCCAAAGTGGTTGTTGTTTTTCAAATAATTAGTATTTTATGGCCAAGAGTTGCTGCACAGCACACAAGACAGTTCAGTGAATCAATCGAAACAATGAATCATGATTTATTCCTAATCGCGGCATTGTGATTACATATGTTCCTGGAAAAAACAATCCATTATTGCATATTGACCACTCTGATTTGCATATCTGTGCCTAATGAACCAAAATGCGGCATCTATGTGCTGTATTCATAAAAACATTTTAGCTGAAAGTAGCTTATAATTGACATACACTAATATACCGCGTCAGACAACCAATCTCTAGGTTTGACTATAGTTCTAAAGAACTTCTTGTCACCAAGCACTGGCCTGAGTTCAACACTATAAGACAAGCAATTTATGAGAACATACTTATGTTGCACGACACAAAAGTAATGGAAGGATGATCCCCACTTACAATTTTCCATCATTTTCATTGTGACGCAGCCAAGTATTCAATTCTTTCAAGGTGTCCTTCTCTTCCGGTTTGTGTTTCTTTAATAGGTTTGTGTAAGGAGGTCTACAAGATTGTGCGCGTGTCTTTGGCTGTTTATGCAAGTATACCTTCTGTCTGCCACTTATAACAGTGACATCTGGTGGGGACATGCATGTGTTGGCAGGAATCTCACATGGGTTGTATGATTCCTCACGAATAACTCCTACTTGTTCAGGACATGTCGATGTGCGGGTATTCTTCTCACGTTTGGGTTGAGAAACTACATTGACAACATCAACATTGTGAGTGGCAGTGTATTCGACGGCCGACTCCCCCATTGTATCTTCATTATGACACTCTCTCGACGGAGTAGTGAAAGAGTCATCAAAAACCTATAATCAATACCATTACATAAGATGATGAATTTTCTTTTTGGTAGATAACACAACAAATAAGAAAGTAAAAGTATTATTGATTGGAAAAGGAGAATTATATTACTGTCTTGAATCTCTGTATCCAAATTGTATAAATGAAAGGATTTGATTAATCGAGTTCTCTATTCGATCAAGTCTTTTGGTGATGTCATCCTTCTTATTACGTTTTGCGATCCGAAGATAGCCTATCTTACCCTCTATGTGGACAATCTTCTCATTCTATAAAACAATCATGTCAAGAGTGAAGTGTAAATGTTTTGTGCAATAGTAAAACAATAAGGTTAAAAAGTAAATTAGGGAATGGAAAATATTATCATGCGATCCAATCATTCTTCAGTACTTGAGTACATGTCCGACCCATGATGATCGGTATCCCCTACACGAGGTGAAGTGGTAGGTGTTTTGTCATTTTCTTGATGAGGCGATGTGGCTTCATCTTTTACTGTATGCTGATCTTTTGGCCCCTCATTTGAATCGTGTTTAAGTGTAAACCTCGTTTTTGTAATCTTTAGTTTTTCGCAATGCAAAAATGTTAAAGTGTATGGTGTGGGGGACTCACCTGGTTGTGCGGGAGAATGACTTTCGTATTCAACCTATGAAATGTACATAAACCAAAAGGTTATCAAATGTAATATACATCTTACTTAAAATACAAACATATTTATTTCGTTGGTCCATACCTGAGTTTGACGAAAAATGATCTCCTGCACTTCCTTGTTGGTGTGGTAACTTCTCGTTATCCACCTAAGAATGAAAGCACCCTCTTTTGCCAACTTAATTGACAGTCTAGGATTACATTGGTCAAATGTCTCATAAACCCACACCTATTACACAGAAAGAAGATATTAAACAACAGACAACAAAAGGGAATACGATACAACCCATTTACCTGAAATGCATATGGAAAACCATGCAAGTTATAATGCTCTTTGTGTGTGCTCTTCTTCAATTTCTTAAGATTTCACTTGCTATGTCGATCCTGAATGTTCTTCCTCATGCTGTTTAATGTCATATCAAAATTTTTGGCCCCAAGGATATGCATTGAACACATCGATATCATCAAACAAATAAATATGATCTATCCTAATTTTAGTTGTTGGTTCTTTACCCAACAATGCACACTCCAAGAAATACAACATTGCCAATTTCACTCTTAGCATGTCATTATTATCTGGGTTTTGTTTGAATGCCGTTTGCAATTCTCCATGGTCGAGCCTAACTCTTCCACCAAGTAGACCATGACACAAGCTTTGCTCTTTAGGGACTCTTCCGTGGATCATAACGGGAAAAATTACTGAACTGTAACCCTGTAATCAATGCAAAATTTCTCGATGAAAATGTAACCTTCTTTCCATTAACAAGAAAGGTCATACCATCATCGTCACTATCCACTTCCTGCAAAAGCATGTTGTGGCAAATGTATGATGAAAATTGCATTTGTTGCATGTCCACAAAATGGCCGAAGCATGAATCTTTAAACAACTCCATTTGAGTCTCCAAAAGAGTTTCCCGAATGTTGTGTAAAACCTCATTGATCTTTGACCTATAGGTTATCTTTGTAGGAAAAAAAATCTATGTCCTTGAATTTGGGCTGCAAGGATGATACCATTTTAATATTGAGTACTATAATAAGATTAAAGGAACTATCTTTAAGTATTTTGAAAATAGAGGGTGTTCCAACCTACCTCATCAACATTCACTTCTTCATGTGGCCTTTCATCGTCTAATGGTATCCTTTCTTTTTTTGTCTTTTGTTTCTCAATTGATACCTTGCTTTCTTTCCCTTTCTTCGTTCCCCTCGCAGATACTTTGTTTTTCCTTGTTTTAACCATCTCTGAAAAGACCCTTCATATATAACAATGTATATCAACAATCTCACCAATGCATAAGTATAATGCTTTTTTTTTAAAAAAATGCTCATTTAATAATTAATTAGACTATTATAATTTACCATGAAATAAAGTACCATTTATTGCTTCCTAGACAATCAGTAGATAACAGTTATTAGGGAACCCAAAAGCTTAAGTTGTTAGGTTGAGAACACATGATACAAATGCTAGGGTTAACTTTTGTCTTATTCTTCTTTTTTTTTTGCAAAAAAAAAAAAAAGATTTTCCGTGCCAAAAGCTAGGGTAGCAACTGTACAAACTCTCACAGTCCAAAACAAAAAATTTTCTGCGACTGTGAGACAAGGATAAATACATTTTGGAGCTAATTTCTCATTATAGACATGATCACTATCTTTGACTCGAGGGAAAAATAGTTCAATCTTTCCTCTGATATCCCATTCCATCTTCCTCAATAAACTCGTGTATTTCCACCCCTTCCACAATTTAGAAGCGTGTGAATGTTCTCTCTTGTCAAGTCAAAGTAAATTACAGCAGCAAAAACAAGCTTTCTGTCCATGATTTATAGGCTTTACTCTCCAATGCTCCACTAAACCAAGTTAGTTGTGTTACTGGTGTCCTAACTTTTTGACAAAGCTAAAACTTTCTAAAACTTCAAAATAAATAGTAGGTTGAGGTTTACTAAGAAATGCAGGAATAAATTTTTTTTAAGGTGCAAGAAGAAAAAGTCAATTGAATCAAACTATAAATCTTAAAAGAGAAACTTCTGTAAGAAAAAGATGCGTTCCAATGGATGAACAAACCATGTAGATGAGGATTTCTTTAGTTGGATCATAGCCATCCATTTTCAGTCATAAATTAAATGCTAAACAAAGCAGGATAAAACATCCAACTTGTTCAATAATTTTTAAATAATCTGGACTTCAAGTTAACAGGCAAAAGTAGATTCCAATAACATGACAGTTGATGTTTTAATAAGCAGAACAATCACAATTAAGACATCTGTACCCTAAGGCATGGCAACATAACAAAGAATTTTCATAACCACAAACATCATTGGATGCATGTAAACCACTTTTGTGGGGAAACAATCATTTCCAGCAAGGTTGCCAAATCCAATTCTTCTAATAACCCATTGCCATTACAACAGCAGCTCAGCTGACCTCTTAAATCAACAAACATTGTCATATTTCCCACCACCTCCATAGCCAATCCCTTCAAGCACCACTTTTAAGAATTTTCATCATCATCATCATAACTGCCATGTGAACCACCACAACATGGTCATTTTTGCCCCCACATCCCAACCTAACTTATTACCATAATAATCTAAATATTTCAACCTCCAGAAATGAGATGGTGTTAATTAAACAGATTGCAAAATCCTTTCTTGTTATATTTTTGGTTTCAACAAGGATTTACACATGTTAATGATTCCAGAAACACTAAGTACATCATAGTTTTCATGAACTCATCAAATAAGCAAATGAGACACAATACATAGGTGTAAAACAAGAACACCTCATTGCACTATGGCTTACGGGTTATTCACTTCCTTCCACTTACTTCTTTATGTCTGTGAAGGAGACCATTGAATAAAATTCACATACAGGAGAAAGACTCCTATTGTACAAATAATTCTACGTATCTTGTAAATACACTGATCTACATAAGCAGTTGAGTCCAAGAACCTGTAGAAAATATTCAATGCCCTAAAATGACACCATTTATTTATCAGCTTTAGCGACCTGCATGTTTTTCTTTAACTTCCACTCTAACAAAATTAGTACAGAAGCTCTGGTAAAGAACAAGCATGTGACTCTAAGTAGCACCTTTATCTCACAATTCTACACTTTGGTACAATGGTAAAGGTGACCAAAAACAAAAATAATTTTTTTAATATAAGACCACCTGGACATGCTATTTCTTCTATACTTCTACCGCTTTTCAACATGGAATTCTATCCCACCACATAATACATTGCTGAAAACTTAACCATATTTTTCCAATAGTTTCTTTCGTCGTTTGCCATTTCATCACCTAGCGAATACTTTACTGACAGTTTTTACACTTAAATTATTCTTCTTTTCCTAATAGTTCTAGCAAAATTAACTTCATGACAACATCACCAACCATTTTTCCATCTCCTGAAGCTACTATCTAGACAGAACAGAATGTAGAATCCACATTCTCACAACAAAATCTTTGGTAGAATAATGCATGTACATTTTCTATGTTCTTTCGTAGCATATGTTACCTTAACATGCACAGAAAAACGAAATCCAACAAAAAAAACCCTCAAGCCCAGGCACAACAAGAATATTGATGTTGAAACAGATAAGTTACTGCTTCAAAATCATCAAATATGAAAAATAACATGTTGTATCCAAACATACAATTTTCGTACATGAGTCAATCTAAAAATGTTCAAATGCAAATCCTGAGCATCAGACCTTCTGTAGTCTTATTCAAGTTAATAGTTCAGACACATGGATACATTGCACAAATCAATTATGCACGTCAAAATCTTTTAGTGTTAATAAAATTGCTACATCAGGCCTCCAAACCCAGTCCGCGTAATTAAACATACAAGAAACACAAAACATTTAAGGTTTTAATAAAATTGCTCACCAACCGTTTCCTGACCCAGCAACACCAATCCCAGTTTGTGAGGGCAGCGGCGGAGCGAGGCCATGAGGGCGACCAAAGTGGCGGCACGACGGTACAACAGCAGCAAAGCAAGGCCACGGTCTTGACCAGCAAGCTACGAAACCGGCGACACGACGGGACGAACAGCGACGGTCAAGGCCATGGGCGTGACGAGCAAGCGACCACAGTGGCTAGACGAGGTGAGAACGACAGCAGAACGACGCAGCAGGCGCGACCAGCAAGCGAATAACGGAGCGATACGAGGGGAGAACAGTGACAGAGCAAGCCGATGATGACGCGATCACAACAGGAATTACAGTAGAGCAACGACAGCAGCACGATGGAGTTCGGTGAGGGCAACGGCGGATCGATGGAGAGGTGAGTCGTGTGTCGTGTTGTTTGCACGAATAGGGTTTATGTGATTTTGTTTTCGTTGTCTTTTTTTTATTTGTCAAGGATATTTTTGTATTTTTCTACGTTAAAATGGGTCAATAATAGTTAAAATAACAAAGAGGTTCAGTTATAGATAACGGGTGTTAGAGGGGGTCATTTGATGAAAATCGGGCTTTTTGATAGTGTTTAAATAATGATTAACTCGTCATTTTTAATTATAATAAAGTGTTTTTATGTTTTAGTATTGATAGTGCAGCTTTTTTTTTTTTTATTAATGTATATCATTTTATACTAGATTTCAAATTCTCTAGATTAATCCTCAGTAGGTCTTATATGTGGGCTAAACAATACTTTTTTTAATTAATTTTTTAAATGACACAGAGGGTATTTTAACTTATGACCATTGGATCAAGATGGCTATGATATCATATAAAGTTGGCCACTTTTTTAAAAACTTAAGTTATTAGATGTAGAGTTGAAATTAATTCTTTGATATAGTGAAAAATCAATGATACCAAATCTGTGTAAGAGTAATACGATATTTCAAAAAATAATGTTACACTTCGAATTTTATAAAAATAATTTTCATGCGAAACTCATGTGGTACTTTTATATGATCTCTTGTTTATGAAATCTAAACAGTATATTGGAACTCGATTAATTGTAGAATTTTGTGATTTTTTGCTATATAAACTATTATATAAGGTTTTAGAATTTTGTCATATTTGAATTGTAAACCTAGTAATACTGATATTTATATTCTTTGAAGTTCATTATTAGCTTGCTTTCTAGAAACCTCATTTGTTTTGTCAATGAATACTTATTGGTAAATAACATGGAAATGCCATGTACGAAGCATAATATTTCCTATCATATGTTCTGATTAATTTTAATTTATTTTTACCTTTATCATTTTAATTTATATTATTTTTATCTATTCTTTATCTTCGCTAGTAATTAGTGATTGTCATCATATCATCGTTAAAAAAAATCATTTAATTAAAAAAAATTGATGTGTTATGATCGATAACAAATCATTGCCATTTATACCTATTACATCACTTAAGATATATACAAACTTTTTTTCATAACTTTATAAGGATAACATTATTCTTTCTACAAAGATCTTATATCATTCATACATAGTCAATTTATAGTTATCAGTTTTACTTAAAAAGAAAAAAACAATAATTTTATATATACAACTAAATTATACAATCTAATATGTATAGCTAATATATCGCAAAATCATTTGATGGTGAATTCCCACCTCATTAACTAAAAATCTTTAATTTAATTTTTATTTTTACACATCAATAAATTTGTGCTATATATTTTAAATTTTATAACTTAATTGTTTACATAGTATTACTCAGAACAAACAATGGTATAATCATATATTTGAATGATTTGTTATGGCAATAAGTTAAAACAACAAATATTATAATAAATACAATCATTTTAAATTAAAACACATGAAAGATGGAATAGTCAAGATATTTATTAAAAAAGTGAATATATATAAAGATATTAATTTCATCAGCAAGAGTAGGTAAATCACGTTTTCTCTTCTCTGATAACACTATAGTAAAAGCATTACAATTCTAATAGTATCAATATTAATTAGAGTCATTCGTAATATAAGTCAACCCTAATTTTCTAACAGGAAGATGCCTTCAGAGTACATCAACGCTTCTCTTACAGTACCAGAGACTTTTTGGCCGGTAAATTTGACGATCAAATTCAATTATTTGATTTAGATGTTACAAGTTTTGCATTCAAATTAAGCCAAAGTTGTATGTATGTGTATTGATTAAATAATATTGTCGGCAGCAGTGGCAACTCAAGCCTTAGGCGGATGAGGCAACTGCTTGAGGCTCCAAAATTTGGGGAGGCTTAGTATAAATTTTTTTGATTAATTTTATTTTATTTTAAAAATTTTGTTTCAACAATTTAAAATATTTAAACGGCGCTTACAATCAAAATTATATCACATAGCTAGTCCGTACAATCCATTAATAAAAAAATTAATTTTATAATTTATTTTATTAATTGGCCCCACCTAATTATTGAAACTTAAGATGTAAGAATGAATGTTGACTAAACAATTAGGATAAAACAGGATTCAAGAAAAATCTTATTAATATTTATTATTTAGTTCATCACTTAATTATTATAGTTTAAAATATTAATTTAAATGTTGTAAGGGTCCATAAGGTTCTTACTCCCTTTGTTCAATATTTTTTTCATTTAAAATGTTTTCTCTTTCCTGACAACTCTCACATTCTTCATTACCGTAAACTGTCTTCTTCTTTTTCTTCATCGCCAATGAGCATATACCTTCTCCTTCTTTTTCTCCACACCCTGCAACATTATCCTATTATTTCATGTTATAATATTTTTACTAATTTTATATTATTATTAATATATTATTAATTAATGTATATATGTTTATCGTTCTTTTTTTTTTTCATTTGTTTTCTAGTAGTTGTTTATATTGTCTTTGCTTGTTGTTACTTCTAAAATACTAATTTAGTCTTAAAAATGGCTACCATAAAATATGAATCAGGATATTAAAAGCTTAAGAAAAACGATTAGAAAAATTAGGGTAAAAGAGGATTCAAGAAAACTCTTATTAACATTTATTATTTAGTTCGTCGCTTAATTATTATAGTTTAAAATATTAATTTAAATGTTGTAAGGGTCCATAAGGTTCTTACTCCCTTTGTTCAATATTTTTTTCATTTAAAATGTTTTCTCTTTCTTGACAACTCTCACTTTCCTCATTACCGTAAACTGTCTTCTTCTTTTTCTTCATCTCCACTGTGCATATACCTTCTTCTTCTTTTTCTCTATACCGTGCAATGCATTATCTTATTATTTCATGTTTTAATATTTTTACTAATTTTACATTATTACCAATATTATTAATTAATGTATATATGTTTATAGTTCTTTCTTTTTTTCATTTATTTCTAGTTGTTGTTTATATTATTGTATTTAATTTGCTTGTTGTTACTTCTAAAATAATAATTTAGTCTTAAAAATGGCTATTTTAAAATATGAATCAGGATATCAAAAGCTTAAGAAAAATGATTAGAAAAATTAGGATAAAACATGATTCAGGAAAAATCTTATTAATATTTATTATTTAGTTCACCACTTAATTATTATAGTTTAAAATATTAATTTAAATGTTGTAAGGGTCCATAAGTTCTTATTCCCTTTCTTCAATATTTTTCTCATTTAAAATGTTTTCTCTTTCTTGACAACTCTCACTTTCCTCGCTACCGCCTACCGTCAACTGTCTTCTTCTTTTTCTTCATCTCCAATGTGCATATACCTTCTTCTTCTTTTTCTCCTTACCGTGCAATGCATTATCTTATTATTTCATGTTTTAATATTTTTAATAATTTTATATTATTGTTATATTATTAATTAATGTATATATGTTTACGGTTCCTTTTTTTTTCATTTGTTTCTAGTAGTTGTTTATATTGTATTTGCTTGTTGTTACTTGTAAAATAACAATTTAGTCTAAAGAATGGCTACTATAAAATATGAATCAGGATATTAAAAGTGTAAGAAAAATGATTAGAAAAATTAGGATAAATCAGGATTCAAGAAAAATCTTATGAATATTTATTATTTAGTTCACCGCTTAATTATTATAGTTTAAAATATTAATTTAAATGTTGTAAGGGTTCATAAGGTTCTTATTCCCTTTGTTCAATATTTTTCTCATTTAAAATGTTTTCTCTTTCCTGACAACTCTCACTTTCTTCATTACCTTAAACTGTCTTCTTCTTTTTCTTCATCTCCGATGTGCATAAACCTTCTTCTTCTTTTTCTCCATACCGTGCAATGCATTATCTTATTATTTCATGTTTTAATATTTTTACTAATTTTATATTATTATCAATATTATTAATTATTGTACACATGTTTATAGTTATTTTTTTATTTGTTTCTAGTTGTTGTTTATATTGTATTTGCTTTTTGTTATTTCTAAAATAATAATTTAGTCTTAAGAATGGCTACTATAAAATATGAATCAGGATGTTAAAAGCTTACGAAAAATGATGAGAAATATTAGTTTCCTTCTAAAAAGCAAGAAAAATTAATCTTACATAAAATATACATATGTTTTAAAAAAATTAAATTTATAATCATTTTAATTAAATATAAAGGCCTCATTTATGAATGACGTCTTAGGCCCTAAATTGATTTAAGCCAGCCCTCGTCCCCAGTCATCATGTTCAATTCACTGTTTATTATGTTAATTATAAATCTTTTGCAATCTATCTTGTTGAAATAGAATACAAAAATTAATTCACTGTTTATCAAGTTAGGTTTGTTTCCTTTTTATTTTCAAAAATTGAACATATGATGATGAATCAATCTGAATCTGGTTAAAATTTTGAATGAGATATAATTTAATGTGCAAGTCCGAAAATCGCAGAGAAAAGAAAATAAGTTGATGAATTTGAAATTACTCTGCGAATTTTCTTAGAGGATCTTTAGATTATTCAAATAAAAAATTTTTTTTTGACCTTTTCATGTGACAACGAATGCCCATTGAGAATGGAAATAGACGCCTACGAACAGAGGATATCATAGGGTTTCTCATTTTTCTTGTTGTCTTTTGTCTTCATCAGGTAACGTTTTCATTTTATTAATTAATAAACGTCAAAAAATCATGACGACATGCGCACGGAAAATATTGCTTCCGTTTCTTTTTTTTTTTTTTTTCTACATGTAAATACAGTCAAGGATGGAGCTAGAAATTATTTTTAGAGAGGGCAAAATTGAACAATAATGAAAGAAAATAAATTAATATAAATAAAATATAGTTATAAATTTAGAAAGTTTATTATATTTTTAGTCAACATTATTTGGGGTATAAATTAATATTTATCATATCAATTTTAAGTTCTAATTACAAGAGGAATGATAAAATAAAGTAATTAATAATATAATTAAATAAAATTTTTAAACTTATTAATTCAAAAGGATCTTATCTTTTTAAAAATATTAGAGACAAATAAATTAATAAGTGGTGATGGAGAAAATATAAAAAAATTTTGTTTGATAAATAAGATGTAAATAGAAATATATATATATATATATATATATATCTATATATATATATATATTTATAATAATATATATTTTTAATAATTGAAAAAATAATAATATTTTAATTTTTTTTCTTTTGGCCTAGGAGGGGCAATTGCCCCTGCTGGGCCTATGCTGGCTCCGTCGCTGAATACAGTTAATTAAAGTCAGTTATGATGTCCGTCCCATGCGGGATATATATGGAGGCATCGTAAGACGCCGATCGACAGTCATAACAAAAGCAATCACTTAGAATTAGAAAGATTTCCTAAATGGCTCTCCACCTGCTTGCCTCGCTGCCTGCATCCACTTTCACCGCATCACCGCCTAGAAATCGCATGTTAATTCGACCATGCAACACTAATTTCGTTCCTCTCGTGACAATGATTATGTTCAATCGCTTACAAGCAAATATGGGGTACTAGTATTAATATTTTATAGTTAATTATTGGTTTTCATTTCATTTGTACGTGGTAGTATCCGTAGTTTATGGTTCTTATTAATTAGCGGACTGTTGCTACTTTATAGCTGATAAAAGATCTGTTTATGCAGGGAAAATCAAGCGTCGAATGAGTCGAAAAGCTAAAAGGAGATGTCAGGCTGATGCTTGTCTAACCCCTTGACACGTATTTGAGATCTTCTTGATGCTAGAAATTTCACGTCCACATACCACGAAGAATATGTGAAGCAAAACGAGGATCAGTATCTTTCCACATTAGGGAACCATGCATTGGAGCTTCCACAGCATCGGAGAACGCCAAGGGTGGAGGCAATGTGGTTCATTGATGTATACGCGAGAAAACAAGACTCGAACCCCGTCTTGCTTGAGCTTGGCAAACTGGATTTCAAAGTGGTGCAAGCACTGCATCAAGAAGATCTCAAATGTGTGTCAAGGTAAGAGGTTACAAGCTAACTAAGGGGTAGCTTATTAAGTATTTGATATAGATTAATTTGACATCTAATCGTGGGAGTCGTACTTAATATATTTAAAAAAAAAAAAAAAGAGAAACATCTCATTTATCTTATAAATGATAATGTTTTCGTCAATTGCTTGATGTCTTTTCTTATACTGATTCCATTTATAAGTTCATTGTCATATGAAGATGATGGAAAAAATACACACGTTGAGTTTTGCAAGGGATAGGTTGATGGCGAGTTTCTTATCGACTGTGGGGATGGCATATGAGTCTCAGTTTGGATATTTCAGAAAAATGTCTACAAAGGTCTTCGCATTGATAACTGTTGTTGATGATATCTATGATGTGTACAGTACAATAGAAGAACACGAACTCTTCACTGATATTGTTGACAGGTTGGTGGTTATGATAGTTTTAATGTAGTTTTGATCCTGAAGTTAAATCTTGATCAAAATTTTCTCCGTAATTTCAGATGGGACGTCAATGCAGCCGAACAACTTCTACACTACATGAAGATAGGTTTACTTGCCCTCTTCAATGCCGTAGACGAAATGTGTTATGATGCTCTTATGCAAGGAGTTTGGGCTATTCCTCACTTGAGGAAAGCGGTAATTTCATAAATCGTTACACATAAATTGCATAAAGTTTCGTGTTGTAGTTTGATGATCTCTCCTTAATCATGACATCTATTACGATGTTAAATTAATTGCTTCAGTGGGCAGATTTATGTAAAGCATTCGGAGGCAAAGTGGTACCATAGCAAATGCGTCCCAACCCTTGATAAATTGTTGATAATTAAATGTTAAATTGTTGATAATACATTGAGAATGCATGGGTTTCAATAGGAGCATCTCCCGTGCCAGTGCATGCTTATGTTTTAACAAAGATGGACTTGGAATCCATGCAAGACAATAACGATGTAATGCGTTGGTCTCCGGTTCCTGTGCAACTTGCATGGCCGGCTCAACCCCTAGGCAACTGATTAAGGGAGGCCCAAATGTTTTGATTTATTATTTAAGGTCCCGAAAATAATTATCAAATATTTACTTATAATATTAAAAAAAATTATGTAATTTAATTTCCTCATTAATCACAATTATCTATGAGTTTAATATTAAACCTTTAATAAATATAAAGTCAAATTATTTCCTTAAATACTTTCCTTTCCCGTAACTAATTTTATAAGAAATTAAAAACAAATTGCTTATTTGTAGCTTATTTCTTAATGTATTTAAGTTCCATTCTAAGTTCTAATAACATCTTTGAGATTAAAATTGATTTTTTACATTAAAAATATAAGATATTACTATAAAAACTAAAATATAAAACTTTGTACATGTTTTCTTATATTATAAACTTACTTTCAACTCTATTATATCAAATTTTGTCACATTTTTTAAAGCACGCAATAAAGATTACATATGATCATTTTACTATAATATTAGTTAACACCTGGGTTCTTTTATTCAATCTATACTTTTATTATTTTGAGCTTATTAATATTAATTTATTCATTATATATTGATTTGCGACAAACAAGTCTTTAATTTTAGGCATGTCTAATAGAGAGTCTAATCTAGACAGGCAAAACTTAAAAAACAAAATTACGAAAACTAGTTGATTTCTTAGAAGAGACTTTTGATAAATTTGTAAACAAAAAAAAAAAAAAAGACAATTTAGTAACGAAATAAACAATATAAACAAAACCAACAAGTGATGAAATTATTAAGGAAAAAAATAACGTTAAATATAATGGTAATTAAATATTTATTAATAACTCTCTTGTTAAGCACCTATATTATAGATAAAAACCAATTAATTAAACAATTTGAAGTCTTAATAAAATTTAAAAATATTTCTAATATAAAAAATATAAGGCCTATTTTATACTTTGCCTTAGGCCACAAATTTCATTGAGCCGGCACTGACGACTTGCTGACTATTTACAAACCTCATCTGTAAGTTGCATTTTCTACAGTCTCTATTTGATAATTACATTTCTTTAATGTACAGTTATATAGGAGATGTAAGCTTTCTTTTTTTTTTTTTTTTTATTTAGGATGAGATGGCAAGGGGGGATGTTCATAAATCAGTCCAATATTATATGCACAAAACTGAAACTTCTGAAGAAGATGCTCGCAAAATACGTACAGGAATTGATTACCACAACATGGTTGAAAATGAACAAAGATGGACTTGGAAAGACTCACTTGTCAAATAATTTTATTAGAATTGCAATGAATATAACAAGGGTGGCTCAGTGCATATACCTACGTGGAGATGGGCATGGTAACGAAGATGAGACTAAAGATCATATATTGTCGTGACTAATTAATCCCGTTCCATAATAAAGATCAAAAGAAGTTTGTTGAAGAATTGTATGCGGCTCCTAGCCATGTGATAAAATCACATGTACGCTATTGAAATGGTGCAGTTTTCTTATAATAATAAAAAGCATTGTACCCATTTCTTAATATCCTTCGTAAAGAACCATATTGCCAAATAAGAAATCAATTGCACCAAATAATTTTCATTATATTTAATCTCAATGATTTAGTATGTAATTTAAAATGTGTATTTCCAAACCTCATAAAATGCGATTTATAAAATTATCATTTTCGATCAAATTAAAGAAATTAAGAACATTATAAATAAAAATAATTAAGAGCTATTCAGGGTGGAAGAGATGATAAAGACACCCACTCCAATTTGGAGTTGAAAGAATTGAACTAATGTGAAGACCATCCTATTCTTTAAAAAAAAAAAAAAAGAAAAAGTTTCATATAAAAAAAGTATATATAAAATTACTTGATTGCCAAAGTTAATCTATCAACTAAATCTGTATTCAAGAAAATAACCAATAGAAAATTTGTAAGTATCCATTTCTCTAATTAATAACTCAGTTCCCAAAAACCTTTATATGAAAATTGCATGTAGCATTAACGATAATATAGAATATTCCCTACACCATCACAACCATGTCCAGCAATATGAAGAAAATGTTCTTAATATGTTGTGGTGTTTTTAATTTCAGTCTGTGAAGTATTGTGCCTAGACTTGTGTAGTGCAAATAGAAAAGTGGCGTAGGAGCGCAGTTGGATTATGCAAGAGCGCACAGATGCGACATCAGACATTGAAGGTAGAGACTTGGAGTTGGCGCACAAGGTGTGCTATGCAAGGGCACAGTTTTGATGCAGGCATGCAAGGTGTTCTATGCAGGGGCGCCGATTCTAGGTCTGGAAACGCATTGAGGCAGGGAGTTCACGCTAGAGCACAACTCCGGTTTTCCTAGTCTAAATAGGATTCTTGGCACACAAGTTATTGGCCCATAGGCCTTCAATATAAAAAGGGGATGTATTTCCAGTGTAAAATTAGATATGAGAGATCAAAAAGAAGAGAGCTAAGGTTTAGAGGGATGGGGGTTTCATGGGAAGAAAGTAATCCAATTTCTTCTAGTTGTCCCTGTAAACACCCTTGTGATCTCATTTTTCACCATAGTGGATTGTTCATCACCAGCAACTGGATGTAGGATCATGTTTATGACACGAACTAGTATAAATCTTTGTGTCCTTGTGTTTTTTCTTTATTTTGCTTTGCTTGGGTGTGTGCTTGAAACTCTTAGTTTAATTCAATGTTAGGCTACTTGTGAGTGTGTGCGCCTCTCATCTTCACAACAAATTGGTATCAGAGTCTGGTTATGACTAATTTGGGGATCTTTGGTGGCTAAAGTTCTTAGCATGACAGATGTTCGATAAAAGTCTTGAGTCGCATTTGCGTAGTACGAGAGGTGTTCGACAAAATTTCATAATGGCTACATCAACTACCAAGCACAAGATTGAGAAGTTTGATGGTAGCAATGACTTTGCTATTTGGAAAATGAAGATGTTGGCTTTATTGGGCAACCCAGGACCAGATGAAGCTCTTGGAGGTGAAAGCAAGATGCCGGATAGCTATAGCATTGAAAAGAAGAGTGATATCATGAAGAAGGCCTACAACACATTAATTCTCTATTTGAGCAACAAGGTGTTGAGGCAGGTTTCACAGATGAAAACTAAGGTTGAGGTATGATTAAAGCTTGAAAGCCTTTATATGACTAAAAATTTGTTAAGTAGGTTGTATTGGAAAGCAAAATTCTTTACATTCAAAATGGCTGAGGATAAGAACTTGCAAGACCACATTGATGAATTTAACAAGTTGTGCTTAGATTTAGAAAATATAAAAATTGAATATGATGATCAAGATAAGGCATTGGTGCTGTTACATTCCCTTTTGAAATCGTATAAAATGTTTATAGATATTTTGAAGCATGGTAGGGAAACATTGTCGCTTGATGAAGTGATTGGTGCATTAAATTCGAAAGATCTCTAAAGGAAGAATAAGTTGGGTGAACACTCAGGTGAGGGCCTGCATGTTAGAGGTAGGAGTGAAAAACAAGACTATCAAGGAAAGTGACACTCAAGGTCAAAGACGAAGGGAAAGAAAGCTGTAAAATGCTTCTACTGTCATGAAGAGCGACATATTAGGAGGCTTTGTCCCAAGAGAAAGAAGAATTAGAAAGGAAAAGAGCAAGAAAAGGTGATGCTGCTATAATAGAGGATGGATATGAGAGTTTTTATGTGCTGGTTATGATAACTAAAAACTCAGAAAAGTAATAGGCCTTGGATTTTGGTTGTTTGTTTCATATGACGTCAAATAGAAGTTGGTTTGAATCTTATGAGAAGATTGACGGTGGAAAAGTTTTACTCAGTGATAACAAAGCTTGCAGCATGGTGGGCATAGGAATAGTTCTGATTAAGATCCATTAAAAGAGTTTAAATATTGTGAGGCACACATTTCAGAGCTGAAAAGGAATTTGATTTCACGCGCTATGCTTGATTCCAATAGCTACAGTTATAAAGGGGAGAATGGCACCTTGAAAGTTACAAGAGGATCTTTGGTTGTGATGAAAGGTGTACAGAAAAATGGTTTGTATATTCTCCTATGTAGCACTATAATTAGAGAAGCGGGTTCGATTTCAGGTATAGATGATAAAGTCTACTTATGGCATAAGAGGCTTGGTCATGTGAGTGAAAGAGGACTTCATGAGCTACAAAAGTTAGGTTTGTTGTGCGGAGACAAGTTGGGAAAATTGGAGTTTTACGAGCACTACATACTTGGCAAGGCAACAAGTGTACGCTTCCTCATCTTACACTACTATGGAGACTCTCAGTTATATACGCTTCCTCATCTTATACTACTATGGAGACTCTCAGTTATATCCATTCAGATCTATATATGGGGCTCATCTAAACATGTAACTTTAGGTAGGATAGATATTTCATGTTTATTATTGATGATTGCTCAAGGAAGGTGTGGGTATACATCTTAAAGACTAAGCACGAGGTGCTCCAAAAGTTCAAAGATTGAAAAAAATATGTTTGAAGTCCAAATGGGTAGGAAAGTTCATAAGGTTAGAATTGATAATGGTTTGGAATTCATGAAGAAGGGTTTAACCGATTTTGCAGCAATGAGGGAGTGATAAGGCACAAGATGATATCCGAGACACCATAGCAAAATGGCTTGGTTGAAAGGATGAACATAACGCTTCTTGGGAGGTTTAGATACATGTTGTTGAGTATTGGAATGCCCAAGAAGTTTTGGAGAGAAGCAATCGACACGGCAGCTATTGGTTTCAAGAGCCTAAAGAAGTATGGATAGGTTCACCACTAAGCTACAATCATTTGAGAGTGTTTGGTTGTGTGGCGTATGCACATATCAAGAAAGGCAAGCTGGAGCCAAGGGTAAGGAAGTGCATGTTTATTAGTTATTCAGATGGTGTGAAAGGATAACGGTTGTGGTGGCAAGAGTCGAATGTTTCAAAGTGTTTCACAAGTAGAGATGTCACTTTTAGAGAGTCAGAGTTCTATTTTAGGGGTTATTCGAAATCTCAGTTGAAACGTAGTGAGAAGGCTATGAATGTAGATAAAGTTGTGACTGAGGTGGAGCTCTATGATACTGAAGACTCTCAAAAGGAAGAGGTAGGTGAAATGATTGAACATGATGACATTGAAGAAGTTCCTGATGAGTTTGACAACTTGAGAAACTATCAACTAGCAAGGGATTGCACTAGAAGGACAATAGCAGCACCATTGAGATATGGTTATGCTAATCTTATAGCTTTCGCATTGTTTGTATTGGAAGAGATTGATGGCAATGAGCCTAGAAGCTATAAAGAAGTGATGGCCAGTAGATATAATAGTGATTGGCAGCAGGCAATGAGGTAAGAAATGGATTCTTTGAATAAGAATCATACCTGAATGTTGATTGACAATACTACTAGGTAAAAGGTAGTAGGTTGTAAACAGGTGTTTAAATGAAAGAAACTGCTTGTGGCGATGGAACGCCTAGGCTTGGTTTGTCAAGGCATTTACACAAAATGAGGACATTGGTTTCAATAAGGCTCTCTCCTGCCGTGAAACACACGTCCATTAAAGTACTACTAGCTCTAGTGACCTAGTTCAATATGGAGTTAGAGTAGGTGTGTATTACCCTGAATTTTTGAGGCTCGATAATGAAATGAAGATGAATGTTGAGTAATAAAAATGATCAAAATGCCCTTGAAAGCTAAGAAAGGAAAGGTGAGAGGGAATTGAAGAAATGTCTTGAAAATTACATATGACTTTGAAAAATCACAGAAATTAATCCGGGAGGAATCTAATGGTAATTAATATACTGTTGTGAAGCTACAGATGTCTAGTTTTCATAACAATTTACGGATGATGAATCGGGGTTGAACTCAAAAAGTTATATGATCGAATAGATCAAAGTCAGAAGGGATTGCAAGGCAAAGTTCTAAAATAGGAAGGGCCGTAGGGAAAATAGCTGCCCGACTGTTGGCTGTTGGCAGCGTATTCTTGGAAATTCTCATTATGCACCTTCTGTATTTGTTTCTTTGCTTCTTTTTTCAACTCCAACCCTTTACTATATAAACACCCTTTCTCGTCACTTCCAGGACACACCAATTATCAAATATAATAATCTCTTTCTTTCTTTCGAAGACATGCTCGACAATTCAAGAAGTCTTTTCCAGTGTAAAGTTTTCAGGCGTCCTATTGCTCTAACCCTGGAAAGGGTACATCTTGAGAGCAGTCCTCTTTTGTCCTCTTTATTTTCTTATTTACTTTTCTTGCTTAGAATATGCATGCCTAGGAGTAATAGGAACATGTCTAGGGTTATTATGAACTGTTCTAACCTTTATTTGTTTTGAAAGATGGATAAGCATGTCGAGATAAGTCTGCTATTCTTTTTTTTTTATTAGAATCATGTTTAAGAATTTAATTTTCTTTGCGAATGCTTAGAATCGTGCTTAGGAGCACATGCTTAGGATTATGCTTAGGAGCACATGATTAGAATCATGCTAGGAAGACTTATAATTGCTTTGAAACATGCTAGAAAATAACATAGAATAGGTGAGAATTGCCATATTGCCCATTGATTGTTTGGATTGTGCTAGAATAGCCATGTTTTGATTTTCATTGTTTGATTTAGGCTAGAAAATGCCATGATAATTATGTTTAGGCTAGAAATGCCATAAAATTATGAATTAATATGAATTATGCTAGAATAGCAATAGACTAGAATGTCATGATAGAATCATCAAATCTAGGCTAAAATGCCATGATTCTAGATTATGGCTTAATATTGAATTTTAATTGATTAATATGAATGGATGTATGAATATATCATGATTAGAATAATTGAATGATATGTGAATAATGGCATGAAAGAGGCTTGATAAGCATTGAATAGACTCTCATATGATAGTGAGGAATTCACTAATTATGGAGTCTCGAATTGAATGTATGATTTGCATGAATATGCTATGTATGGAATATTTTACATCATTGAATATTTGAAGTATCAGAAGTAGAATTTATTTTATTGTTGAATAACAATCGTTGTAATCCTCTTCCCCTTCCCCCGTGTATGATGGAAATGTAATCTATTCTCCTCCTTATTTCTATGGATGAATATACGGCTGCTATGAATGAAATCACCTTAAAAGTCTTAAAGAAGATAAAATGAATAATGTGTGCGTAAAATGAACATCACTAAGTGGACTAAGTAACGACATGAGATGCCATTATTTAGTATTTCCTAATAGAGGCTAGATCTTGATGTGGACGGGTCAAGTGACACGTACCTAACTTTTTGAACCCATCTTCGAGGGGATGAGGTTAGTTTAGGTCTTGAAGTAAGGGATTAGATTCCCCTCATTCATTGCCAATTGAATAATTAGGTGGCGACTCCAATCTCCAGACGTGCCTATGACTCGTTTATGTTCCCTTAAGTCTTGAAAGAGACTTTGACACAGTTTCGTGGTGGCAAACGCTGTGATAGGATGAAAGCCCTGTTCATAGTGGCGACTACACAGAGGATAAGAGAAGTTGATTTTGATGGGAATACTAAATTCTAATAGCTCATGTCGGTACAATAAGTCCTTGCATCACTACACTTTTGCACTCAATGAGCATGAACTACCTAAACTAGTTGTATGACATTGGCATGAGAAATCTTTGGCTATATTCGACCCTTAGGTGATTTCTGTCTATGTCACCACCTTTGAGCATGTATCATTGAATTGTTATAAAAAAAGACCAGCCAAGGGGGTATCTCTCGCTCGATGGAGCTCAGACCATTGGACCTTGAGACTCAAGCCTATATAGACGACTCTAGAAATTTTCAATAAGATGAATATCTAAATCCTATGTTGAATTGTATGTCTATGGATGTAAATTCCCCATGATCAGAATAACATGAACTTCCTCATGGAATCATGAACGAATGCCACATATCGAGTCACATATAAAAATAAAATGGGAACATGTGCCATGAGTTAAGGTTATCATGACGTTTAGAAAATTATGTTATGATAATCATGAAGAATCCAACATCAACATGAACATTATAATTAGGAGAAAAGAATCTCACATTCCCATATATATATATATATATATATCTCATGATGATGCCTTAGGAATGAGGCAAAAAGTCCTAGAAAAAGAGACTCGACCTCACGAGTATGGGAGAAATAAGGTTGGAAGGCTGAAAGCGTGTCTATGCCCTTGAATGAGCATGCATCATATCATGCATACATGTATGGATGTATGGCATTAACACCTTTATTTTGTAGGCATCATATCTTGGGTTAGACGAGGTGGTCGTTTGACAAGGCAAGAAGAACCACTTGACGAAATGGCTACAACCAACAACAAAAATGTTGAAATGGCCCAATTGAGAGCTGATATGACCGCACTCCAACAACAAGTGGCCCAACTCGTTAAAGCACTCCAAAATAGCCCAACCACATGAACTAGCCTCTACCCGAGGATAACGGTGGTGATGATGGTGAGACTAGCTAAGGTAGAGATTAGGGGAAAAGCCTAATCAATCAAGAAAAACCTGAATCGGTCAAGCAGTTGGCTAAGGACATGGAGAAGATCCAATCCCTCTTAAAGAAGAAGGGACTGAAAAGGGTTAAAGACCTAGACGACATCTTGCTCATTGGGGACAATGATTTGCCTTCCAAGTTTCGCGATTTGCCTCCCAAGTTTCGCATGCCAAACTTGCCTAAGTTCAACAGAGAGGGCAATCCAAAGACAAACTTAAGACAATATGCAACTATCATGGTCACTACTCCCTTGACAAATGAGCACATATTAAAGTATTTCATGCTATCCTTAGAAGATGATACGGTAACATGGTATCATGACCTCCCTAAGAGAGTTCGAGAAGATTAGGAAGAGCTTTCCGAATAGTTTGTAGAGAAGTACTGCCATAATACCAAACGAGGGATAACTTTGAGGGATTTGGAGATGACGTGCCAAAAGCCTAATGAAACCTTCTCAGAATACTTGGTCCGTTGGAGGGCCAAAGTTGCTAAGATGTCTACGAGGCTTACAGAGAAGGACAAGGTCCGGATGGTGATCAATGGAACCCATGCCTTCATCAGTGATAGACTTGCGGGCTTTCCAATCAAAACATTGGAACGCTTGTATGATTTTGACATCGAAATAGAAGATTTGGAGGCCAGGCAAAAAAGAAACAACAACAACTACCTTAGAAGAAATAAAGGGCAATATGACCAAACTAGTGAGTCAGAGAACGAGGATGTAGAAGAGCATCAACCAAGAAAGTTCAGTCAATTGGATGACCCTTATCTAAAGTATTTGAGGAGTTCCATGCCTAATTTGTGTGGTTCCTGTTGACACCAAAGCCTCCACAAAACCTACAACCAGCTAACTATAAACATCATGAATATTGTGATTTCCACCAACAAACTAGCCATGTCACCAACAAATGCCATCGCTTTCAACATGAGATATAAGATCGAATTGATAATGAAAGAATTCCTGACCCAGAGAAAGAACAGTGATTTTTTAAGAATGTTATGTTTGTGAGTTATGTGTTCTTTTGATGATCATTGATAAAGTCATGATACTCATAGGAAATAGATTTTTGGTAATACATGAAATTGTGTTATTTGCATGCTTGACTCTTTTTGCTAGATGAGCTTCATTCTTGATTGTTCAATCATTTGAGCATAATAGTCATGAATATGGGACTTAATATCACTTAGGGAACCTTTATGTGAATAAAGCTTAGTGTTGAGATCTCATAAGACTTTGGAACCTGTTTGATCAGCACTCGAGGCGAAATCCTAGGTTTCACAACACGAGAGAAATGATTTAGGCCTTCTTTGGATCGATTGAGCTTTTGAAGCCTACCTATGCTTTCTTTATTATCCGTAGTGCACCCCATCAAGCCTAATCAAGCCTTTTCTTTGTCAAACCACAAAATTTATCCTAACACTGAAAAAAAATTTTCCTACATACACTCATAGCATATGAACATTCTAGAAGAAAAAAGCATTGAGAGCCATGCTTATTGGAGAACGAAAGGAATTTGAGAAGTTTTGCACAATTTTGAGTTTAAAGAACAACAAGAAAAAAAAAAAGAAATAGGAAATAAGAAATAAGAAATAAGAAATAAGAAAAGTAATAATACCATTGCTTGTAAAGTTTAGCGATATAGCCACTCAAAATAGAAAGCAAAGCAAATATGGTGGATGAAAACTAAAACAAACATGGTGATGAAAATAAGTTGATGCTCTCAATTAAAACCTAGAATGGTTGTATGACTATGAGTGAGTTAACCTTATAATTTCCTTATCATACCTTGACACAAGCCTGACATTATAAGCTTGATAAAGCCCTAATGATCCTTGATGTTGTGATCAGCCTACATTAGTGCAGAGTTGTATGAAAAACAGGCTTATGGTAGTCCTTCTACCTTTAGAGATTGATCACTAGTTTTTATTTGCATAAAGCTATCTGAGTCTTAACAAATGAAGGATTATTGGCCATACACACACACGAAGAATCAAAATTGTGAACAACCACGATGTCAATGCGTTACCTTTGGGCTATCGACTTTGAGAAATCTTTGAAAAATTCAAATATGAATCAAATTGATGCACAACTCACATTTAACATTTCAACTTATTATTGGAGGATATTGGATGTATTGAAAACATGTTAAGAAGAAGAAAATATGCTAGTAGTTCCCATCAATGGAATCAAGGAATGCAACCTTGCCACTAATAGTGAAGAAGCAAGATATATGAAAGAAGTTAGTTATTTCGTCTAGCATGGATGTCTGTAAAGAAGGATGAATAATACCTTGAAAGCTAGATGAAGAAATTCTCCAAGACAGTATTAAACTCTTCATAGGGGGCAAAGAATTGCCTATTCATCTTAAGAAGTGAAGAGAAGCAAGGGGGCAAAGAATTGCCCATTCATTTTAAGAAAAGATAAGAATGAGGGGAGCGAAGAATTGCCCTAACCATCTTAAAAGCCATGGGAGATAGAATTCTCTCAATCATCTCGAAGGAAACATAAGAAATGGTGCTTGAAATAGGTAGATTGACTATTTACTAGAGGATTGTTTTGAGCATTTGAAGATTAATTGCACGGGTCTACAGTACCAAAAATCTCTCTCTGCTCATCGCTAAGTCATCCTTAATGTCCTCTCACAAGAAGAAAAAGCTGGCCTAAAGTCAGTCCAAACCCCAATTAATCACCTAGCCCAAGAAGCATATATATTTAGCATCAGTATAGAGCATGCATACATGAATCATGAATCCTTTTCTTGTAGGAAGCATGATCTAAAATGAAACATAATACAAAAATGACCGGGTTTGGAGAATCACAATGTAGTATGAAATACTATGGATAACTGTAAAGAAAGTGGGCTCAACACCTAAAGGAATAGCAACCCGTAGTAGCATGATGTCTAAGTCGCCTACATCAGGCACCTCAGTCTCGATGAGACCAAATGGAAGCAGCACGATGTGCAAGCCGTTTGTATAAGTTAATTCAGTCTCGATGAGACCTAATTGGAAACAACATGATATGCAAGTCAGTCTCAATAAGACCCTAATCGAAGTAGCACGAAGCGTAAGTCAGTCTCGATAAGACCTCAATTGAAGCGGCATGATGTGTCAGTCAGTCTCGATGAGACCCTAATGGAAGTAGCACGATGTGCAAGTTAGTCCTGACAAGACCCAATCAAAGTAGTAAGATGTGCAACATAGTCTCAATGAGACCCAATGGAAGTAGCATGATATGCAAGTTAGTCTTGATGAGACCCAATTGAAACAGTACAATGTACAAGCCGTCTGGATGAGGCTCTTAATTTTAGAATGATATGCAAATCACCTAGATTAGGCTCTTCAATTCAGCACCATGTGCAAGCCATATGGATTAGGTAGCTCAGTCTCGATGAGACTCCTCTCAAGCAGCACGATGTGCAAAGGTAGCTTCATCTCGATGAGACTTCTCTTAAGCAGCATGACGTGCAAAGTCATCTCTATCTCGATGAGACGCCTTTCAAACAACGCGATGTGCAAAGGTAGCCTTAACTTGATGAGACTTCTCTCAAATAGCACGAAGTGCAAAGTCAACACCATCTCGATGAGACTTCTCTCAAGCAGTTTGATGTGCAAAGTTAGCTCTATCTTGATAAGACTTCTCTTAAGCATCATGATGTGCAAAGGCAACTCCTTCTTTATGAGACTCAACAATCACCTTAAGTAGCATGATGTGTTAGAAACTTGGATCAAGCAATTCAAGTAGTGTCATGTATAAGATTTGTGAAATGAATAATATTATGATAAGGATCACCAAAAAAATAAGAACTGCTACAATTAAAGATAATCGAAGAGGACTACTATTTTGAAGAAGGAAGTTCAAGTTTGATGTTCACCTTGAAGAAAGCATCTCCCTTGAAGAAGGCATCCACTTTGAAGAAAGAATGTCCCTTTAAAGAAGGCATCTACCTTGAAGAAAGAATTCGAAGTGCACCTTGAAGAAGGGATCTTGAAAAGGAAATTTGAAGTTCAGCTTAAAAAAGAAATCCACCTTAAAGAAGGAAGTTCACTTTGAATAAGGGATTTGAAGAAGAAGAATTAGAAAGAAATTTAAGCCATATCAAAGGACAAATTTTTGATAATCAGACCCATATGAAATAATTATTGTAAAGACTAGAAAGAAGCTTCGTTGGAAGACAACATCAAATACGGTAAAATCTAGAATTTTTTTTTGAATCGTCAAGAATTGTTTGACATTTTACAAGAACTTGTAAGAACGATGAATAGATCTCTAGTGAATCCGAGAATCAACAATATGATTGAACTCTCCAACGAAAGGTATGACAAATGCAAAATTCGAAGAAGTTAAGAATGAAGAATACTAGAATTGGATGAATAAAGAATTTTCCCTAGTGGATTACAAGAAATCAAGAATGGAAATAAGAATACTTGGAAGAAGGGCATGAAACCCAATGACTTTAAAGCCCAAATAGATCAAAGAAGAATAAAGAATGCTTGAAAGAAGGGCATGAAATCCAGCGAATGCAGAATCTGAAGAGATTAAAGTGGGAATGAAGAATAATTAGCCAAATGCACGAAGGATAAGAAGGTCTAAAGACTGTGAAGCACTGCATAATATAAGTTTTCTTAGTGGGCATGCATTACAAGGAAACCCTAAGAAATAGATACACCTAAGAGTGTCCTAAGCTCTTAGAATAAGCATAAGCCCAAAGAAGAGACACACTGAAGAGTGTTGAAAATCCTAAGAAGTAGGTGCATTTGAGAGTAAGCCATTAGAATAGACTTAAGCCCTAAGAAGAGGCGTATTGAAGAGTGTTGAAAGCCCTAAGAAGTAGGTGCACTGAAAAAAGTTGAAAACGCTAAGAAGTAGGTGCATTGAGGAAGTGTGTTGTCATATGTATCATAAGGATGCTTTTAGCCCCTGAGTGGGCGCGTTCGCCCTTGAATGGGAACCTCAGCTTTTGAGTGGGCATGTTCGCCTTTGAATGGGCACCTTTGCCGTTTCGATGGGCACACACTAACACTACAAGAAATTTTTAAATATTTGACACATAAGTTTTTAAATATTTGAGGGTTTTTTAAAATTCAGTCAAATATGATATAGTAAGAAAAAGTCAACCCATGTTGTAGAAATATTTGACACCATTTTAATAAAATATAATTACATATTTGCCACTACATATAAATAGCCAAATATATCTCATTTCCCCAATTCCCTCTTTGTGTTTCGTCATTCCCGCTTGGATTTTGCCCTAGCCCGCGCTCTGTCGGCTTCATTCCCTCGCTAATTTGGTTGAAATCACTCATCCCTCCCTTACCATCACTCAGTCCGTTTCGCTTCCTACCTTAATACCTCGATCCCTTGCTCTAATCGTTGTCACTTCAGCGCACATCACTCAGTCGTCTTCGATTTGTTTCTCACGCACGATCAAGGTGAATCATCGATTGATCTCACTGGGTAAGTTAGTTTCTCTTCTCTGGTCATTGTGTATCCGCTTCATTCCCTCACTGATTTGGTTGAAATCACTCATCCCTCTCCTTGCCCTGTTTTTTATTTGTTTCCTCCCTCACGATCACTCAGGCCATTTCGCTCGCTACGTCACTGCCTTGATCCCTTCTCCAACCGTTGTCACTTTGTCGCATATCACTCAATCCTCTTCGATTTGTTTCTCACGCACGATGGAGGTGAATCGCTGATTGATCTCACTGCGTAAGATATCTTCATTGTTGAATTAATTACTTGTTTTGTGTGTTTTGACTACACTGTTGGCAGCTGACTGGTGGAAATGGTGCTATATGTGGCTAGACCTGCTACTTGCAAGCTTGGAAAAATACCAGACTCAGATCTATATAGGGACATAGAGCAATATCCTGGTGAAACAGTATTTCCAGGGGTCCTAGTTTTACAGCTCGGTTCCCCTATGTACTTTGCAAACAGCAATTACATAAGAGAAAGGTATCCCTCTTTTTTTCTTTTTTATATCTTAATGTCAGAATAAATGGCCAGAGGATAATTTAATTGTTCTCTGTTAAAACATTGAGTAGGATTTTGAGGTGGATTCGACAGGAAGAGGCATCGTGCTCGAATACTGTTGAACATTTGATACTGGATTTGTCAGGTAGGATTTGATTAATTACTTAAACTGTAACCAAATCTTGCAAAGTTATATATACACAGTGATGATTTCAGTCTTCAGCTGGAATAGATATTACAGCATAGAAGACGTTTTGCCATCTATGTATTTACTTGATTTTGCTTAAAAGGGTTTCCTCAGGTAGACCTGATTCCCTTTAATTACTTGATGGTTCTGCAGGAGTTTCAACCATAGATATGACAGGAATTTTAGGACTCTCAGTAACAAACAGAATTCTAAAAGCAAAAAACATTATGGTATACACCTCATTGTTCCTCTCATACTGAGTGCATTCTCCTTTAAATGCAACAGAATCTGATTTCAGCATAATTGTTATAGTTTAAGACTGTACTCATATTCTATAACCAAGCATTGTGGTGTTTCTGTGTTTGCTACTGGTATCCAGAACCTGCTGTCTACTACAATTGTTTTGCAGAGGTGTGGTGTTAAAATGTTGGAAGTTTAACTGCTGGAGAGTTATGGGAATGTTGCAAAAAATGCTATTGCAGCCTCGCAAAGGCTATGTTTTGCTAGGACTAAGCCAGATTTTGCAGTTTTTCTTTTCAAATGATAAGCTGCTGATCTTTCTTTTTCTTAATTAAGACCAAGTTCCCTTTCCTCGCCTTCCTACTGCAAGTCTTTCAGAAGTGTGAAGCTGCAAGTTGGTTTGCTCTTCTACATGTTATCATACAATGGGTAGGGAAACCAAAAAAAAAAATCAAAAACAAAATTCATGCTGGAATCCTAGTTTCATAACATTCCATTTTTTTTTTTGAAAAATAACATTTTGGATTCTATATTGTGACGTAGGACAATAATTCTGGAAAACTGAAAATTTTCCTTAGAAGTCCTATATTGTCTAGTTATCCAATTTCATTTGATGTTAGGATTACTATTATAACATGGAACAATCCTCTTTCAGATAAGGAAAAATACTTTCACTATGTTCTTTCTCTATTAGCTTTGGGTAGATATCAAAGTTTTCTCAAAATCCAGTTTCTTTTTGGCAAATGATGGTAATGACGTTGGTGTACTCTGACTGCTTGAGCTTCTTTCAGTGGATTGGAGGATTTCGGCCATCAGAGCTTTTAAATGTAACACCTTGTTTATTATTTCTTTAGTTTGAAAAATATATTATCTTTGATTTATGGGCATGATTTGGAAAAGTGGTCCGTGTGCAGCTTATTTATGCCCTCAGGGGACTATGAGAACTGGTTTTGATTAAGCCTGTATCTTTGACCTGTTAGGTGTTGATGAATTTCACCACTTCTTACAGGATGATTGTAGTTCTAAGTGGTTTATGGCTGTCTGATTTTTTTGACTGTTGAAGGTGGACGTAGAAATAGAATATTAAAATATGCTACAGAGGATAAAATTTTAATGAATTTCTTCATGAAATTTATGGACTTGCTAATTTTTCTTATTACATCGCTCTTTGACCGTCATTGTTATCACATGCTGCATTCCATCTCGGGTAATGTCCTCACCGAGTTGTTTCATGCTGACACCAGTGACTTTGATGTCACAATTCACATAGTATTTCTCTCAATCATCAATAATAGACCCACTTCTTTGATAATGATTTTTTGAAATGATTGTGAAACTGCTGATTTGTTTTTGCAGATTCTCCTTCCACAAGTTGAGCCCTTGACCGATCAGCAACTTCAATGTGTCAGTAACCTTCAGCAATAGATAAACTCCAGCAAACACTTTCCCAGAGTATAGTGGCTGATCAATTGAGTGGAGGAAACTACCATACTCAGATGGCAGCTGCAGTAGAGAAGTTGGAAGCACTAGAGAGCTTTGTGAACCAGGTAATATCTCGGTTGTAGAAAAATTCATCAATTTCTTATGTCTTTCTTATAAATTTTTTATTGCATTTGACTACAAAGATGATAGCCTTTGAGTTTTTGACAACAACATTAGTTTGTCATTTTGGTTTTCTGAGTCTTTCTTCAATGTTTTCATCTATTATGTTCTGATTCTTCATTGTTGCTGTGATATGTGGTTGCTAGGCTACAATTTTAACAAACTTTTTCATATTTTCTCTCTTTGCTGAAGGTTTCTTTTCATATTTGCATTCAAGTTTTCTATTTCTTAGTTCTCAAGTAGTCTGATTTTTGCATAGGCTTTAGAGCTTTTTTTTTTAATCATTACAACGTCAATTTAGTTTGTTCGGCTCCCACTTTTTTCTTGTAATACTTTTTTTTGGCGGGTGTGCTTTGATTTTTCATATATGGTGCTCATTTCGGTAGACTAATGATCTTTTTGTGGGTTGAATGTAGATTGCAGTCTTGAAGAATTGGGGCTGGTGTGTTGTCTACTCTTAAAGTTTGGTTGTTTCAATTTTTTTTTTTGGTTAATCTCATTTTCATCAATTTCTTTTGTGTTTCTTATAAATTTTTGATTGCATTTGACTGTAAAGATGATAGCTTTTGAGTTTTTGACAACAACATTAGTTTGTCATTTTGGTTGTCTGAGTCTTTCTTCAATGTTTTCATTTATTATGTTCTAATTCTTCATTGTTGCTGTGATATGTGTTGCTGGGCTACAATTTTAACAAACTTTTTCATATTTTCTCTCTTTGCTGAAGGTTTCTTTTCATATTTGAAGAGTTAAAAATGTTAAGAGGATCTCATGTTGGGTCTAGTTCTCTTGATACAGTACTATTGGTATGTAATCTACTTGATTGTACCCTTTATGCTGTTGCTTTTATTTGCATCAATGCTTTTCATTTACAATACGGTTCTGTATAGGTTTTCCACTGATTTTTTTTTCAGTTTTTAATTTTTCATTTTGCTTTATTCTGTTGAAAGATCAGCATGGCTTCCCTCAAAATCCCTATGTAAATGAACGTATTGAATCAACTGACAATATGCTGAGGCCTACTCATGACAATAGTCCTGTAGAGATGAAAAATTTAATGCTCAATAGTCAGATGCAGTGACCATTCAAAGGGCCCATCTAGAGGGTTTCTCATTCAATCCCAACGGGTTGGCGTTTTTTATTTCAATTTTATATATATATTTTTTTAATTTTAGTTTTTTAATTGAAGGAAGTTTGTGTATGGTACTTATCTATAAACTGTTCTCAACTTTGATATGGGTTTTACAAATTTCGAGAAAATTTGTTTAAGATGTTTAGAGTCCTTATTTCATTGTTATGAGCTTGTTTTTCCCATGGTATTCAAATAAATTGTAGCTATGGATTGGTTTTTTGTTTTTCCATTGTTCTTTTAGTCCAGCCTGGATGCGACTGGGCAGGGAGACTGAAGTAACCGCATGGAATGTACCAAAATAATAATACAAAATCCATTAAACTTATTTTGTATGTGTGCATAGCATGAGTTAAACTAATGAGGTTCCAACTGAAATGCAGATAGGCTAATTGGCCAGGTTACCAGTTCACCTAACTGACTTGTTGAGCTAGTCCTGTTATAATTATTATCTCCTTGGTTTGTTCATATTTTTATTTCTAAATTGGGTTTCTAATCATATTTGTTACTGCTGCAACAAGTAGTTGACTGTAATCCATTATTATTGTTTCTGCTAAATTCTGAGCTATTTTTTTTTTATTGTGTTAAATTAAGGTGTTGAGAGAGATGGATTATTGATGGGAATCGTGAGCAAAAGAGAAATGGGAAAGAAGAAAGAAGAGAAGGTGATGGATGAGAAAGAAGAGTTTGATGACGGGGATGATGGATGCTGGTGGTGGTTGGTGGAGAAAGGCATCGGAGCTTCATTTTTGTGTATTGCTCTGTTTGCGTTACTAGTTCGAGTTGCTGTGTCACTCCATCCTTACTCTGGAGCTAGTAATCCTCCCAAGTATAGGGATTATAAAGCACAGAGGCACTGGATGGAGATCACTACCAATCTTCCAGTTATAGAATCTTCCAGTTATAGACTGGTACCGTAACAGTACTGTCAATGATCTTAGTTACTGGGGTCTTGACTATCCTCCCCTCATTGCCTACCAGAGTTACATTCATGGCCTTTTTCTTAGATTTTTTGATCCAGACTCTGTTGCCCTCTTTTCTTCTCATGGTTATGAAACCTATATCGGGTTCGTATCATTACACTTTTTTTATGATCACCCTTCAGTTACTGATTTTTAAATTTTCTTTCACTTTCTAATTTATGTCTGTTTTTCTTAGCAGAAAACTGCTGATGAGATGGACAGTTCTATCCTCTGATGCTCTGATATTCTTTCCTGCTGTATTTTATTTTGTTTTCGCGTACTACACTAATCACAAAAACATCCGAAAAAGCGACATAGGGTGGCACATTGCAATTCTTCTAATCAATCTGTGTCTGATATTAATCGACCATGGTCATTTTTAGGTATTAAAGATCTTTTGCTTAGTTGCTTGTTGCTTGTTCCTTTTGTTTACTGTATATTTTGAATTGTCAATAAATACCATTTCTCATTATTTATGGTTCTCAATCAGTACAACTGCATCAGCTTGGGCCTTACCGTGGGTGCTATTGCTGGTATCTTTGCTCAGAAGGATCTTCTAGCTAGTTTCCTGTTCACTCTTGCTCTCAACCATAAACAGGTGCTTTCTCCATGTTACTCTCGCTTTGCGTTATAGCTTTTCAATTATCTTTCTAAGCTTTTGCACTTATCCCAAATAGTAGCAAATTTTACCTGTTATAACCATAGGTAGTTCAAATATGCTTAAAACCCTCCAATTTGTAGACCTTTGCTGTGCCAAATTATCAGTTGGGTTTTATATAGGTTTTTTTTAAATCTTTTTTATTTTTATAATTTTCGTAATTAACTAATTCATGTTCATACAATATTTGTCTTCATACTATCTCTCTAGTCCATTAATTTCTTATCATGTACTTAAGGTGATGATTCATGTGATAGGTGGATAAAATGTCTATTGAATGCCTGTGATTATGGAATTGGTTATTGGTGTCAAGCAACAGAGGTTTGATGAAATCTGCTGATCTTTAGCAAAAATAGTATACATGTGGGGTCGTCTTGGGACATTTCTTAGGTTTAAATCTTATCAATAGTTTTGTATAATAAAAATTGCTCTGATGACCGATTGAATCTGAAATCTTGGCGCACATTTGATTCGGTATTACTTTTATTCCACTTAAAAATGGTTGAGGCATTGTCTGCAACCATTGAAGTTTAGAGTATTGAATTCTATCATGATTGGATTTCTGCATAGGAGCTTAGTTTCATTCAACCTTATATGGAAGTGCCAACTGTTAGCCTACAGAACCATGCAAGAAGAACTGTTATCAAATTCAAACTCACAAGATATCTTTGCATTTCTATCCTTTCTTTATCCATGTTTATGTAGTTAATTTTCATATTTAATCCCTTTCATCTGCAAACTGAATACTTTGGACTCTTATAAGTTGTGCGTTTCATTACAGTCAAGTGTTTTTAATATATTGCAGAAAAATGTTTGTTCATAAGTCTTTCCATGAAACTGTTGTAGTGAATTAAATCTATGACATGGTTTTGGAACTAAAGTTGAAGAAAAATGTTCTACCACTATTGAGTTGTAAAGATGAAATAAATCAGCAATATTAGCTACTACTTTGTGTGTGAAATCCTTAGAAGCGAATAGAGAGGAAGCAACACAGAAAAGAAGTTTAGTGTGATCTTGTTTTCATCTTCACTAGAGTTGTCCAAGGGTCTCTGCAAACATAAGCTTTTCTTACAACATATGTTTATGCAAGGTTTTTTAGCATATTGAATGAATTTTAACGTAGTTGAATTTATTTTAGTGGAAGAAGTATTTAAGCCACTTCAAGATAAGACTAATATCTCAAGTTTATGTACAATTGTTTGGTTGCAATGCTTTATTGCATTTCTGCACATCTATAGAGCTATGCTTGCATACATGCTGTATTAAACAAATGTGAAACTAACTTGTAGGATGGCTGAGAAGAAACACCAAACACTTTGCTGGTTTTCTTGTATCTATTAGCTGGCAATCTCCATTTGCAATCCATTTCTCTAGCTTATCTGTAGGTGGAATTTTATATAAATAAGTAGCATGATTTTTTTAATATATAATTTTTTTGGTGTGTTTTCTGTTTATTTTAGTATTTTATTAACAAGCTGTTCAGAGAGTACGTGGATGACATTTAATTGTTAGATGTTATTGTTGTGCAGATGAGTGCATATTAAGCACCTGCTTTTTTTAGCCATCTCTTGGGTAAATGCCTAAGACGTAAGAATCCGCTTCTAGAGGTCATAAAACTGGGCATGGTGGTCTTAGGAACGTTCGCCATTGTTTGGTGGCCGTATCTTCATTCAGCAGATGCCTTTTTTGGGATAAACAGCATCAAAATATTCTCTTTTGTTTATTGCACAATTTGTTGGCCTGACAGAAATCTGAGTTAGTTAATAGTATAGTTCTTGTTTTTCTGGCTTAGAGATGTGAATAATGGCCTTAGCTTCTCATATTTCAAAAACTAACATTCTTACACGGACTTAATAGTTTAAAAGCATAGTATCAGATTTAGTTATAATCTGAATATCTTGCTATAAATTAGCCCAGCACTACAAGAAATTTTGGCATATTTGACATATAAGATTTATTTTATTTGAGGGCTTTTTAAAAATAAGTCAAATATGGTGTAGCACGACAAAGTCAACCCGCTTTTTACACTTATTTGACACCAGTTTAATATAACTAAATTACATAATTGCCACTTTATATAAATACAGCCGAAAATGTCTCATTCCCCATTTCCCTCTTTCTCTTCGCTGCTCCCGCTCTCCATTTCAACCTTCTGTACTTAGAACATCTTTCTGCCCTAGCCTCTCTCAAGTCCATCCTCTTATCTCGACTACTTTGACAATCACTACACCAAGCACTGCCACTGTACCATCCACATCACCCCTACCCATATCGTCGCCTCACCTTCGTCTACCTGATGCATGTCAAAACCCTCGACAATGACTTCTCCTCTAGAGACGATAACTTTGACGATTTCTTGAAGGATTTTGTTTAATAATTTTAATGTTAAAATGCAATGGATTTAGTACTTTGACCTTGAATTATGGCTTGGTCCAATGTTGATCTCCTGCCTATTATAGGATGATCTTTCAAGTTACTTTTGTGGTCATATCATCTGCTTTTATGCAATGCTGCCTTTTTATGATGTAAAGTAACATCCCTAGATGTTGTGTAAAAAGTTGACTTCTTTTGCCTTGTCTCTTTGTGGATCTTGGGAGATGAAACAGCACTGTCACCTTGTCTGTTCTCATGATGAAAATAATAACCCTTTTTGGCAACTCAACCTCTTGAAATGAAAATTGCTGTTAGATGGAGATTTTTGTTGTATGCATGCAATTTTAATAACTTTGCCTCAGACAGAGTGCATTGGAATATGAGCTGGACAAGATGAAGAGCTCTATGGATAATCTTCAAAGTAAATTGCATGTGGTATGATTTAGTCTTGGCTCATATCTACCTTGGCTGTTTCATGAACTTGATATTCTAATTGCTTGGTAAGAAAATTTTTTTATTGTTGTGCTATGTAGGGCTTGGAAATTGAAAATCATCTGAAGAAGAGTGTTTGTGAATTGGAAAAGAAGCTGGTGAGTACTTTAAATGTCTTAAGAGATCTATCTATGTGATCCCAAATCTATTTTGCTTATTCTTTTTGATCTTATTTTATTGACTTGTAAACAGATCCATTCAAACAAATATTTTGCCAATGGGATTGTAGAATTACATCACTTCCATTCTGAGCAAAGAGTTCACATCATGAATTTACTTGATGAGGGAAGATCCCATATCAAGTCAATTATTGATGTGATTGATGAAAAGATTCAGCAATTTGACGTGGGCAGAGGACAGAATAGGGGGACTTATTTGAGAGAGAAAAAGTTACATGAATTTGAATGTTGAGATGTACATATAAGTACTGATAACAATACCAGCTTAGCTTCTAAGGTTTGTTAACTAGCGGCTTCAGCTATAAACTTAATCGTTTGCTTTGCTCTCTGTGTCAAGATGACACATAGCAATCTTCCAATTTGTATGTAACCATTTAACTTTACTCTAAGGGCTGCTTGTTTATTTCCAAAAATTAATCTCTAATAGCTAGTATGATTAAGTTAATGATACAATTGCTGGCTGGGAGATGCTATTGGCTTTTTTAAACTTCTCACTCCTTTTGTCCTTTTGCTTTACGGATCTAAATTTTATTCAATTTATTACCTTATCTGTTGCAGAGAAATGGTCATGTGTCATCTGATGTTATAGCTGATAGAAAGGGTGACACCTCTGAAGCCCTCTCACTGGCTTTGCAAGAGAAGGTTTTCTGTACTTATAATTATCCACTCTATTTGGATTTACTTATAATCCTACCGTTTTATCTGTTTTACTTGAGGATACTATATGTGCAAGTGGTATCTTGTAGTATATACTACTATTTTTTCATGCTATGGTTTCTTTGCCAGGTTGCTGCATTATTGCTCTTATCACAGCAGGAAGAAAGACATCTACTGGAAAGAACGTTGGAGACATCACTTTCATTTTTTTGTATGCTGCACTTTTGCTCCTAGTCTAATTTCTAATTCTCTATATTGACAAAAGATAACCTCTTCAAGATGGAAATCTCACGTGTTATTGTCTTCTTATGTACTTTAGAATCTCATCAGTAGCTTTTCAAAAGAACAGTCATTTTATTAACTAGATATATCAAATTTGAAGGATAACCATAATTTTGATTGCTCTTAGTGTCTGGATTAGAACTATGTCAATTAATAGTCAAAAGCCTGTTATATTATACAAGCTTTTTCATTTTCATATGATATGTCTTGCAGTGTAGATAGGAAGTACTTGTTGCTTCTCAGTTCAAGATAATGACTAGTTAAAATTAAATAAACAAACTATTTTAGTAACCACGGTAGAAAGGGTAACTGAATTCTAAAGTTTTGCTGCATGTGCAAGTATTTCTCAAAACCAAGAGCAATTCTTGGCTACAGCTTTACGTACATCTTGTTTGGAAAGTAATTCTGTTCCTCTCTTAGCTTGTGAAAAAGGTTTCCTTATATTTATGCTCTGCCTGCTTTGCTATGCTTGACCTCTTTTTGGAATTATTTTTAAGATGTGATTTGATCTGTTTAAAACACAATGAATCCCTGTAACTCTTTATGGAAGCACACCCTTAGTCTTCAATAGGCCAGCATCAATCCCTGTAACTCTTTATGGAAGCACACCACCTCAGCAGCAAGGCGAAAACCAACCAAATATTATGCAGAATCTCTCTATTTCTCAGCCTTCCATTCAGTCAATGCATTCCCTTGCTCAATTGCAGCTTTTGCAGCCACCAGAGGTTCCACGTCCTCAGCATCTTAGACCACCAATGCAAGCTGCACAACAGTTGGAACAAGGCATGTCTCTGCAGAGCCCTGT